>JANKKI010000407.1:1200000-1800000 GCA_025175665.1 Cinchona pubescens
TATTCTCTGCATTAACTAGCACCGTGACTGTGTAATCAGTTTTTGGTAATCAATGTCCTATGACAGAAGAAGGAAATGATAGGTGTCATGCTCGTTTTCATGTGAAGTGAAGACATCATAAGCTTTTTTACCTCCCTGTTATAAACTGCCACCTGACATTATCATTCGGGTATAAGTTTTTTAATATGATGAGACATTGGCAATATTTCTTCCCTTGTGTCTCTTCTTTGTAATGGCTTTTGCTTTGTAACTTTTTGGCGTCTTAGAATTTTTTTGGTGTTTGACCCACAAGGAACCTCCTTTCCTCTGTTTATGTCACATGTTTCCTTTTCTGTTGTGTTCCTGTCAATTTGATGTCTTTAGACTATATCCAAGGTCCGAACTAATATATTGATTGAATGCCTTTGCAGAAGCTATTATGCCCAGAATATGGCTTGGCTGGTCTGATTGCATCTCTTTTATAGACATTTCTCCTGAATATGTGATATAAACACATCCCTGCTGGGTACCCAAAAAAAAAAAAAAAAAAAGAGTATGAAAGATGTGCCACACAAACTGACATGTTATACCCTCCGCTTGAGATATGATCTATCAAGTTAGCTATACTCTTCACCTTAGTAAATTTGACAAATTTCTTTAGAATCCGGACCCTTAGCTACTTTAGAATTATTTGTCTCAGATCACTTTTTCTTGACATGATATGGTGAAGTCACTTATTGAATCAACATTTGTAAGACATTTGTGACTCTCTAAAGTTTTTCTACTCTTCCCTTCTCAGTATATCGTCCGTATAAACGTTTTCTTCAAAGGATGTGCTTATGCAGTTTCCGGATTTTCTTTCTAAATGTCAAAGTTATATATTTGTTATGAAAGCCAAGTAGTTGAGCCTTAAAAAATGATGTTATTCCTAATTATGACCAGAAAATTATCAACATTTTGATGGTTGCACCAGTAATTTTCTAAAACGTCATTCACCTTCAAATGCGCTACAGATGAAACAGAAGAAGAAGATGTTAACAAAGAATATGTTGAGGAGACCAATCGCGATGCAGTCATGATTGCTGCTGCCAAATTGGTTGCTACTGAAACAGTTCCTAAGGTTAGTTGCAACAATAGCAGCTATGTTAATACTTGGGGATCATCTGGATCTTCTACTGGCAGAAACGGGTTGGGAATCATTATTTCTGCTCAAGCTTGCCTGCTTGTTGTTGAGTAATGTTCAATTATTGAGCTGCAAAATGATTCTGGTTTGATTTATTTTCCAAGTTATGACTGCAGGAATATCTTGGTTCAGAGATCATCTCTCATTTTGTGATGCATGGAACGGGTGTGTCTGAGATTGTCAAGCATCTAATAAATGTATTGAAGAAAAAAGATGATGGTATTTCAATTATTTTGCTAGATGCTTTGAAAAGGGTAAGACTGGTGGTTCATCATTGAGAACCATGTTTGGTTAGTAACTTTATGTTCATAAAGGAGAATTGATTATTTTATCCTTTGACTTTTTCTCAATGTTCCCTATGCATGTGATTGTTCATAGAAATTTGTTGGTTAAGGCAAGAAGTCAAAGAAAAATATTTTCGTCATTTACCGTTGTACCTTTTCTGTTTGATTTGTTTGTGATATCTTCCAAACTTCATTTTGCTCTAATGTAATCTGGTGAAGAGTAGGGAGGAGACAAGGGAAAGGAATCACATAGTAAGTAGAGCTGATATGATGAGACTATGAACCTGGATATTTAGAAAATATTAGTTTTTTTCATATGTTGTTGGATGGTAAGATCATCTCTTTAGCTGAGAGATAACCAATTGGTATGATTTGCAAACTTGCAAAGAAATTCTATGTTTTTACTCATGAGGAAGAATGAAGTCTACATAGATCGTGTAGAAGGCAAGTAATATTTTGTTGGTTAGAATTGTTAGTAACTGAAATATGAAAAATGAAAGTACATGAATGGTTCCATGGTGTGATGGAATTTGGCTTTAAATAGAGAGTAGATGAATACAATTTATGTGACTGACATTGGATCATACTGTAAGATTTTGTCAAGTAGATTTGAAATTATAGCCTTATTTTGACTTTCAAAACTTATTTCAATTGTCTTTGTTGAGATAATAGGCCTATCAACGGCATCTGCTAGTACTTTCTACCAGCAATGACGAGTCATTATCAAGCAAGTCATTTCAGGATTGTAAAGATCTTGCCACTCGCCTTTCTGGATTATTTGTCGGTGTATCTCGAAACAAGCATAGGTCAGACATTCTTAATATTGTCACAGCTGGTATTGATTATGCATTCTTGGATGCACCAAAACAACTGTCTTTCTTGGATGGTACTGTGCTGCATTTTGTGTCCAAGCTTCCGACAACTGATATTCTGGACGTGTAAGAATTTTGCTTCCAGGAGTCACAAAACTGTTTTAGAATATTCATACAACCCATACTGATACTTGATATTTCGAGCAGGCTGAAAGATGTTGAAAAAAGAACTGAAAATGTGAACACGGATGAAGATCCCAGTGGCTGGCGCCCATATTATGCATTTGTTGACACACTTCATGATAAATATGCCAAAAATGAAGGTTTACAAGGTACCATGATTTGCACTTTTTCTTTTTTTTTTTTTTGTTTCCAAATTCAGCTGATTGATCATTTAAAACCTTTGTCTTCTCTGTCATGTGTTTTTTACTCTCTTTTTCTAATATAATTTTTGAATGTGTCATCAATGGTTGCACTTGCAATGAAGTTTTGTTGTTACTATTCTATCTGATGACTTTCCAGCATTTGATCACTAACCAAGTTCGAACACTAGCTTTGTAAAAGCTTCTGATATTGAGGAATGAAATATGGTATAACAATGTCTAATAAAGAGATAATGAAGTGATGGGATAGGGGGATATTATGCTTGATTTTATGAGGATATAATTGGCTTGCAGATGAGAAAGAAGGTACAACTGTGAGACGCCGTGGCCGCCCAAGGAAGAAGCAGAATTTACAAGGAAAGAAACTGTTTGATGAGAATAGTTCAAGCGAGGAAGAAGATTCCATCAGTGAATCTGACCAGTTTGCTGAAGGTGAAGAAGATAAACAAGAAGAGGAAGAGGAGGATGCTCCATTGATACTGGTCATTTAAATCATCTGCCAAGCTAAGGTCACTGAGGGTTTCCAGGGAGGAAAAAAGAGGTCAGGCAAAAACAGGGGACTCTGGTAGAGCTGCAGAAGACTTGGCTGCTTCTAGGACATCAGGTACAAGTTGTAACTAGGTGTAATGTTTTACCTTAAATTATATATTTGTGTATGTTTGTAGTTGCTTAGAAACATATTACATAATGAATAATTTTGCCCTGTTAAATCAGTGTCTAAAGAACTAGAAACAAAAAGGGAACTTGGAAATTTCTCCAATCTGAGTTTGGATTTCTTTGTTGCTGAATTCCTGGCATAGGATTGGTCAACGCACTTTAATCTTGATGAACATGTTTGAAGGCCCTTACATGACAAAGATTTTAAAGATTATAAATCAGGAGAAACTAGAATTTTGTTTGGTCAGTTCCATGAAAATAGTAATTCATCTCTTTATCTTCATTTCTTACAGCAATTTTCTCCATTACAGGGGCTTCCAGCTAGCGTACAAGCAGCCTTGAAAGTCTAAATGAAGTCATGACACACTGGTTCTCCTGTGCTTTTTGGCCTCCAAATTTCTTGCTGTTGTATGCACTGGAGTTTTACAAAGTTGAAGGTGGTCTGTGTTCTAACTTTTAAACCTTTTGTTCCTAGCAGGCTAGCACCCTAAACTGTGCCAATGCATAATATATAATATTATAGAATTAGCAATTTAGCATAATTCTTAAGCAAGTTGGGTAGATTGTTACAAGTGTTTCTTTTAAAAGTTCATCCATTTTGCCAGATCTTATCTCTGTATAGTTGTGAATGCTAAATTTGTCAAGTTTTTCTATTCTATGTAGTTTTTATCTTGTGATATAAGCATGTATTATGTGGAATGTGTTTCAAGAGCCCATGGTTAAGGAGTGATCTAGAAACGAATTATTCCCCCATGAAATGGACTGCTCTACATGTGATTCCAAAGAAGGGTTCTCAAGGCTAGAATTAAACTAACAACAGATTGTATACATGCGACACTGGAAAAATTAACTTAGTTATCACTAACATAATACAAATTTGATGAGGTGAAGCAACTCCAAAAGCTTCTGTCACAAGTACATTATGATAGAGCATCAAATTCCCACAAAAGTAGGTCCTTATGAGCAAAGGCTACAGGCGCATTAAGACATCCCAGTAAATTCCTGTATCAAAAACAAAAATAAATTTTCACCGCCTCATTCAAAATTGAAGAATAATTCTGTCAATTTAGACATTATAACATACTCCCACGCTGAAGCTGGATCATGCACCCACATGTTGAAGAGTGGACTCAATGAGATGACCCCAACAAAAACAAAATCTCAAGACATCAATAGTAGAAACCTTTGGTACAATAATCATCGCCTGGCAGCAATTCTCAGTAAAGGGCTGATTATGCCCTGAATTTCTTGCAAAGACTGCTGTATTCTAATCTCTTCTTCAACATCTCGCTTGAGGTTCCTAATGTGCCCCTTTAATTCATTAGAAGACCTAATATCTCATATTCAGCTCTCATGTCAACAACTTTCCTTGCTAGACCCATCAAAAATGAAGCATGCTGCGGCATGGTGGAGTACCTCTGCAGAAACCCCAGCAGCAGCCCAAGCTCCTCAGTATCCAAATTCGAAACACATACGAGCAACTTCCTCCTAGCCACTAATTCCTCCATAACAGCCACCACATTCTGGGGGTTCTTCCCATTCAAAGCAGCCACCAGAGCTTCCTTATGACGGAACTTCTTTAACAGCTTATCATGCTCTGCCAACTTCACCTTCTTTGGTCTCATAATCAAGTAATCACTCTCAGAAGGCTTCTCATTCTGCCCTCTATGAAAGTACCTGAAATATGATGGCCTCAATGCCCGCCTCTTCTGCTCATCCTCCACTCCAGACCCCAATCCTACAAAATCTCCTAACTTATGCTCAGTTGTACTGTCTTTCACCTTCCTCCTTCCAATATATAATGTCCCATTCGAAGTCCCGATCACCCTCGTTGAACCATCAGGTGGAGAAAACCCAACGGACAATAAAGGGTTCGGAAACCTCATAGAATGAGTGATTTTATACTTTGCATAATCAAACACCTTCATATACCCATCTAATGAAACGCTCAATATTCTATACTGCTGTGCCTCCTCCCCACCCTCTTTCCCAATTTTCCCCACACAAAGGGATGTTACAGTTTTGTTATGACTCTCCATTGTATGCAATAATCTCCCACCTCCTATTACATCCCAAATTTTCACAGAATTCCCACCTGCAGTGGCTATTAACCCACCTGACGGCAGGTAAATTACATCTTCAACCGGCTTACCGTGATTAATTTCCATAACAGAGCCCGAATTTGAAACCCGAATATCCCAAACCCGAACAGTATGATCATAAGACCCCGATATAAACATATCATCACTCACCGGAGAGGCATCACCGCAACGGACGTAGTCTTTGTGACCCAATAGATTGAATAGCTGGGTTTCTGTGGTGACGTCCCAGTACTTGACGATGGCATCTAATCACCACCGGAGAAGAGGTGCAGCTTGTCGAGGCGGGGGTACCGGACGAGGCGGACGGGGCGGGAATGGCCGCGGAGACGGCGGAGGGGATTACGGGACTTGACATCAAAGACGTGGACAGAGCCGGATAGGTCACCAGCAGCGAGAAGGCGGGCATCGGAGCGGAAGGAGACGGAGGTAGCAGTGTCGGTGAAGGGAGAGGAAATGGTAGCCTTGGGCTCGAGGGTTTGGGAGGAAAAAATTGAAACGGTGGCGGAATGGGTGACGGCGAAGTCATGAGGGGTTGTTGGAGCAAAAGAAATAGAGGTTATAGAGGAAATTAAGGATTTGATTTGGAGGTCTTTAGGGGTTTTGAAGGAACGCCAGTATTTGGATTCGGAAGATTGGGCGGTGGAGATATTAGAGGTGGATTTGAGCTTTGGTTTTACAGGGAAGGCCTTGGCAATGCTTCTCCGATGATCTTCTTCCGCCATTGTCATACCAAATTTCAGAGCGGAAAGAAATGGCGACTTGATACTAGGGTTTAGGGGTTTTGGGGAATTGTTTTTGCGCATTTTATAGCTGGGCTTTCTCGGGCAAATTCGGGCCCCCGCCTGCCAATGCTTTCGGTTCAGACCTTACCCATTCAAAAGTAGTTTACCTATTTTTTGGGCAAACCATAGTTATTAAACCCCAACCGAGTCCGACCAGGGAAGTGAGTGAACATATTACTTATTTAATAGGTGTGTTACTGATTCAATCATTGAGTTACTAATATATATAATTTTATTCATAATATATAATAATTTTAAATTATTAGATGTAAAATATCTATTAAATTTTAATATATTCTTGATAAATTTAGAATAACTAATTATTTAAAAACAAAACAAAACAAAACATATTAAAATAGTTATATTTAAATTTGTATAGTATAACTATGTATAACAAACATATAAAAATTAAGAGTCAAGTATGAAATTTGAAAAATGTAAAAGAATATAAAAATTAAGGTAGCAATCAACAATATAAATAGCAAATGATGTAATACTTGAAACTCCATATTCATTCACTTGCAGGTTTAAAGTTCGGGTTTTGGCAAAAGAGTTTTTTTTTTCCAATTTTTGCAACTCTAGGTTTCTTAAAAAATCGGTCGGGTTCTCGATCTCTCTAGTTCAACCGACGAATCCACATTGTTCAGTTGAGTTCTCTCCTTATTCGGTCAAAATAGGAACCTAGTATGATCTAGTGGTCGATTCACCGGATTAATCGATTTAACTGTCAGACCGGACCAGATTTCATAATTATGTAGCAAACGACTTCCTGAACTTTTAGATTTGTAAATTTGACCATCAAACTGTAAAATATCTTAATTTAATCATCAAAAGGTAACATTGAAATTTGAATTCTATGAATATTGAAATTTGAATACAAAAAAAATTAAGATGCTAAATTTTAACACTGAAAATAAATTTTTAAATGTTTGAATCTGTATGCTGAATTTCTTAATACTATTTGATAAATATATACAATCGAAGGTGCTTAATAAGTCAAATCGTACAATTATATCCTTTCTTTAATTCATCAATTAAATATGTAAAATATTTATTTTTAAAATTTAGATCATTAACAACATTATTGAAAATAAACAAATAAAAGAAAATTCATTTTAAGAAATTAATTACATAAAATAATATCATAAATAAAATAAAATGAAATGAAATTGTTACTAAACAAAAATACATTCAACTTGAAAACTTAAATATCGAAATCGACACGAAAGCATTTTTTTTTATATAATGTGATAACGTCATATTTCCTATCTAATACGAAATGACATCATTTTCACCTCCAGAATAAAAAAGTATTCACTAATATAGGTTACTATATAAACTGTAGGAAAATAATACGATTCTTTTTAATAAACTATTCCTTTGTACTTTAAATATTTATACAATACAACATAATGTGTTTTAAAAACTTATATTATACAAGTTGTTAAAGTCAAAAAAATGATTCCCTAGCAGCTGTAGAATTCCCTTAAGCACACTGTAGCAGTGTGTTCCACTTTCCTAGTTATTAGGCCACAAGAACATTAATATATTTTTTTCCTTTCTTTCTGTTTAGTGTTTTAACATCTGGGAGGCCAGCTATTCCAAAATTTGTTCTATTCACATACATAATTTTATGTTCTAAACTCTTTTATTTCAATCTACGAAATTTGTTATTTTCATTAAAAAAAAAAAAAAAGTGAACTTTTTTTTTAATGGCAAAAGAAGGCCCCTGATTTATGGAAAAAAAAACCTTTTTGATATTTATGCGTAGTAAATTTCAAGCAGCCCGATGAGCCAACAAAAGTGATACTGATTTTACATGAGGGAAAACTATTCTATTAATCCTTTCACATTATTTATTTGTATTTATTTAGTCCCTTATTTTTAAAATGATGATTTTTAGTCCCTTACACTACCCATTTGTATTTATTTAGTCCCCTACTTTTAAAATGATGATTTTTAATCTCTCATAAATGTAAAATGTTGAATTTCGCTACCCAAACTTCTAAATCCCGAGCACTTTTTGGTCTGAATTAATTGTGTGTTGTTCACATGATATTTTTTTTGAGTAAAATTTAGGAACTCGTTTTTCCTTTCCAACACAAAACTCGAGAATCGGATTGGATTGGATTATAAATTTTGAAAAAAAAAAATACCACAAGTTAGATATTGAAAGAATCTTAAATACAAACAAATTGCTAAACAATCACTTACTTCATATCCTTCGCACTCATACAACATTCTACTCAAATGTATTTATAAATTTGTTTTCGAAAAATATGTCATGTGAACAATACATGACAAATTTAGGCAAAAAAATACTCGAGATTTGATTCATGACCAAAATTCAACGTTTTATATATGTGATTGACATGATAAATTTAGGCCAAAATGCTTGGAATTTGATTCAAGGACCAAAATTCAACATTTTACATTTGTCAGTGACTAAAAATCATCATTTTAAAAGTGAAAAACTAAATAAATACAAATGTGTAATGTAAGAGACTAAAACTGCTATCATTTTAAAAGTGAGGGACTAAATAAATTCAAATACGTAATGTGAGGGACTAATATAGTAGTTTTCCCTTTACATGATATTATCCATTAAGAACATTGATATATATATATATATATATATATATATATATATATATATATATATATTTATATATAGCTATATATATATTTGTTCTATTCACGTACCTAACTGTCTCTTATACACATCTAGATATGTAATTTCATACTTGAATCTTAATTTTCTCTATATTTATTTATAAAAAAAATAACTAAATTTCTTATACACATAATAGACATATATATATATATATATATATATAAACATATAATTAAGAGATGCTGACAAATGACACAAAATTATTAAATAAACTGTGTTGAGCATGCTCTACATTCAGTATTAAGTTAGGACCTTATCTCTTAAAATTTGTTACATGATTTAAGTACCTATTAAAAATTTAGTCTCTTAACATTTTAGTTATCAAAAACCATACCGATAGTTAGGGATGTCGAATAAAATTGAGTCTTGTAAGTCGGGTTTTACAAAGTTCAAATTTGATTTACAATTTTATATAAGATTCGGGTCTCAATCGGGCTGGTCCAATCTCACAAATTTAAAAGTCATAATCAATTCACAAAATTATTCGAATTTTAAATTTTCATCCGGTTGGCCCAAACTCACAATATTCAACAAAAATTTTTATAGTTTATTTGTTAAAATTTTGTTTCTTACACCCGATCAATATAATATGAAATAGTATGTACTACATTTGTCAATAAATAATTATTAACTATATCACTGAGTCACAATATTTTAACTATAAATTGACTAATGATTTTGGGTTACTATATTTAGTTAACATCTAATAGAGTACTAGAATCATTAACTATTATCCACATAAATTAAGTAGTAATATTTAATTTAGGATAGGTCGGATTTTAATCGGACCGAACCTAATAAAACCCAAATTTGACTCACAATTTAATCAAATCTAATATTTAAGTCCAATATCAACCCAACCCAAAAAAGAATTACCCATTTTAATGTAAGGTTCGACCATTTTATTTGTTGGGGCGGGCCGACATTGATAGTCCTACAAAGCTCTTAATTAATTCAGTTTTATCATTAAGTTAGATTATCAAGCACAGTCTATATTTGTAACAATTTTGTCAAAAATCATCATTAAACCTAACAGCACAATGACCAAATTTGTCATTTAAGTATTTTTTATATTTCATGGTGCAATTCATAAAAAATACAACCCTACATATTAGTTTATCTTCTTTTTTTTTTTTTTTGGTTTTATTTTTCCATTATTACAAAAACATACACTACCTAATAAAAAAAATCAAACACACGCAGTAGACACCAAATCAAGACAAACACAATTCATTTTTCATTTTTCATTTTTCTCTTTTTTTATCTAAATCAAATCTTGAACACTCAGAGATACGAAACAAAGACAAATTTATCACAAACAAGGGAGTTGGAAGAAAGATCTATTGGGGAGGTAGGAGAGAGATGAATCTACGAGACAGGTACTGAGAAAGAAGTAGACCTGTACTGCAATAGAGAAGGTTAGGCTGTTGAGGTGTGATAAAGGATCTATGGGATTTAGGTGACTTAACGTTAAATCCTTAGGGAGGGGGGGGGGAAAAGGACGGGAAATTATGGAAAGGTGGCGGGGCAGGATGGAAATTGCTTGCGATGAATAAGGGCTATAGGTATAAGAGTAGGAAAGATAGAGAGGGAAAATGAAGGTAGAGGTGGAATTAGCGGTGGACAACTAGAGATGGAAGGAATAAGGGACACAGGAATGGGAGAGGTAGAGAGAGACTATAGATGAAAAGGAAAGGGAAATGGCTGTGGATGAGGGAAGGGGGAGGGTTTAGAAAATTATTATGCTCAAAATAATTCATTTAGAAAATACATTAAATGGTGAAATATCAAATTTATTCCCGGTCCTATTAAATTTAACTATAAATATTAACATAACGGTAAAAAATATACAATTTAAAAATTAAATAGATAAAATAACACAAATAATAATTTGATAGTTAAAACTAAGACAAACATAAAAAATTTTAAATTTGTCTTATAATTTTCCCTAAATTTTCTAAAATTGGTTTCTTTTCATACCTTGTCCTTTAAAGATCTATAATATGTTTAATTACCCTTTTATCATATTACGTTTATAAATATTTCGTGTACAGAATATGTCAATTCATCACAAATAATATTCATAATACATAGTTATTTTAATTGATTATTTATTGTGGCTTGCTATACCATAAATTTAATTGAGTCATAATTTATCAAATTTATCTAATTATATTTTTTGTTCACCATAAAACATATTTTTTCCATTACTATATACTAAATTTTTTGCCCCCCACTAGTTAGGGATGACATGATTTGAATCGTGGCATTTTGTACTCAAAACAAACGCGCTACCAACCTGTGCCACATCCTGGCTAATTTAATATTGATTGAATACCCGAACATTCAAAAATTCTTGCGAATCTGTCGATATAGAAAGTATTTTCCACAACTATTAATTATAATTGAATTTGATTGCGATTGAGTTAATAACTTTATGAACGAATGGATCGGGATGTTGGTTTTGCCTCTGCAATTGGGTGTAGATACTACATGTCATATGTGTATGCAAAATTAAGTATTTCTTTTAATAGTTCCATGATGTTATTATATGATTTAATCTTTTGTACATAAAAATTTAACTATAAAGATGATAATAGAAAGTAAACGAGACAATACCAATTTATCAAATAAATATGAAAAGTGAATATATTGAAAGAAAATTACTAAATATAATATTATCATAATGTAACTTGAACAAAAGATTAATGTTTGATTGTTTTATATATGTAACATACTATGTAGTTAAATTATTTTTAACTTTGCATCTGTTCTAAACAGTGTCCTTATTATAGTAGTATAATGTTGATTAGTTTTGAGGTTATATTCAACTAAGGTGTTTACCACTTAATGGTAAACAAAAAAAATAAAAGATATAGGGGATCAACTATGCATGTTATTAATAACATTGATTAAATGAAGTTAAAATTTATATATATATTAAGCGTTACCATATAAATGATGGAATTCACCTTTTTTTATTTTTTGTTAATTTTTTTGTGATGGATTCACCTCATTTGGAAATATCAATGAGAATTATAAATTCTAATATTGTCATGAATTTTTTGTCATTCTCCCTTACATATTTAGTTTATAATTGGGATGAGTTTTATTATATTAATGAGCTAATAATTCATCACATGAACGAGTTAATAATTCTCTCTCATATATTTAGTTTATACTGAATTTTATTTAAAATCAAACTTGGTAAAAGATTTATAATTCTTTTGTGAATTTTTTGCTGATTTTATTGCCTCGTGGCTTAACCCATACTCACAATTAATCAACTGGACAGTAAAATCACCCAAACATTCATATTTGAACACTTGGCATCTGAACTATGGGTAATTACACTTTGACAGCCTAAATTTTAAAAATAGAGCATTTTGTCACCTATGTCAATTAGTCAATCATTACTTTTTTTTCAACTTTGTCAAAATAACAGGTTTATGGATAAAAGTACCCGTTAAAGTTATAACACTTTGTCCCCAAAGTAGGGGTAATTCTACTTTGCCCCTTAAAATTAGAAAAAATAAAATTTACGCAATCTATAACAGCTAGACGTTAAATACATAAATTCAATAAAAGAATTTAGTTCAATGATTGAATTGCCCATACTAAATTGAAGTGGGTGTTAAAATGTTTTATATATTTTATTTTTTAAAGTAGTATGACAAGGAATATCATACCAGGGATACAATTTGTTTTGTTTTGACAAAACATATAAAAATGTAAAGTTTTTGAGGACATCCAAAAATTATACAATTATATGAATAGTTTTTTCACACACTAAATTTACAAAGAAAAAAAGAAAAGAAAAAAACATATTTGTGCAAAAAAAAAAAAAAATACTAATATGAAGAAATTTATCTAAACTTTTTACTAAACGAAATTTAATGGGAAAGCCATTAAATTTGGTTCAAACTTGGTTTTGTTGTCCAATTGAAATAAATAGTTTACCTATTCATTTTTTAATATTACCATATGCTAGTATTATAATATTTAATATTTTCTGTGTGGAAAATTAACTATAAAAAGTAATAACAGATACATGAGACAAAGATAAAAGTATCAAATAGACAATATATTGAAAAAAAAAATAGTGGATATAACACTACCCATAATGTAACTTTTTAGATGCCTTATTGTTTTATATATGTAATAAATATTTAGATTGTTTTGCAATTTTGCACGTGTTCCAAACGGTGCTGTTATTATAAATTTATTGGGAATTTTATCATTGACTTTAAGAATTTGTAAGGTACAAATTTTTAAAATATATAGTATTGTATTATATAAACTCTTAAAATATAAGAGAATAATTTTCTAAAAGAAACTATAAATTTTTTCTAAAATCCTGATTAGTTTTGACTAAGTTTTTTACCGCCTAATGGCATAAGTGAAAAAGTTAAAAACAAAGGATGACTGCACAAGTTATTAATAACATCGATTGAATAAAGTAAGGTTTCGATGAAAAGAAAAAGGTTACTACATAAATGATTTTTGATAGAACTTACTTTTTTTTTTTTCTCTCTATGTTTGTTACACTTTTTTTGATATGTTATTGTGGGTAGATAATATAACATTTGATTTAGATATTATTTGATTTATATTCAGAAATTAAAATAGCGATGAATATTGTAAACCCTAATATTAATATGAGTTTTATTTAATTTTTCATTACATATTTGATTTATGGTGAATTTTATTTCATTAATGAACGATAATTTGTGTATATATAACACAAGTTGCTATAAAAGTAATAGCTTATAATTATTCAATTCCCATCAAATTATTATTACAATGGCCAATTAGTCATTTCCAACCCTTATATCCGTAAAAACTAAACACAACCTTAGTGCATGCAAAATACGATTAATTTTTAGAGAAATTTCGTTAGTTTTAAAAATGCTGTCTCTTATACAATTCAAGTTTTTCAAACACGTGACACTGTATTGTATAAGTTTTTAAATTACAATCAAATAATTTTATTACAGTATCGCAGAATATTCATAATTTTTATTATATGGTTGGATGTAAAATTTGTTTGACACTTGATATGTATTTTATATATGCAAAAAAATATTTAAATTAAAAAAAACATCCTGACACATTCACACATGATATAAAAGATTTATACACGTTGTATAAAAGAGTAATCTATATAATGTAAATATTTATATATTCAAAAAAACTTAACACAATACAAAAAAAAAAAATACTATATATAAAGTAAAACATGCATATTTAATGTCTTTCATTTTATAATTTTTTTATTTTTTATTAATATTAATAATATCATATTAAATCACCGTTAATAATTCCAACTAATAATAATATAGCAGGTTTGTGCTGGTATTATACTAGTATAACAAGGGTATAGCTGGCCGCGGCGCAGAGAAGCTCGGTGCCCTTATAAAACCGCTCCATTCTAATTATTACTACTACGAGTATAAAAGAGTTGTTGTTGTTGTAACCATCTTACTACTTTCACTAACTTGATTAGGCAGTTGTTTGTGTGAGAGTCGTTTCAGTTTGAGTTTGAGTAGGACGACCTCGTTCTCTCCGCTTTCCCTCTTAAATTTCTGACCGCTTTCATTCTATTCACCCTCTCTTCTTAGCTGTTCGCCCGCCTTGGTCCGGTATGTTTTTTTTGGGAAATATTTAGTGTTATTGGTAGAAGAAGTCAAAGACGGGGCAAAGCCCATTTAGATGTTAGTTAGGAACAATTATTTGTGGGTAAAACTCCCTTTAAAAGAATAAAATTCTTGGTTTGTATTTTTTTTTTTTTTTTATAAAATCCAAATTTATTTTCTTGGTTTTCATTCGGGTATATGTAATTTTTGGAGGTAGAGTGGTTTCTTTTTTATATTAGCTAGAAAAATGGGTTTCTTGATTTTTTTTTTTCCTTTAAAATTAGAGTTCTTGAGGTTTTGTAAAATCCTAATTTTTTGAATTTCTTGATTTTTCACTAGGAGGAGGGTAACTTCTGGTTTTATTAATTTTCTCGCTGTAAAACTTAGTTTCTCTCTGTTTCTCCCTAAAAAGAGGTTTTACTTGTTTTTGTAATGAAGAGGTATTACTATGAAAGAAATTAAATCGATACACTCGTTTCTGTTGACTTATCTTATTTATTTATTTTTTGTTTGGTCTATTTTTAGTGGGATTTGAAGAATGAGAGATTCCAAGGTGGAAGTATTTTGCAGCCCTGATCCTATGAGCAGCTCTTCGAGAAGAAACGACCCAGTACGTGAGAAAACAGTCAATATAATAGTGATTTAATTTGTTTGTGTTTTAGCCTGTATTTAATTCAAACCATTGCGTGCCAGTCTATTACTGTAATCTTGATTTTCAACGGTTAATACACGTAACGTTTGAATAGTAATGTTAATCTTTGCATGAGATGTGGGCTGGCCCAGGTTCTGCAGGGGAAAACCTTCTGGAAGTTAAAAAAAAAAAACGTGGGGGTTTGCTTGGTGTGTGATGGGGAGCTTTTGCTCTAGTGTGTTTATTTTTTGGGTTTGCGTGGAAAAGATTTTATTTTCCTTTTTTGAGCTTGGGATTTTCAATCTAGTGATTGCTTATTTTAAACTTGATGGCTATGATCTATTGTTAACAAACTGCCTATTAAGCGCAAGTGCGCGCACACACATACACGTGTTAATAAACTGCCTATTAAGCGCGCGTGCACACACACATATAGTGCTAACTTTTTTTTCATTCCGTTCTCTCTTTTTTTGATCGGTAAGGGATGTACTTGTGATGCAGCTAGTTGGTGGCGAAAGCCCACAACTTAAGTGACTTGCTTCATTCTTGTTCTCTAACTGAACAATGATACACAATATGGCTCTGACAGTTATAGTGTTGAGCAATACCTCATTACATGCGGTCCTGCTCGTGCAGTTAAATTCCTCTCGTTCCCAGCCTTTTCTCCAATAGGTTTCCTGTTGAAATCGAGCTCACCATGTTCTTCTTTTTGTGGATAGGTTCTTGATTTGATTTCTGCGGTTAAAGGATTGCGTAGGCTAACATCTCAGGAGCTTGGCAGGCTAATCAGGGAGTCAGAGAACAATGTCATTCAGTACACTGCTGAAAATGGACTGCATGTACAGGTGGTGGTTGTCATTTCAATCCAAAGGGAATTGTCATGTGTAGTAATGTTTTTTCCTTTATTACAACAACTAAATTCTCTTTTTTCCTACTCTTGTATCCTCGGAACAACAAAATTCTTCCATCACAGATTGATGCAGATAGGCTTGCAAGGCATCTTGCTTTACACCTTATTGGGGCACTCGTGAATTGGAGATGGGATGAAGCACTATTTGAATACTTGTTATCTGGGTTTCAGTTGCTCCATTCCTTCTGGGATTACATCTAGATGTGTATAAGCTATAAGATTGAGCAGGTTAAGTGGACATTCGTCTTTTATTCTTGATTATTGGTTCATACTTCCTACAGGGGACATTCTTTATCTGACACTTCTCTACCTCCCACCTTTCTTGGTTTTGTTAACTTTACTTTAAATCTGATCTGTCACGTTTTAAGGCATATTTGCTTTTATTTTTTGCAGACATGATTAAGTTCTAGATTTAGGAAGAAGTCATTGGGTTAGAGAAGACCACCCTTTTTGAATGATGAATTAGAAGGCTATTGGGTGCTCTTTAGCCTATTTGTTCTATGAATATTTCCTGATTCCACAATTTGTTCCCAGCTAGTTCCTAAAGGGGTCAGGGAATGGGTTTTCAACACTGTCGTACTGGTGGGCCAAAATGACATTTTAAGCGCAGTCAGCTATCTCCTGGTGGAATTATCTTTAGTGGAAATAGTAGTACTTTTTGTTTGCAATCTTTGCAAGAGTTCTGCTTTTCTTTTATTTTTCTGGAGCTTTCTTTCCAGAATTCAAAATTCTGTACAGAAAGATGTTGTAGGTTTTTTCCTTCCAAATTAATATCAAGTCACTACTGTTGATCAAGTTTTATGAGAACTGTATAGGGACAGAATAGTTCTTTGTGTCCTTGGTTATTCCTTTCTTCATTTTTCCGAAGTGGGGTTGGAAATTCATTAGAAGCTTATGTAAAGTTATTACTATTACAAGGAGCAAAGTTCTGCTAATCTTCTTTTGTTGTTTGTTTCTCCAGATATTGGTGGAAGATGTAAAAGTATCTGAACAGATTCTGGACCTCATCTTTTTTTTGCTTTCTATTCTTGCTTCTTGCAGACAGGTTGCTTGCCATAATGTTCTTTCTAACTTGCTCTTGTTGGTTGTTTATCTATACTAAGTATTATTTGTTATCTTAGGAACATCACATTGCAAATCACGTGGTTCTCCTGCACTCAACTCTGGTTGCTTCCAGTCTATATTTATTAAATGCTTGTGTCTCTTCGCAATGGCAAGAACTCACTCAATTTCTGGTACAGCACAAGAAGGTAATATTGGTTTTATAATCTTTAAGGGACTGCAATATAATGGAGTAAGATTTTGGAAACACTTCAGACCTAAAGTGCCCATACCCACATGCATAAAGCCCGTGGTGTGGGACTAGTTCAATTTTTACAGTTTCTAAAGAACATACCATGATTTTCTTTTCCTGATGTTGTGGAGTTAATTACATATACTTTTTATTCAGTGAGACCTGGCTGATCATGAAGTCTATTGTGGCAGGTTGATTTATTTATGGATGTAGCCTTTGCTGCTGTACGAATTGATATTAAGTTTCTCCAAACCATTTTGTCAGCTGAAAATACTGATTTCTCCACAAATTCTAGTGTTAATGCTGAAGGAACATTGTATCATCTGTGCCATCGGTGTGAGGCTTCTCTACAGTTTCTTCAGTCATGTTGTCAACAAAAGTTGTTTCGGGAGCGCCTTGTTAAGAATAAAGTATTTAGTCGAGAATCCTTTTTCTTTGTTGCTTGAAATGCATTGATGTTCTCCCTTATTTTGCACAATTTTCTTCACTTTCTATTTACAAGTTGAAAATAAGTTGTAATCTATTACGTAAGCATCAGAGGATTGAAGTAGGTGGCCTACCGTGCTTCTAGGCACACAGCTATGATGTATGTTGTTCATCAGTATAAGAGAATGATTGATCTATGAGTTTGTAAAGACAAAAATACCTTACTCCTTAACCTGTTGATTCTTTTTTGAAACTACACGAGCGCTATATAAGTAAAATTGCAACTTATGTGAAAAATGGGATTAACTTACATATTACTGCGAGAAGCTTGCCAAAAAGAAGTTACATTTTGTACATCGCCTTGTATAATCAATATAAAGTTACCTTCTGTCTACTTTAATTGCTTGTCTTTTCAAGTTATATCTATTTGGACATCAATTGTGATTTTATTTCTCTTGATCCTTCTATTATTTTTTGCAAATAATTCTAGTAATCCAAAAGATTTTTATGTGTTATCTGAAATTAGAGCATATTTGTTTAATTTTTTACACTTCTAATATTATTAGTTTTCTGTTCCCATGCCAGGAGTTATGTAGTAAAGGTGGCGTTCTGCTTTGCTGGCACAAGCTGTTCTTGATCTAAATGTATCACCATCTTTTGTAGATTCAACTGTAGTTCTGGCTGCTGTTTCCAGAATGAAGTCTAAAGTTTTATCTATTGTAAGTGCAACTGATGAATAGTCTGTCGAGATTATACCATGAAACTCTTAGCATTTTATACTGTTAAGTTATTTTTTGATCGATTTTTATTCTTTAAATAAAGCCAAAATTTCTCTCTGCAGCTATTGCACCTTTGTGAAGTGGAAAGTGTATCTTATCTGGATGAAGTTGCCAGCAACCCTGGGACCCTGAATTTGGCAAAGTATATTGCTCAAGAGGTTGGTTTTTGAAAAGTGTTCTTCTATCTTCATAACATGCTTTATTTTTACATGAATTACTTAAAGCTATACTGGGATTGTATGTTCTTCCAGAAAATGAGCATAACAGTCGTTGCTGGTTTAGAAGCAATTGAGGGAGAGTTTCCAGCATTTTCACCATGAAAATTACATATTTGTGTCTTGAAGAAAACTATCCTTTTGGGTTTATTCATTTCCCTCTCCCATTGGGTTTTATAAGATTACTGTAATAATTCTCCTTTTGTATTGGTTAATTGGGGTATCATTATACGATGAGGTCCCATTCTTTAAATTTTCACATTACCGCTGTATATATTTTTCTGTCACAGCAAGAACTGTATAGAGAAAATAGGCATCGAACAAGTTCTAAAAAAGGGGAGGCCAGCAAAACACATTCGTCTTTCAACCCTATTTAATTTCAAGGAGATGCCAAATTGTAGCTCGAAGATGTCTGATAGCACCTTACAAAATAATATCTGATCTATTAACACCACTTTTTAAATTTCCAAAAGGTAGAGAATAGCAAGCTGATACTGGAGTGAAGTGTCATAACCTTTAATTTGATATTGGGTGGTCATAAATAGGCATGAATTGAACGTGAATCATCTGTACCTGGCAGATCGTTTGCACTAAATAAATAATAATGTGAAGTGCAATGTATATCCAACAGACTTGCAACCGGAATGTTAGTTTATACGGTTGATGCCTTGATGTATTTGTCGCTCACGTATAAATGAAGAAGAAACAGTCTTTTACAAAAAGCAGCTCATTCATTGACTGAGGTCAGAAGTTGGTTGAACTGATGAAGTAGAATAGGGGTTAAGAATGTCTGATGGCACTGGTTAATGGAAGTTCAAATAACTTCTACTTCTTGATGGAATTTCAAAATGGATGTCAACATCGATGATATCCATCTCAGCTGTCAGAAAATGAAATCTACTATATTATTTATTCTTGCATCCTCTTTTATGTTGATATATGTTTTAAAGGTCAAAATCAAGTTAAAGCATACGCTGTGTGTGTATGTTCCTGAGTACATTGTGGTTCATTATTAAAACCTGTTTTGTGTACAAATATGATTGATGTTTTATTAAAAATAATTATCTGGTGTAGGTTCTTGACTTACTGAAGAAAATGTTCGGTGGAGATCCTAAACAGCCAGTTGTTAGCTCTTCATGCCAAGATTTATCCGAAAGGTCAATTGCAACTAAATGGAATGCGTCTTGCTGACATATTATCTGATGATTCAAATTTTCGTTCTTACATCACGACATATTTTGTAAGTTTATATTGCATAGATGTTGCTTTTCAACAATTGTCAATTATATGCTTCTTTTTAATTGTACTTTAAAGAATAATACAGTAAATATTTAATCATATTTTTATATTCGTTCTTCCTGTGACTGATGGAACCCCTTAGAAGTTTTTTTGGTAGCTCGGAAGATTCATGTACCATTTGATGTATATAACTTTATCTGCTCGTAAGTAGAATTTGGAATATTAAGTCATGGTAATTTCGGTACATTTCTGCAGACAGAAGTTTTGACGACAATATTTTCACTTCCGCATGGGGAGTTCTTATCCAGTTGGTGTTCGTCTGAACTTCCAGTTTGGGAGGAAGATGCTACTCTGGAGTACGATCCATATGCAGCTGCTGGATGGACCTTGGAATTTTTATCTGGGATCACCTGACTTTCTGTACGCAAGCAATTTGGCATCAACTTTCATTCCCTGCAATGTCCCTCGAGCATCATATGCGCATCAGAGGACGTCCCTATTGGTCAAAGTTATCGCAAACCTCCATTGTTTTGTACCTGGCATATGTAAAGGTAAAAGTTAAGTCCCCAAGTCTTGTATCTGGCAGTTTTTGTTTTTGTTTTGTTTTTTTTTTTTAAAAAAAAATCATCATCAGTGCCTGTTTTTGTAATTGATCGAATTTTTGTTCAATCACAGAGGAGAAAGATCTCTTTCTTAACAAGTTTTTTCAGTGCTTGCAAAAGGAGGTTCCTAAATTCTCTCATGGGATTTCAGCTGTTTCTGATGCTGAAAAAGCAGCAATTTATTAAAAAGAACCTGAGTAAGTTTTAATTGCTTTACATCTTGTTATGATGAGATTTTAAATGATTATTTGTAACTATTACGTGTATCTGTAGGTTCGCTATTGAGTCACGCAGAGTCTCTGATTCCTAGCTTTCTAAATGAAGATGATGTGCAGCTTCTAAGGTGGTTTATTACTTAAATTTGCATGATACTTCAATTACAGTGTTGAACTTTTTGTTGGTTATATCTTGATGGTTATTATACCATGTAGTTACTGTTTGCTGATGCTTCACATTTGTTATTGCACACAGAGAAAAAGAAAAGGAAAAAGGATGCTTGGTGCTTGTTATTAATACAGAATCTCATTTCATCTTCCCTTTTGAAGTTTCTTTCCAAAATCAAGACTTTGTTTACAATGCATTTCTCTTTGTTTCTGAGTGGAGACTATATACGTGTGTGCTTTGCTGTTTTCATCTGTAAAGTAGCATCTCTACCTTGAAAAAGCGTGGCTGGCAGACTCTAATATGTACCTTTTAATATGTTAACTTCTCCACCATCCTTTATGGTTTTACTATATTCTTATTCGAAATACTTATACATGTTTCAGTGAATTAGGCACAATTTCTGTTTGTGACATTAAGTTTTGTTTGCAGGGTGTTCATTAATGAATTTAATTCCCTGATGGTTAAGCCTGCTGGGTTTGGAGAGAGTCGAGTTAAGGTGACATCTTTTCTTTATTGTCTACAGATAGTCTTTGTCTTTTTTATCCAAAATTTGCTTTACTCCATCCTTTGTGGAAATATAATTTTGCTTCTTATTAGTAGTCCTGGTGACATTGTCATGTTTTGCCAACTCAATGTGATCAAAACCACACTGCTAAGGGAATTTAGGAAGGCAAATCTGAGGGCTTCTTATTGTGTGACAAACTGAAAATTTGATATCAATGAATATCATAAGGTGAATGCAGGATATCTGATCAGACAAGCTTTTGTGGTGGTCATTGAGCAACTTCTAGTCATCCTAGTAGTTGCCCAATAACCAATGGGAGTTCTCCCACTTTTCTACAAAATAGGGGAGGTCTTGTTTGAGCACCTACGAGGGATCCTAGTAGTAGTTGCTCAATGACCAAAATAAAATTTACCCGTGTGGTCAGGGTTCTGCTAATCCCCATTAATTGATCAGTATTGTTTGGTGCTAATTTATTACTGATTCATTGGGTAATTCACATTATACTTCAAAACTTTAAGAATCTCTAGGGCTTGCCGTTAGCATCTGGTTTGTCGGATATGATGAGATTACTATTCATGTTGGTTATGGGCTCCTTGTATTTTCGTACTTGGATCCAAGCATTCATTTAAGGAAGAGAATTTGATAATCTTTCAGGAGGCTCAAAGTAGAGGACAGTTATCACGTTTAGTGGATGCTGCAGATCTTCATGACAGAAATGATACTTTCAAGGAGGATTTATTGAAGACCCCTGCTTTCCATGAAGCAGATGAATCCAATTTCAGGAGCAATGGCTTGGATCGATCAGGTGACTCGGAGAAGAGGACTGATGTGGTTAAACATAAGATAGATTCAGAAGTAGTAGAGAAGGATGCTCAAAATTTTGATATGAGTGAGTCAGATTTAAGCTCGATTCAAGGAAAAAATCCTATTAATCAGATAGTTGATGTTGAACCCCCCAAAGATGGTGGAGCAGTAGAAGTCCAAGGCGAGGAAAAGATGGAAACTGTACAGAATGAAGAGAAGCACCAAAGAAAACGGAAGAGAACCATAATGAATGATAAGCAGATAGCTCTTATTGAGAAGGCTATTGTGGATGAACCTGACATGCATCGTAATGCTACTTCACTGCAATTATGGGCTGATAAATTAAGTGATCTGGTAAAGATTATTCAGACTACAGAATTTGATTTTTGTGTTAACTTTTGATCATTTGTCTCTCTTTCCTGACAATTTACCTTTTCCTTTATCCCTTTCTCAAACAGGGTTCCGAGGTGACCACTTCTCAGCTAAAAAATTGGTAATTGCTTTGCTTTCTTAGTTGAGTTTTGTGCATTTAATTATCATGGACCAGAACTTGGTACAATTGTCTTGTTGGTGGGGATTGGTTTCATGGTAATGCTGAAAATTCCACTCAAAAATATTATACTTGTGGTTAGTAGCGAATTGGCCAATTTTTGTTCTTTATGTGAAGTCACATAAAAACTCTATGTTGTTGTGTATCTCATTTCTATCTCAATTCAGTTTCATTGCTTTTGTGGGCTGGGCAATAACAGGAATTTTTGTAAAAACTTATTATTCAGAAAGCTTGGAGGTCTAAAAATGGTACAGGTTAAAAACTGGTTAAGACTTAAGAGTAGGAGCATGGAACAATAAATAGTTCTCTCAATTAGTTGGACTTCCCCCCCATCTTAGAGAGCCCCAGTCTTTGTCAACTAACTAATTTTGAGTTTTGATGAAAGCTCACTCGATGTTAGTTGCTTCAAGCACGGTTTATGGATTCATGTGTATCGAAATCTTGTTTCCACTTTATTGATCATTATAGTATTGGTTTTCGTGCCTTGAGATATGGTTCAATAGATGACACACCCAAGTGAAGGATGTGGATGGAAGGTAATCATTGGAGGAGAGAGAATGAACTGGGTGAAAAGTGAGAAGGGAAAACATTTTTTTAAAAGCATGTAAAATGAAGAGATATACAGCTTTAGTATGGCAGAAGGCTGTTATGGGTAAGGGTTGGGAGACATGCTATGCCACACACACACACTGTGTGTGTGTGTATCAGAAATATTTTCTGTTATTGGAGATTTGCCAATGCAAATTTGAAAGGCTAGTGCTCCTCCTTCCACCCATATTTATAATGATGCTTATTGAAAGTTTAACTTTAAAACTCTCAGACACGATAGGTATCCTTTTAGTTTATTTCCTTTTCATTTTGTGGAAGGATTTTTTTTCTTCTAATTTTTAAATTTATAAATAAAAAACTGTATGAACACTGTAGTACTTTTTAAATTTGATGTTCTGAGAAAAAAGCTAGATGAAAATGTGTTTAGAGAATCTTTTAAAATGTTTTGGTACAAATGTACTATCCAAACAAAGTCAATATTTTGACCAAGCATTTGAATATTCACATGCGATGTGTTTCCGCATGCCAGTCTAAAGTTGTCAATTACTATTCCTAGTAACCTAGATTTTTTCTCGGTCAGTAGAGCTAAGATTCTCTGTGTATTTGTTCTTGTACATAATAAATTTGTCACTAGGAAAAAGATGTTGAACTCAAAAACTAGGAATGGACCGTCATTAAAAAAAGAAGAAGAGAGAATTCTTTTTCAGGTTCATATTTATTTAGATAGACAGAATAGTTATGATTCATCAAACTATTAAGTTTGATTGCAGTTCCTATGGAGTACCCGGGTAAGGTGATTATGAAGTCCGGCGTATTGATTAGTCTTTGCTTCATTGGTTAATCCTTGCAACAGTTTGGAAGTGTATATAATGAAAGTTTTGACACATCTGTATCCTTAATATGAATTTACTGGCAGTCAAGGTTACCGTTAAATGTAAATTTGGAATTCAAGTAAGTTTGGGTTTGGTTATCAAACATACGTGGTCAGATACCATTGATGTGTGAACCGTGGGTGTTAGATTTCCATTATTAAGGTTGAAAACTGGACCAATAATTCTCTCTTTATTGATCACCAGTCTGTTTGCTTGGATTTTGTTTTATCTTCCATCCAATTCCCACAACTAATAGTTTTTCATGTGCTCTGTGTTATTGATAGGCTGAATAATCGAAAAGCCAGGATGGCACGTGTAGTTCGTGTGCAATCTGAAGGGGACAACCCTGATAAACAAGGTGGGTCGGGAAACCTTCCTTCACATGACTCACCTAGCTGTGCTCTTGGTGATGTTTATGTTCCATCCACCACAAAGGGGAATCAGACAAGTGGAATTGGTGATGCCATATTGAAAGCTTGCACTATATCACTTGCAGCACCCCATGAAATTGCACGGTCAGAAACTGTTAACCTCGAGCCAGGGCAGTGTGTTTTGCTATTAGATCAAAACTCAAAAGAAATCGGAAAGGGAAGGGTATATCAGGTACATGGCAATTGGTACGGAAAGAACTTGAGGGATTTAGGGACTTGTGTCGTGGACATTATTGATCTTAGCATTGAGAGGTTGAAATAGCCAAGCTTCCGTACCCTACTGAATTCACAGGTTCTACATTTGATCAAGCTGAAAAAGGACTTGGTTCAATGCGGGTCTTGTGGGATTCTAACAAAGTTGCTGGGCTGCCATCTCGGTGAATTTCTGATAACGGTCACTAGTTAGATGCACTGCAGATTCTGCAATAATTTCCCGTTGTTTGCAATCCCTTTGGTTTCTGTGGTTTTATGCACCTAATATGGGACGCAGCAACAGATTTGCTATGCATTGCACAAATTGGTGATTACTTGCTGTGGTTTGGAGCTTGAGTGGAAGGGTGTGGCCCCAAAAATTTATTGAATGTTTCATAATTCATGCATGATGTGTCTAGGCACGAGGATTGTGCTGCATTGGTTGGGGGCTGTCCTGCATTGCTGGAAGAGCTGCTCAATTCTCCTGGGAAAGATGGTTCATTTTAATACCCGCTATCCTTGATTATATTGGAAAAATTAGTTTCCTTGTGCAGATGGGGTGGTACTGGGAAAGGAGGACCAAGGGTACAAGAAAGTTTTGAATGGAGCCTTGAGCGAATTCATGAACAAGGTGAAACTCACTCATGAGACAACGGAGTTAGGTTACAAGAAAATTATATTAGAGCCTCGAGCGAAATCATAGGCCGGGTAAAACTCAAGGATTGCGAGTCCTTGGTTGAAGAAAGATAAAATTTGCAGGAGGATCAAGTAGAAGTTGTAGTTAAATGTTTCTTGGACTCGGACAAGAAAGGCGAGGAAAATCACAGGATGCAACTTTTTCTTTTGGAGGGCATCTGTTGTTATTTTTTTCTATTTAATCGAGGAAATGTGTCTCGACTCTTTAGTTGTAAAACTTGTACCAATAATATGATTATTATATCCTCTTTTCTGTAATTTGCATGATTTCGAACGTAAATGTATTTACTGAGAATATATTAACATTTAGATTAAAGAAAGTTTTAAAACTTGTACAATATATAGTTAATTTGTTAGTAGGAAAACAATTTATTTGTACCCTCACATCCATACAGTTGTTTTTGTATTACCGATAAGGATTTAAACATTTTGTCGAAAAAAATAGTTTTCATGAAAATAATATTATTTGGATCGATAGATTTAAAAAAAAAAAAAAAAAACTCACTCATTATTTTTTAAAAGGATTTATAATGTTGAAATGAATAAATTTTAAATCTATTCAAATTAAAAAGTGTAAATAAAAGATTTAAAATAATTTTTTAATTTAAATGAATTTAAAATTTATTCATTATAATTTTATAAATACCTCCAATAAATAATAAATTTCAAATTATTTCTTAAATCTTTCAATTCAAACACAATAAATGTGCTTACCAATAAATGGCACTAAAAAGTTCACCAAACTTCACGTTTATATTCATATATATGGCTAATGTACAATTGGGCCTAATTTAGATAACGGCCCAATGAAGAACTATATATCTGGTAGCTTCTATTTCACGCGGGAAAGGTGGGAAATAATAATTCAAACCTAAAATTCCTAATTCTACCCACTAATTTTTTGCCACTCTGGCGATCCGTATATTTTCCCAACGGACCAATCAAATTACAGAATTCGCACCGCCCCTTCACCCCATTAACCTTTCCCATTTATATATATATATATATATACATACAGATAGTCCCCCTCAAGCCTAGCCATTCCTATTCTTCTAAGAACTTTGAAGTAGTATTAAGAATGAGTTCAACGGGAGGAGGAAGTGGTGGGTCCACCAAAGGAGGCAGAGGAAAGCCCAAATCCTCCAAATCCGTCTCCCGATCTCAGAAAGCCGGTCTTCAGTTCCCCGTCGGTAGAATCGCCCGTTTCCTCAAAGCCGGCAAATACGCCGAGCGTGTTGGTGCCGGTGCCCCCGTCTATCTTGCCGCCGTTCTTGAATACCTTGCTGCCGAGGTACTTATTTGATTTTGATTTCCGATCGCTTTCCCCCAGTCGTAGAAAACCCTAAAAATGCTTGTGCCTTTAAAAAAAAAAAAAAAAAAAATTGTTTTGAGAAATAACCAACCTTAGGGTTCTGTGAGATAATCTTTGTTTTGTGGTATAGGTTCTTGAACTTGCTGGGAATGCCGCAAGAGATAACAAGAAGAATAGGATCGTGCCGAGGCATATACAGCTTGCCGTTCGGAATGACGAGGAATTGAGCAAGCTTTTGGACACTGTTACCATTGCAAACGGCGGCGTTTTGCCTAACATCCATCAAAATCTTTTGCCCAAGAAGGTCGGCAAAGGGAAAGGCGAAATTGGCTCTGCGTCTCAAGAATTTTAGGATTTTCTTTTTCTTTCCTCATAAAATATCCAAGACTTGGCGTTTCCCTACATTTGTTGCCTATGGCATTTATGGTGTCGGATTACTTTGTAAAACCCTAATGCTTTGGGAATTTTGACTGTAAACCTATAAGTAATGAAGAATTTATTCTATACCATTATATTTTTTTGTGAATTCTAAATTTATTTTATCGTTCTTCTTAAATTAATTGTTTGGCCTTTGTTTCCATGTGGCATGAACCTGATTGAAGGGTTGAATGATTTCTGAGCAGAACTATGTGATAATGTAATGTTGCTGGACATATTGTTTGATTATCTTTGATTCTGATCATTCGAGTCCTTGCTCAAGTGTGATGTCTATTTGTTTTTGGTGTGTCTTCAAATAATCTGATGGAGTGTATGTTCAAGAAAGGTTTGCTTCTTCCTCTTTGTATATCATATATAGTGTTGTATGTCATTTAGTCATCTGTTTTATTTGGTTTTCATTTGTTGTTTCTCTTGTTAATTTCTCATGAATTGAACTTTGCCCATTGCCATGTTTAATGGTCTTGGGTGGTTTCTTATTTTGTAATGACTTCAATTTGTGGGAGAAAATTACTATTTGTTTATTATTGGTGAGATTTTTCTGTTCTTTGTGATTAAAGTTAGTAATAATTCTTTTAGATGTTCTGTCATATGAATACAAGTTGCATATGTGGCTGTCTACAAATGAAGATCATGTGAAGATTTGCCTGCCCTTTTTTCGCATAGTGAGTGTCTTACATGCATTTGATCATGTTATGCTCCTCTTGTTGTCTTTAAGGCTTATATCTTCGTGAAAGAAATTGCTTATACTTCTGATGTTGCTAGTAATACTTGTCTTTGTAAATTGAAGTTATCCATCTTTTGCTATGTGTTTGTTGAGAAGATGAACTTTTTTTCTTTTGCAAGAAAGTTTAATTATCTGGGTCAGTCTCCTGTTTTGTTTAAACACACTGGTCTTAAAATTTTGTATAGTGTCCTTTCCTTTATTTTGTTCCTGTGTAGACATTTGGTTGCTGGGTCCTTCAGCTTAGACTGGCTAAGTGGCTATGCAACCCCATCTCCCCTGGTTTTTCTGCATAGAGCTTAGGTAATTATAATGCCAAGGTTTTACCTTAAAGTTTGGTTTTGAGCTTTTAATTACTTTCTTTCATAACTAGGGTCTGCAAAGAAATTTCTATCTTTACTATGAATTATGTTAAGACATTTACCATTGACCATACAGAATGGTCAGGTCAATGGTTTAAATTGCATGGCTGATAGACTGCCCTTGCTTGACAGCATTTGTTTGGTCTTTTGCCAGTAACTGATGAATGGTCCTTGCTTAGCATAATACTGTTTCTGGACTATGTAAAATTCTATTGCTTGGTTTCTGTTACAAACTTCAAGACAAAATGAGTAATTCCTTTGGGCTCTGTACTTCTGTTGTGTGTATTTCCAGATTCTTGAATTTGGTTCTGGAATCATGCTTTCATAAATTCCAGTGGCAACCATTTTTTTGTGCACTGCCTATTTTTTTTTCCCCCTCTTTTCTTTTTGTGTGCGTGTGTGTGGTTGTCTTTACATTTGTTTGAATTGTTTCTTGCATGTGTTTAAATCACCACCAGATGCCGTCCCTTACCCATGCATTTAACTTGTGCAATCCTTGGTTGTAATTTGGCGAGTGATTCTGGGAAAGGGCAATGGCACTCAGAGGTACAATGGCTGATGGATATTATATGATCACAACAGGTGAGTATATTTAAAGACTGAATTACTTTGCTTAATTTTGAACTTTGATTCTATCTTCCAGTATCAAAGTAGTGTGTATAGATAAACCCTTCTTGTGATATCTGATATCTATATTTGCTGCTGCTTCTTCACCCCCCCCTCTTTTCTGCCAGTCAGTTGATCTTTTTCTCAAAATGGAAATGATGCTCCAGATTCTTTAAGTGAGATTTCACAATATGAGCAGGATAGAGGCCAGTATACATAATCGATAAATCTGGATAGACTAGCACAAATAGTAGACTGCTCGCTTTGCATGCGAGAGGTACAGGGTTTGATCACCTGCACCTTCAAATTTATTGTTGTTACTGTTTTTTCGCGCATCAAAATTCGGTGTCTACATGTATTTTTGCCTCTCCCATTCCAGCCCTACAAACTCTCTGGAGTGATTAATTGCGCTTCTGCTGCTGACAATGAAGGTTTCTAGATTCCATTTAGGTTTTCTTGCCAACTTAGAATTGCTTTCTCTTCTTTGTTGACTTTTCACTTCTTCTCTGCCGCTGCAAAAATCGCTAGTATTTTATTTTCTGTGCTTTATTTTTGCAGGGATGATGGTGTTCGGTGTGCAAACTGGTTGCTTCAATCTTTGCAGCTGCTGGACTAAATGTCTTGGACGCCACTGAAAGATGCACTTTCCCCAATGAAAATTACTAGTAGTATATATTTTTAGTTAATCAAACCATTTTCACATGCTATTGTGTTTTCCCTCTAAATCTTCTTTGTTATGAACTTTGCTCCTGAAACATTTCTATTGGTATCCAGTGCCACAGCTAACGGAAACTCGGGAGGAGTAAGGTGTACTTCGGGTGTTGGATCAGATATAGAAAAATTGATCGGGATCATGTTGTCTTTGCCACTATATAAGTTGGCATGCTTCTCATTTCTTGTTTTCCTTGTGCCTCATTTTCTTGTTTTCCTCTGTTACTTTATTCACATCTTTATGTCCTGGTATATGTGTTTATCTTTCTACATTTAGTTTCTAAAGAAATGTTGCCACTTTTGCTTCCCCGACATATTCATGGTATGGTATTACTCAACTTTGACAGTGTTCGGAGATAGCAATGCCATCATATGTTACAAATTTTGAGTGATATATTACCCACTTGCAACTTTTCACATTGGATGACTTTCTGTCGAATGATTTTTAGTGATATCTTTAACTGCTATTATTAAAAATTTGGGAGGATTCTCTGTCCAAAAAGTTACCACAATGGTCTCAAAGAGTTTTTGTTCAACATCTAGAATGGTTTGGTTGTATCAATTAAATACATTATTTTCTTCTCTGCTTGTCAAGATTTTCACTTTATTTTGCAGTCGTATATTGAAGTTGCGGAAAAATATGATGTGCCAGCGGTATAATTCTCTCTCTGACAACAAGCGATGGATTCTAACAAAAATGAAGTGGTAATAAAAAAACTAAGCACGTTCGTGTTTCTTATAAGGTGTTAATCAAAGACTATTAGTGGGGCGTCACATTCCATGCATTCAATGCTTCAAGATCTTAGCATTGGCTCCGTTTGGATTGCAAATAATGTGTATTATTTGTTAAATAATATTTGGTTAGAATAATAAATTGTTTGGTCAATAAATAATTTTTTAAATAATATTTCATACTATTCATATTTTGTCTTGTTTATCATTTACATAATCTATTATTTGCACTGTTTATATCTTATTCATTAGGATAAATATTTAAATAAACATTAATTTTTGATCTTATTTGTATATCCTGTGGTATGAATTAAATATTATGGTATATCCTGTGGTATGAATTAAATATTATGGTATATCCTGTGGTATGAATTAAATATTATGGTATATCCTATGGTATGAATTAAATATTGTGGTATATATGATATCAACTGATGCAAGTAAAATTTCATAATATTAAATCGTGATTTCAAGATTTTAACTAGGATCAAAAATCGAATCTACTTAAATATTTTTTATTTATTATTTATATTTTAAAAAATATTTAGTTAAGAATTATGTATAGTAAATTATTTTAAATATTGTGTCTTCATCCAATGTATTGTGATAAGGTTAAGTGAAGGATCTTCACAATTGTCACTTTTTTATTTGTATTGTTGTTTTATACACTTTTTGCTAATAAATAGAGTGGAGCCTTTGATTTGACAAATTCAAAGATCTGTTTAATATTATTCAAGTTGAATTTGAATTTGGATACTTTTTGGGTTTATAAAAGGAGATTCATATTTGGATTCGTCTAAAGAACTGGGTTTAGTTGGTCTTGATTTTATTTTATTTTATAAGTTTAAAAATTTATATATAAAAATTTCAAATTTTTTATAAGTTTTCCTTTTTTTTTTTTTTGGGGGGAATTGTAAAAAAAAAAAAAAATATTTATGTATCTATTTTACAGTAGAATACAAATTATATTGGGAATAAATATATATGACACACACTAATATATATAATTTTATTATAAATTAGTATTTTAATCGAATTTGGGTTCTAATTAGATTCGAATAATTAAATTCATATACAATCCGTTTATTATAATAGACGGATTCAAATTAAATTTTAATAATTAAATTTACATATTGATCTAAATCTAAATAAATGAATTTCAGATGAGTCAGATTCGAATTTTTTTAAGTCTTGCTTTTAAATGAGTCCGTCAAATGATATGTATTAATTATTTTTCATTCAAATAATTATTTCAAAATATTATTTTTCATTCAAATAATTAATTTATTATGGTAAAAGTCAATAGAGTATTATTTTCAAAAAAACCCATTGATATTTAGTAAGCTGAACTAAGAATAAGGAAAAGTCAACGAACTTTGCAAGCGCTCAAGAGACGCGTACTATCTACTTATGAAGCCATCAATGACTCCATTACCAAAAATTCAAGAACTCAATCTCAATGTATGCATCAGAGGGATATGGATGAAGTCCCATCTTCCAAATTGCTTACTCAAAGCTACCTACAACTACAACTGTATGCATCAGAGGGATATGGATGAAGTCCCATCTTCCAAATTGCTTACTCAAAGCTACCTACAACTACAACTGCAACCCAAACCAAAGTAATGTGGATTCTTCAATTCTATTCAATTTAATGGGTTCCAACCGGTCCACATCCTTGATTTTTGACAGATAGGCTAGTCTCTCTCTCCCAACTCTTTTTTTTTTTTTTAAATTTGAAAAAGCGTGTAACTGTTGACTCTTTACTCTCCTCCTTTTTCACAAGTACGTATAGTGTTGCGAATTGGGCATTCTCGTCGAGTCTTGAAGCAGTTGGTCAGAAGTCTGAAGTAGTAGCAGTACTCGTCAGCAGAGGAGAAAAACAAGTGGAAATTATGTATCACTTTCTTCTTCATCATCATCTTTGTTTCCACTTTCGCTTCACTTTTCCTGTTCATCGCTGATACATATATCCACCCCCATCGAGAAAAAAAAGAAAAAAAAAAAAGACCCCACAGCAGCAGCACAGCTGAAGCCAAAAGTGCCAGCTGCCTTCTTTTTCATACAAAAAATATGAATTAGTATTTGTAAACCCCCCTCTTTCTCTCACACGCACTCCCCCTTTCTCTGTCAACATCCACACTCTTCAATCCCTTGCTGGAGGGAAAAACAGACAAAACACAAGGATCCCAGATTCCGCTGTCACTCTCTCGGTGTTGACGGCGGGGCTTCACCTTCACCTCCCGCTGCCTCCGATCCATCCATCTGGTGGTTTTTTTTTTTTTTAAAAAGACGTACTGTTTATTTAACGCTGTTCAAGTTATTTTCTCTGATCGGGTTTTTCAGTTAAAAATCATTGATTGAGAGTGGGTAGGGTAGGTTAGATTTTTTTCCCTTTTGATGGGTTCGAAGCCGTGGCTGTATCCGGCTCCGACCTATCGTCCATTAGAGAGCTTCTGGGCCACCGACGACGATGCCCCTGGCCCACGCTGCGGTCACACCCTCACTGCCATCGCAGCCACCAAAACTCACGGTCCCCGCCTCTTCCTCTTCGGTGGTGCCACTGCCATCGAGGGCGGCAATGGTGGAGCTCCCGGCATCCGTCCAAATATATATTTTTCCACCCTCTTTAACTGTGACCACACACACACATATATTGAAATTGGGAGTTGCTGATTTCTTGTGTTTAAACTGGATTTAGGGTTAGCTGGGGTGACCAATTCTATTCATTCTTATGATGTTCTTACTAGAAAATGGACCAGGCATGTCTTCTCCTACTTCAATTTCAAAATATAGACTTAAAAAATGGAATTTTATTTTGACTTCGTTTTGTGCTTCATCACGCTAGGAGTTTACTAATTTCCTTTGATTGCTAATCACTGCTCAGACTCCGGCCAGCTGGCGAGCCACCTTCTCCCAGGGCTGCACATTCTGCTGCTGCAGTTGGTACTATGGTTGTGTTTCAGGTGATTATAAACCATAGTCGTCAAAACTTAGACCCAAATTTTCAGTTCCTTTTCTTTTTTCCTGAAAACTGGGTATAAATTTGATGCTGGGTTTCTTAGGGCGGAATAGGCCCTGCCGGGCATTCAACGGATGATCTCTATGTGCTTGACTTGACCAATGATAAATTCAAGTGGCATCGGTCTGCTTCTGGAAACTTCACTGAAATTTTTTTATTTTTTAAATGCTGAATTTGACTTGGCAAACTTGTTTGCAAGTATAGAGTTGTTGTTCAAGGACAAGGTCCTGGTCCACGATATGGACACGTAATGGACTTGGTTGCTCAAAGATACCTTGTCACTGTTTCTGGGAATGACGGTGAGAAAGCTTCCTGGCTTTTCTTTTTTTTTTTTTTCAGATTTTAATCACAATATTTTGCTAATTTGTTAAGTGCAAATATGGTTGGCTAAATTTTGAGAAGTTAAAGAATGACGCCATAAATCATTTGGCCATAGAAACAAGCAATCACAACTTCTCATTCTGAGTGTTGTAGCTAAATGCTTTAATTATGAATCAAGTAGTAATTCATTGCAATTGTTTTGTGGTAATGGTTAATGGAACTTTTTTTAATTAAAAGTATATGAATTTAATTGAGACACTGAAGCTTGAGTTCTCTAGCAAGTTATTGCCTATCAACATTGGTTACCTTTGAGTCATCAGTTGGTCCTCCTTTTTTTCAAGTCTGTACAGAAATGTCTTTTATTAGATTGCTTAAACTACGGTTAAACATTTCCATTCAACTTGTGTTGGATTCAAAACAAGAAAGAAATTTTAAGCTATGAAACTAGAAAGAGGTTTGCTGGAGAATTGATTTTATTCCACTCAACAACAGGTATTTATACAGGGAAGCACAACGTCTAGTCCTACTTTTTGTATAAAAGCTTGTGGACTGTTAAAATTGAAAAATATAAAATCAGGATAGTAACTTATTTCATGATTTTCTGCTACCCTTCATCTGAATTTGTGGAACTAAAATGCCAACTTTCAACACTCCTCCTTGGCATTTTTGTGACAAACACCAATCTTTTGTCTAAGGATTTCAAACCTTTCTTTAGGTAATGCTTTGGTAAGCAAATCTGCAAGTTGATCTTCAGATGAACAATGAACTAGAATGTCACTTCATTGGATTGTTAAAACTTCTCGAATGAAATGAAACTTGATATTGATGTGTTTTGTCCTACCATGGAAAACAGGATTCTTCGATATTGATACTATAGAAAGAGTATCACATTTGTTTTCAGTTGGACCCTTTTGTTGACAACCAAGATATGTCAAAAGCTTTCTTAACTAGATTGCTTGATTCGCAGCAGAGGTAGCAGCAATATATTCAGCTTCGGCTGTGGATTGTGCTGTTGTTTCTTGCTTCTTTGAGCTCCATGTGAAAATACCAGAAATTCTGAAGTGCTTTTCAAATCATCTAGACAGCCTCCCCAATCACAGTCGGAATATCCCAGCAGATGTACCTCTTCATTCCCTGCACTTTTAAACATAACACCAAGGTCTGTAGTACCTTTCAAGTATCTGAGTATTCTTTTTCCAGCTGAAAAATGCTTTTCAGATGGAGAGTGCATGTATCTGGATAACACACTCACAGCAAACATAATATCTGGTCTGGTTGCTGTGAGATATACTAGACTGCCTATAAGACTTCTGAACAAACCTTCATTAGCTTTCAGATGTTGGTATTGGAACAGTCACAGGCTTGCAATCCTCCGTGTGAAATTTTTTAAATATATGTGCTGCATATTTTCTCTGGCATATGAAGATGCCATTTCTTGATTGCTTCACCTCCATGCCTAAGAAGTACTGCATTATTCCTAGGTCTATCATTTCAAAAACTTGCTTCATTTCAGCTTTGAAGGATTGAATGAAATCAGAATGTCCCCTGTTATTAACATGTCATCAACATACAAGCAGACAACCATAATTCAAATGGAAGTTTCACTTGTTTTCCTTGTTGACAAGCATCACAATCATGAGGTTGTAAAGTGATTTCAGGCATATTTTGAACAAGATCTTGCCTTCTGAGGTTGGTTAAACTTCTGTAGTTGAAGTGCCCAAATCTTTTACGCTACAGATTTGGGTCACTCAAGTCCGCACTTACATAAGCTTTACTATGCAGACTTGCCTCATTCCAATCCACTGCAAAACCTTTTCTTTTCATTTGGGTCACTCAAGTCTGCACTTACATAAGCTCTAGCCTCATTCCAATCCACTGCAAAGCCTTTTCTTTTCATTCTTACACAAAATAGTTTAGTTCTATCAATATCAAAAATAGTGCAATTATTATGTTTGAACTCAAGAGAATATCCTTTCTCCATCATTTGCCCAACACTCAGCAAATTTTGACTGAGTTCAAGTACATATAATACATCTGGACTGAGTTTGATACCTACGGGGGTTTTGACTTCAACTGTGCTTTTTGCCTTTCACATCCACCAAGTCACTGTTTCCAATCGTCACAACCGATCTAAAGCTTTTATCAAGGTCTTTGAATACTGCTGCACTGAATGTCATATGGTTTGTGCTTCCGCTGTCAATGAGCCAATTGTTGATGGTGTCCATGCTGAGGAAATATGAGGCAACAAAGAGTTGCTCCTACTGAATTTCTGATTCAGCTGCTTGTGCAACCCATGCTTGTTGAGTCTGTGGATTTTTGTTCTTGAATTTGCATACCTTTGCAACATGGCCTAATTGCTGGTAATTTCCACATATAGCATCTGATCTCCACCAGCAATATTTCTCTATATGTGTACTCTTCTTGCAAAACTTCCAGGCTGAGTATTTTTTCTTACCTGTTCCTTCTTGACCACCACAACCTTCACTTTTGTCTTTGGTCTTCTGGTTAAAGTGCTTTTTGCCTTTGCCTCCTTGCTGGTTTTGTGCAAGAAAGGCATCCTCAGTGACTTTGTCTTGCCTCAAGACTCTTCTTTGCTCTTGTGCTTGTAGAGCATTTGTTAGTTCAACAAGTGTAATTTGTGAGAAATCCTTAGATTCTTCCAGAGAGGAAATCTTTGATTTAAACCTTTATGGAAGTGTATCAATGAGATTCTATCAGAATACTTGGTAATTATTTCAGCTTCTTGCATGACAAGAGATTCAAAGTCCCTTTTCAAGTTTAAAATCTGCATTTATCTGGTTCTGTCACTGCCTTGATATTCCAATTTGAGCGTGTCCGAAGCTTCTTTGGCTGTCTTACAATCCATAATTCTTGGGAATACCGAGTCATCTACTGAATTTTGGATGAGCGTCATGGCTTTAAACCTCTTCGTCTTTTCTTTAGAATGAGCTTTAATTTGTGCCATGGTTGGATTATTAGGAAGTTGATATTGGTCTGTCTTCAATCACTACTTCCCAAAGATCAAATGCTTCCAAGTATGTTTGCATCTTTACTGACCAAATTTGGTAATTTTCACCCACAAAGACTTTTGGGGCTATCAAGGACATATTGTTTGTTGCCATTTTGAAGTATGGTTTGAAGAAAGAAAAAAAAGGTTATGGATTTTTTGAAGGTCCTTTTTTTTTTTCTCTTTTTTTTTTTTGGAGTCACAGATCCTCTAAGAACAATTGAGGCTGTGATACCACTTATTGGATTCAAAACAAGAAGGAAATTTCAAGCTATGAAACTAGAAAGAGGTTTGCTGTGAGAATTGATTTTATTCCACTCAACAACAGGTATTTATACAAAGAAGCACAACTTCTAGTCCTACTTTTAATGCCTAGCTAGTGGGCTGTTAAAACTAAAAAACAATAAAATCAGGATAGTAATTTATTTCATGATTTTCTGCTACCCTTCATGCTGAATTTGTGGAACTAAAATGCCAGCTTTTCCACAACTTGCCACACTAGCATTAAACAGGAATGTGTTACCTATATGTAATCAGTTGTGCCTTGATCTGTGTCATTTTAAGTTTTCTGCTATATTATCTCATCCAAATTTTAATTCTTTGCAGGAAAAAAAGTGTTGTCAGATGCTTGGGCATTGGATACTGCTCAAAAGCCATATGTATGGCAGAGACTTAATCCAGAAGGTGATAGACCATCTGCTAGAATGTAAGTTTACAACTTTTATTTTCAGATTTATCAGTGCTGTTGTGGTCCTTTGCATCCTTGTCACTCCAACTAAGCCCTCTCTGAAGTTGAATTGCATCAGATGGGAACTTTTCACTGTTTTATTGGTGTTCTTCTTGAATTTTAAATTCAGTATGGGAAATGGTTAATTTAGTACTTATGTTGTATCATAACTGGAAATCATGATATATGCTAGCTGTTGTCCTTTAAGCTAGTTTTGTACATGCAGTTAGCAATGGATTCTCTTGTATCTTTCTCAAAATGTCAGTGCCACTAGGTTTCCCTTTTCTGTGTGTGCCGTTATAGATATGTTCTTTCAGTGCAAGTTGTTTCTCATGGATATTCTTATGTCCATAATCCATATGGAGTAAGTTGGTAAATGCTTATTATGACATTGTTTTAATTTTTTTTCCCCCTTTTTTGTTAGATGCTATCTAGCCATAAATTCTCTATGGATCCTTTAAATATTTTTGAATATGAAAGTGTATCCTTTAAATAGCATATGACATAGGGTTGGAACATGTATGTGTGAATTTTTATGGTTGTTTGATAGGTATGCAACAGCTAGTGCCCGCTCAGATGGGCATGTTTTTGCTTTGTGGTGGAAGAGATTCTTCTGGCACGGTAAGGTCAAAAAATCTTGTAAAGGTTGAATTGTTTCACAAACCTTGTTAGTTTGTAATTATTTAGTTTAATGGAATGGGAAAGAGGTTTTTATCAAACCAATTACGAGTCAATTAGGTGCAGATTTGTTTTATAAGCAAGGGAACTCGGGCGTTGCATTTTATGCTTTTCATCACCTATATATTCCTTATTTCCTTTTGGTTGTTCATCATGAAGATAGATAGCTATTCTATATAAGGTTTTGCATATCAAGGGTTACTGTAAATACTGGTAATGCCTTCTTGGCAAAAGTCCTTTTGATCTGATTTTTTTGCTGGGCTTGTGTAGTGTTGAGAATGTCACACAGTTATCTAAGGGCTCTAGTCGGTGGAGTACCATTGTCTCAGACTATTTAATATATGTATTGTCTGCAGCCACTGGGAGATGCTTATGGACTGCTTATGCATAGAAATGGCCAGTGGGAATGGACTCTTGCACCTGGAGTGTCTCCTTCTTCTAGGTATCAACATGCTGCGGTAAGTGACGGGCAGATTGACATGCCAGTGGATAATGTGAAATGATGATTTTACAAATCTCTGTGACTGTGTTGTCAATTTCTAATTTATTTCCTTTTATGCGATTTCATCTTTTATTGGGAATTGGAACTGTAGGATGTGATTTCTAATCACTTTAGGTCTTGCCTTCTGCTTTTTGGTTGGGCAGTCTAGTGCTTCTGCCGTTCCTTTCTATTTTTCAAGCCTCTCTTCTCAATCAACATAGCATATTCTGTTGTCAGGTTTTTGTTGGTGCTAGATTGCATGTTACCGGAGGTGTTCTTAGAGGTGGACGGGCAGTTGAAGGTGAAGCTGCTGCGGCGGGTTTGTCAGAAAGATTGCTTTCTAGTTCATTCATTTGAATGGTATGATATACCCATTTGAGTCTAATCTCCTTTGTATTGATTTTATTTGTAGTGTTGGACACTGTTCTGCTGGAGTTTGGTTAGATAGGAATGGGCTGGTGACTTCTTCACGGGGTAGCAAGGGACTCACTGAGCATGATCCTTCATTGGAGCTGATGTGTCGCTGTCGCCATGCAGCTGCATCTATTGGTGTTCGAATATATATTTATGGTGGTCTCAAAGGAGGTAAAGACTATGAACAATTACAAAAATTTATCTGTTTGTACTTATGTTGCATGTGTTCCTTAGCTAAATGTCCAATACTTCTTCAAGCTACTTTCACCGCTGGCTTTAATCAATGTCAATTAAAACAAGAGGAAAAATTAGCGTACTGCTTAACGTGTTGACTCTTGTTAGTGGCAGTTTGGAAATGTAAATTTGTTATGCTTTGATGAGATAAGATGATTTCAGACCTAAACTTCTTATTTTCGTTCCTTGTGTGCTCCTTGTCAGGAAGGAGAAATGGTACTGAATAGATCATGCTTTTTTGTTTTTCTCGGCTTTCTTTTTTACTTTTTTGATTCAGGTTAGCTGCAAGTCTAATCATAGTTTGTCTGTATTTTTGTTTCTTGGTGCAGATCTTCTGTTAGGTGACTTTTTGGTTGCGGAAATTCTATAATTATTTTCATTTCTTCGTGCAGATATGTTGTTGGATGATTTTCTTGTTGCGGAAAATTCTGCATTGCAGTCTGATATGATTTCCCCTGTTACTTCTGAGAAGAACACAACGGTCACAAGTCCTAGGTCAAACCATACTGACTTACCTTCATATAGTCCAGCACCAGCTACAGATGGAGAACCCAAGGCCTTTTCATCTGGCAGTTTGAGGTCTCATTCTGGGGCCTATCTCTTAATTTCTTTGGTTGAAAAGTTGATGGAGAATACTCCAATAATTTTAAAAGCTCTCCGTTATACAGCATGGACAGGAATTCAATGGAAAAACTAGCAGAGGCTTCTGCTGCTGAAGCAGAGGCTGCTAATGCTGTCTGGCAAGCTGCACAGGCAGCATCCTCCACTCCTGAAGAGACATCTGTATCATGGAGTGGAGAGATGACAACTCACAAGTTGCAGATGATACTACAGATGGTAGCGACAATGAAGCTGATGTTCGCCTCCATCCTAGAGCTGTATGTTTTCTCCTGTTGTTTATATTCTTTTCCTTACTCTTTTAGCCTCAATATTAAGCTGAATTTTCTTCCTCAGGTCGTAGTGGCTAAAGAGACTGTTGGGAGCCTTGGGGGAATGGTAAGACAGTTGTCCTTGGATCAATTTGAGAATGAGAGTAGGCGAATGGTTACACCGCACAATGATATTTCACATCCAACCAAAAAGTTCACCAGGCAGAAGTCTCCTCAAGGGCTGCATAAGAAGGTAAGAGCTGCAAAAGTACTAGTTTTTTTTTCCCGCCATCTTAATCATAAACAATTCATTGACAAGGAAATGTTCACTTTTTGCTAATTTCTATGTTTTCTGGTTGCCCTATGTTATATTGCAGATAATATCAACTTTGCTTCGTGCTCGGAACTGGAAAGCTCCTGCCAACAGAAAGTTCTGGGTTCTGGATTCTTACGAAGTTGGTGAGCTTTGTTATGCTGCTGAGCAAATCTTCATGCATGAGCCAACAGTTCTCCAACTGAAAGCTCCAGTAAAAGTGTTTGGTGATCTTCACGGGCAGTTTGGTGATCTAATGCGGCTATTTGATGAATATGGATTTCCTTCTACTGCAGGAGACATAACGTAAGCTAAAATTCGTGTTTTTTTAAGCAAAAAATTGTCTTTGCTTGTGAAACCTTTCAAGTTTATAAAGAAGCTGTGAAACCCAAAACTCTTATTCTTCTATCTTATTGTTTGTGGTTTTGAGTGTCAGTTTTTCATTGTGTTTGTGTGAGATATAGAGAGGATAATCATTAGTCGTTCCTCTATCCATGAAGTGGCAGGAATGACAGTTCTTTATTTTAATTGGATGGTTGTTGCTCTTGATTGATGTAATCAGTTATGTGATATGTAGCTCATTGTTACTTTCCATTGAAAGCTCTTTGCCGTTTACACTTCATCCCTCGAGCTGTACCAAGTATCTGAAAGCAAATATTTACAAAATCTTCTTTGGAAGTGGATTCAATGCAACCTGGTATTGTCTTTCAGCTATATTGATTATCTTTTCCTGGGAGATTATGTTGATCGAGGGCAGCACAGCTTGGAGACCATCACCTTGCTCTTGGCACTGAAGGCAAGCGTTTACATAAAAACTAATTCAGCCCTTCTAATCATAGCTTCTCTTGCTTCCTAGATTAAGCTGTTTGTCTGGCATTGACATGCAGATTGAATATCCTGAGAATGTACACTTGATACGCGGGAATCATGAGGCTGCTGACATAAATGCGCTTTTTGGATTTCGCATTGAATGCATAGAGAGAATGGTATGTACAACTTTGTAAAAATGTTCATTCTTTGAAAACTTATGGATGTTTAATTGCTGGTTTTTCTGCAGGGGGAGAATGATGGGATATGGGCATGGACACGTTTCAATCAACTTTTTAACTATCTTCCACTAGCTGCATTGATTGATGTGAAGAAAATTATTTGCATGCATGGTGGCATAGGGAGGTCAATACATTCAGTAGAACAGATAGAGAAAATAGAGAGGCCCATAACAATGGATGCTGGATCTATTATTCTAATGGATTTGCTATGGTATGCTATGATATATGTGATGTAATTTGGTTTGCAATTGAATGTTCTCTTACAGTGCACATACAGGTCTGATCCGACAGAAAATGATAGTGTAGAGGGATTGAGACCAAACGCAAGAGGGCCTGGTCTTGTGACCTTTGGGGTATGCATAATTTAAATCTTTATATTAGAGTTAATTTGCTTTACATTCGTTAATAGATGGCCAATTGCCTCTCCCTTTGGCATTCTTCTGTTCTTGCAACTCTTCAACGCTAACCTTATAAAGAAACCACTTCTTATTTTAGCCGAAGTTTTTGAAGAATATAGGTTTTGATATCTATTACCCCAAGAACTACTATATAATGAGGTTTGTTGTGAAGTCCTGCCAAAATACCGGGGCACTGTGAGTGTTTTGGAATGTGGTGGTCTTTGAGTCTTTGGTGAAATGTTCTCAAACTAGAAATTTCCAATTCCAGCAATTTACTAAAAGTGGTCTCCACTCAGAATAACAAACAAATTGCCAAATACATATTGAAGCAATTTTAGATCAGAGCACTCTACACTGTAGGCTTTTTTAGGAGTATTCTTTTTAGTTATCTGCTCTGCTGTGTTCAGTAAACACAGTAGATGTTCATACATTGAGTTAGTTCCATCTGCTAACTTTGTTGAAAATCTTCCCCTGCCTGCATCATGGCCTTAATAGTGCTGTGTGACCTACTTCAATCACTTGCAGCCTGATCGAGTAACAGAGTTCTGTAAGAAGAACAAATTGCAACTCATCATAAGAGCTCATGAATGCGTGATGGACGGATTTGAACGTTTTGCTCAGGGGCAGTTGATCACCCTTTTCTCTGCCACTAACTATTGTGGTAAGAGCTTGACAGTTTTTTTCCTTCTCTTGTTCCAGGTGCTCCATGTTGCTATCTAATTCGGAAATTTTACTCAGGAACGGCCAACAATGCTGGGGCTATCCTGGTGGTTGGCAGAGGGTTGGTTATTGTTCCGAAGTTGATTCACCCCTTGCCACCTCCACTTCAATCTCCAGAGACATCTCCCGAACGCATGACAGAGGAAACTTGGATGCAGGTAAATCATTATGTAAATCTTTTCCCATTTGTTAGATACAACTTTGAAATCTTTAGATACAATGCACTCTTTTAAATGGTTGAAACTTGGAAGTAATTTTATTGTTTTGTGGTTTATACAGGAGCTCAACATTCAAAGGCCGCCAACCCCTACCAGAGGACGTCCACAGCCTGACCTTGACCGAAGTTCACTTGCCTATATTTGATGCCTGTTTGATCAATGTGTTCTCCAAGATGTTTTGATGTGAAAATCTCAAGTTCCTTGGGTTGCACAATCTGCATTTTCTCAAAATGCAGAAGCAGCCATAGATTGACGTTTTGACTGAGTGTGTGTGTTGTATTTGACAAATACGTGTGAGAAGTATAGCTTGATAGAGTGGTGGGAAAACAAGTGGTTACAGCTCCTACGGAGAAAGCTTTATAGCTAAAATACCAAGTGAGCCAGAGATATGAATGGAGTGGTGAATTCTGATAGCTGAAACAGCTTCAAAAACAGGGAAAATAGTCACGTTGTAGTTGTATGTACTATATTATAGAAAGTTGGTGATTTTGTAGCCCTCATATTTATAGTGTTTATTAGAGATGAGTTTAAAATACCCGTTAAATATCTGTAGAAAAATAAATCAGACTAGTATTTTGTGTGAAATAATATCTAATGAAAATTAATTTGGCTTGTGATCCATTTTCCATTTGTAATAATAGTAGTTAGTTGTTTGGATAGATCAGTAAAATGAAAATGGCCAGAGACAAATGCATAAATAAATAGAGTGCAAACCGTAGACCTTATGAGTTTGGATTATTTTTTTCTCTTTCTTTTGTCATATAATCCACCAGGGATTTGGTTTTTAGATGAGTCATGAAATCCCTGAAGAGAGTTGCAGAGGATTTAGAAGGAAAAAACACCATGGTACTAAGGGCTGCAACAACCAAAACCACATAACATTATTTATACAGAAACTGGAGATTTGCGAGGAAGGAGGAAAACAAATTCAATTAATGGGTGGAAAAATACGCGAATGGGGAGAGAGAACGGCGTCTTGGACGTAAGTCGCAGCATTAGTATTAGTATTAGTATTAGTATTAGTATTAGTATTATGAGAAGGAAGGGGAACCCAACGGATCTCACTCATATTAGGAGTCTCGACAAAGGCCATAGTGAACTCTCCCACCTTGTGAACCTTTCCCCGCTTGCCAGCCCTCAGCACAAGGTTGTTGTTGCGATTGTAAGAGAATATGCCATTACTCAAACTTAAAATATCTCCGGCCTCGAATGCATCGCACTCCTCCCCCCACATTTGGAAGTGCACCGCCGCAGTCTCATCAGCTACCAGCGCCAGGCACGTCTTGTGTAACCTTCAAGACAAGTTCTGCCCTTCTAACGTCGATCTCCCTTTCTCCAACAATACGAATTTGCTGTTTATATTGTTCTGCGCCGCTGGTACTATGTCTTTCAGAGTTTGCATTCTTGCGGCAAATGTTTTCCGCGGTTGCTTTCTTTCAGTCAAATAAGCAAACACCTTGCTCGTGTGATAAAATTAATAGATGGAGGCAATTATATTATTGCGGCAGCAACAAACAGTTACCAAAATGCCGATTCTACCCTCCTTGCTCCTTAGCTCTGCCATAAATAAAAGGCCAGCTTATATTTTTGACAATTTGTTGAAAAGTGGGCTTTGTAAAGCTGTTACTTGGGCCTCCAAAACCAAAAGTGGTGGAGCTGGACGCGTTCTTTTTCTAGGTTCCATTTTTATGGATGACAAACATAAGAATAGGTCCACACGTCTGGATAACTTTTCTAGTAGTATTATACTAGGTCAATTTTAATTTGAACATTCTAAAATTAATCTTATTAACAAACCCTTCTGGTTGCATGTAGGTAGAAAGTTAGCACTTGTGAAAAATAATTACGAAAATTCCAGAATCCTTGCTGGCTAAAATTATTTTGTTGCGCTAGAATTGTTTGTCAAATTGGAGCTTTTCCCTGGCAGAACTGATTCACGACAAGTTTTTTTAAAGCAAGGTACTTGAGCTTAGGAGGTTGTTCACTTTCGATATGTTGCCATCCATTTGATTAGACCATAACGAGGATGAAGCTCAATAGGAACAGAAAGTGGACTGAGTTAGTGTACTACCCCACTAGGAGTTTATATATTTAGAAAATGGTCCCTATTTTGATTCTTTTGAAAGAGATTTAAACATTTAAAAATAATGGCAACCTGATGGTGGGAATGACAAAAAGATGCTTTGCAAGTCTAGCATCTGAGCTTGTTATATTTGTTGTCTACTGTGATCCATTTTGTGATCTTGGATGCAAATGGAGCATTAATTAGCATACGCAGAGAGAAAAACTCATTGTAAGGTGATAGTGAAACATGATTTATAGTCCCAACAAAATTCCACCCCCTCGATGTGATTCCATCTCTTAGCTCTATTTATATTCCACTAAATGAGATAGAATTTCTGCTTTCCTGATTCAGATCTATATAATACCAAAAAAAAAAAAAATTGGAAATTTTTTTGTCATAGTACAATTCTAACTTTGATGTGTATAATCTGACAAAACTATAGATCTTTGGATATGATTAAAATTTAAGCTATTTCTTTCTCTTGATAAAACGGGTTTACAAGAGAAGGATGGTTCTTGAAACATTCCACTAAATCATGAGGAATCTCTGCTTTAAGACTTTTCAAAGTAGCTTTAGCCCCATTAGCCAACAGGTAGGATGCAACCTGAATGTGACTGGCCTCAACTGCTAGGTGGAGTGGAGTGTATCCAATATCATTAACAAGATCCACCTGAGCTCCATGGTTTATCAGGACCTTTACACTCTCAATCTTGCCCTTGAACGCCGCCTTATGCAATGGTGTCCACCCATTCTGATCACAGCTTTACGTCGAATTCACCTTCCCCCCTTCAGCCAGGCAATTCTTGATTGCTTCAACATCATCTATTCTCGCTGCTCTGTGCAGTACATCCCCCAAATCTAACATATTGTACAAATGAGAATGTCCCTCATCTACAGCTAAGTCAAACGCAGTCTTCCCTTCTCTTGTGATAGAATATTTAGCTGAGATTGAATGATCCAACAGGAATTCGACCGCTTCAACATGGCCTTCTTGCGTAGCATAATGAAGCGGAGACCATCCTTCAAAATCTACTACATCAGGATCACTTCCTTTTGATACAAGAAACTTTACCACTTCGAGATATCCGTGAATTGCAGCAACATGAAGGGAAGTTTGACCTTCCGGATCAGGTGAATTCAAATCAATATCTTGATATCCCACACACAAAATTTCCACCAAATCCAGACGGTTCATAGCTGCTGCATCATGTAAAAACAGATCAACTGAATGCTCTATTGTATAACCAGACTCGACCAGGACCTGGACGATACATCAATATTTCCAGACTTAACAGCCAGGGACATCGCGGATTCCCCGTCTGAATTCCTGCTGTTTACGTCTACACCGGCTTCAATGAGTGCAGAAGCAAAATACGCGGTTCCACGCTTGGCAGAGCACCAAAGAAGCGAAGTAAGTTGTCGCTCATCACACCAAAAAATGGCCTTGGATAAAAGGAATGCAAGTTCCAGGGACTTGGGAAAAGATGAGAGAATCAGAGACTCTACAACATGGGGTCCGACGAGGGATATAGAAATGGTGGCATCTTTGAATATGTGCGGACCTGGTTTGGAGAACAGACGGCGAAGATCATCCTGATGGGCTTTTCCGGTCGGAAGCATGGATGAACGGACGAGGATGGTGTCAAGAGGTGAAGAGAGAGGTGGCTGATCAGAAGGCTGAGATAAAGAAAGAGTGAATACTGAGGTAGAAAGTGGTGGGATGATTGAAAAAGATTGTGAGAAGTTGAAGACAGACGGATTTGTGGTGGTGAGAAGAGAAACTGCGACGGACATGGTGTGCATCAGGTTGGTTAGCTTGAAGGTTGCACTACATCTTTGGCCTCTGATGAAGGATAGACTTAGTTCCTGCAAGTCTGGCTTCACCAGTCTGTCCATGGTTTTTCTTTTCTTGGACAGACAATCTGTGGAAGGCTTCTTTTGGGTATGTTTTGGTCAAGAAGAAAAAAAAGGAAGGGAAGAAGAATATGAATGATCAGATCAATTCTTTATTTGTTTCTCTTTGTTGATTGATTAAAGAATGGATGGATGATTGAGGAAATGGTAGTGATGTGAGGATCATTTTGGTTTGTTTAATAGTATCTTGGATGATTGCCTTGTTATTTCTGTTTTTTATTTACTACAAGTTGAGTTCAACATTGCATTTCTGTTGTTCGTTTGTGGTAATAAAATCTTAGTACTTCCTTCGTCTTATTTTATTTGATATGGTTAAATTTATATATAATTTAAGAAAAATTGGTATTTGCCTACTAATAAGAGAACTATTTTTTTTCATAATTATCATACCATTTTGGAGTTCTAAATTTTGAAATAAATTTGTGAAATCAATTAATGGTAAGACATGAATTTAATACCTATGTGTTTGGAACTAGGGTAAAAAATAGGTAAAATGACCTTTAAAAATTTATCATTTTAAAGAGTGATAAATAATTTGGGACAAATAAAAATAAAAAGAGTGACATATAAAACGAGAAGGAGAGACTATTAAAATGGTGTAAATTCCAATCGAGATTGAATTAGTTTGATAACTGTCATAAAAAAAAGAATGCGTTTTGGCTAATTGTGGTGACAAGTAGGAGCTAGCAAGTCCTCTTTTTCCTGGAAGATGAACAATTAATTAAACACTTCACAGGTGATCAAGCATAGGTAATTATTTAATGGGAACGGGAAAATATCATCATTTCTTTCTTCCAAATTAATTATATATATGTAGAAGTTCTGGTGGGATAGTTTTAAGAGAAAATTTTTGATAATTAATATTAATCATCCCAGCCGTGTCGTGTAATGCCAGCATTCTCTTATGTATGGCAAAAAGAAAAACAATAGGAAGTCATTATCAGGACTTTTTAGAACACACTTTATATAGGAGTTTACCAGGTTATTTTCGATAAATGAGATGGAAAGAGTCCATATAGCAATAGGAGGAGGTTTGATGGTTGGGGACTTGATAGTTTTAGTATAATTGATTAATAGTATTATTATTTTTTAATTCTAAATTAAGTTTGATAAAGAAGACTTTATAGATATACACCCATATTTTGATTTTTGGATCATAAGGAAGACTATATATAGGAATATTATTGTCAAACTTAGTTTACATTCTAAAAATATGCTGTTGCCATAATTAAGATTTATGAATAGTCTTGAACGAATTGTCAAACTAAAGTAAAACAAGTATGAAATCTCCAAAATGATTGGACGTCAGGGATGGGTTGGGTCTAGACCCGGATCCTACCCGATTCGGACCCGACCCAATCCGGACCCGATCCGAAGATCCGAATCCATTTATCCGGGTCTGGATCTATAACAAATTTTGATTACTCGAATCCGATCCGGACCCGTTCAGCTATTATAATAAACGGGTCAAATCTGGATCTTGGTGTTTCGATTCGATTAAGAACCGGATCCGATTAAAATATTTAATATATAATAAAATTATTGTATATTAGTGTTATTTTATATGTATATATACATATATATTGTGTAAATTACCCATGTAATTTATATTTAATATAAAATACATGCATAAATATTAATTATGAACTCAATACTTTTGTATAATTAAAAAAAAAAAGAAAATTTGATAAATTATAATAGTTTTACATATAATTTTTAAAAAAATTATTAAGACTCGGATCCGGATCCGACAAGACCCAACGAATCCAAATACGGATCTACTTTTGTAGACATGTTCGGATCCGGATCCGAATCCGAAACTGATAATATTAATCGGATTCGGGTCTGAATATACCAAATCCGACCCAGATCCGACCCGTTTGCAGCCCTAGAGTATAACGTCATACGCATGATATGTTAGAGGACCACCAAATATGAAGCGATTGAGAAATTGAAGTCTATATCCTTATAAAAAAAATTTATATGAATCGATTTTATAATATAATACTATAAATTTTTTTATTTATGTTATTTTATAATATTATTTAATTAAAAGATGTGAAGTAATGTAAAGTAATATAAATTAAAAATTTTATAATATTAGGTCATCAAACTTATTTGTGTAAAAATTTAATTTTCAAAATCTAATGATAGTGTTTAACTGTGATGTGTGAAAACTTGTACCGACGTCTGGAGGACGGTTGAAGCACAATTTGTGGTTACTTTTGACTAAATAATTGATAGGCGAAAGATCAACAACTCCACATTTGACCAGACCCCACCATCACCATTCTTTTCCATGAAACCCTTCCCAAACAGATTTTAAAAATTCAGAGAATTTATTTACACGACAACTAATCTTATTTCTAGAAAACAAGTTTATTTCATTAAAAAAAAAAAAACAAACACTACAAATGAGTCGTCTTTCGCTTATTTTCAAGTCAGATTCATTCCACTTTTTATCCTTACATAATCCAATTGCACAGATAACCAATATATTTGACCAAAAAAATTGTGGGTATTAATTAAAGTAATTACAAATTGTGGGGCCTTTAGTTGCTATTAATTAGTTATCTGGTCATCACTTTTTAAAATTAATCCGCAGCCCCAAAAGGACGTTGAAAGGGATATTCGAATTAGGAAATTATGAGAAAATTGTTGCAATTTTAGAGATAGACCTAAATCATACACCCTTTTAGGTGGAAGGTATTCAAATTAATTAATTTTTTATTTTCCCCCAGCTAAACGTAAAGATTGAAGATCGGAAGGCCCTAGAATTCCGTTGCTGTTATCACTTTCTTGCTGTGATTATTGTATTCTTTTTTTTATTCGTATTGGTGGAACTGAGTTTTCTGATAGTTATAACTAATTAACTAATGGCAAAAAAGGTCTTTTTTGGACTTACCATTAATACTACAAAGAAATATTAAGAAGTTTTGTATGCTAATGTTATCCTATCTTGCTTTGACAGGGATCAAAAAAAAATTATTTTTTTCATTTGAAAACGAAAGAGATTAAAATGGACTTTATTGCAATTAGCTGTAAACGAAAATGAGCAGCACGATGATTTTTCCCCACAAAATATGCCTTTCACTGGGAGAAAATCTTGATCTGAAGCAATAAATTCACTGACCAAATTATGCATTTTAGGCCAGATTTATTCGGATTGAATTGATTTAATTGTAAGAACTATATACAATTAAGTATTTTCTGCCACAAACTATTAAGAATAATAATAATTCGCTGACAATATAGAGAGAGAGAGAGAGAGAGAGAGAGAACTGTTACTGTTACGACGACAAGGAAAAACAATGGGCTAAGACTTCAGTCCATGAGCCAGTGTATAAATATACCCAATAATGGTCTGAGGCTTCAGTCCATGAGCCAATACATCAATTTGCCCACAAATGGGCTACGAGACTTTAGTCCATGAGCCGGTTATCAATTTACCCAATAATGGTTTTAGACTTCAGTCCATGAGCTGATATGTAAGTATTCCGACTATTGGACTGTCTTACCTGGGCCCGTGAGATGATGGCATGACCAATGCTACCCGTCCACTGTGTCGATAAATCTATCGCATATAACGAACATAGAAGACATGTTCGGAGATGGATTTTCTTACCACAATCGCAGGGCCTTCTAGGAGCTCTGTACACTCGTTATTGGATTAGCCCATAAACATTGGACTAATTTATGTAGAAAGGGATTTGGGCCTAGTGAGCCCACATAAATATAGCAGTATATCTTTCATGAAATATAAATAACTAACTTCAGTAAAAATAATTAATTAATTAATTTTAGAGGAAAGTTGAAAAGCTAGTATAACGTATAAGAAAACGGGCCAAACTTCAAATAAATTCAAGATGCACTTCACCTAGATCGAGTTAATTATGTGTTTCCAATGTCGCAACACTTCCAAATGCAAAAGTTTGTAGTACATTTTAATTTCAACGTGATACCGACTAAAACTTTTGCAACATTTTCTTTGCACAACCACACAAATCATAGAGATTAAATAAAGTTCGAAACCATAACATTTCTATGACTTGATGAATGAAACTGATATTTAAAAACAAAATAAAAAATAAAATAAAATTATCGTCATTGAAGAATTTTCATACTAGTCACACGTAGAAATTGTGAATATTTCTAAATTAAATGGAACATAGAAAAGTTTAAAAAAAAAAAAAGAATTGCTCCTATCTTATTGTTGGTTACATTGTTTGCCTTTTGTAGTCAAATGAATTTCTTTTGAAACTAATTCGTATGTCTTATTGAAAAGTATGTTAAATAACTCCAAGACACCAAAAAAAAAAAAAAAAAACTTCGTATTACACGATCTAATTATGGTTTTTTAAACTGATTGAGTAAACAAAAAAAAAATGTCGACCATTGTGGGTGGTTGCCAATAATTTCCTACATATGCCTGCAATAGAAGTGCCTTCCTGAGTTTGGCCTCCTCCAAGGGATCAAATTTCACGTCAGAGACAATAATAGTAGTAGTAGTAATGATAATTTTCATTGTCTCCCTCATGGCTATCTTTATTCTGTCAGTATCACCACCACAAATCACCATTTATAAGCTTGAAAATGAAAGGCAAATACTATATTCCATATATATATATATATTAGCAATATGATTAGCACCATCATTCTATCCTTCATTCTGCTGACTGTGTCCATTGATTACCTCTTCACCACTTTCATTTTCCGTTTTTGTCAAACAAATTGATTGGTAAAAAAATTGACAGCTTGGCTTATAGAATGTGCGATTTTCGTATTGGAAATGAAGATGGACATTAGATTGCAAAATTTGCGAATCCCAATTGAGTTATACAAGTCAAAAGCGTGGGATCCCAAATCTCAGTTGATGTTTTTCCACTGGTCCAGCTCCAACTAAGCTGTTAGTGCGTCATTATTTTAATTATTGTAGTATAAATAATGATGGGATTTGAGTGCCATGATTTTCTTGAATTTTCTCTCTTTTCAGGGTTTAGTGTTCACCACTAACCATTAGGACTCGTATATAAGTAATGTATGGCTTTTGGGATGACAAGAAAACACATGCTTTCATGATCACACGTTAATCTGCGATTACACATGTATTCCTTGTATATATACACTTGGAACACTTAATTAATGACCGTCTACCCTTTGTTCATTTAGTCATTATTATTGGCTTTGCTCCACAATATTGTGGTACTGGTTTTCTATTCAAATCTATTGCTCATAAGAAGAAAAAGAAGAGTATTAATGCTGAGTATATGACATCATGAAAATCGAGCAAGTCTGTGCTGTTTGAAAAAAATTTATTACTTTTTAATTATTTATCCACTTCATATTATGAGAGAGTGAGTAGCAAATTCTTTTCATGAAAATCTAACTCCCTATGAGACTTATATTAATGGACTCTGGAGAAAGATATTCAAGAATCTCTTGAGTCTCTACCATATATTCAATACGCAAAATATAATTAGATATCAAGATCCAGAAATTCTTGTAATTCTCATTTTCCAATGAATTTATTGTTTTTATTCGTAACTCTTTTTGTGAAAAAACAGATGTTTCCTTGCCTAAAAATTCCAAAAAACTAGCATACATACACATATGGACATAATTAAACTCCTATCTCGTCTCCTTATGAGACAGAACAAGCAGGTGTACCCTATTAATTTTTACCTTGAAGTAAACTTGTCTCCTAAAAATCAAGGTCCGGAGTACCCCATCCCATAATTGGAGTGCTTGAGTTCACACTGATAAAGATTGTTTTTAGCTAGGAAAATACGAGAATACATATACAGTACTTATAAACTAAAACCAGCGCAGTTTAGATGCATGCATTTGCCATTCCATTAGCCGCCGTACAACATGCATTGCATGCAACCTGAATTTGCTAAAAGACCAACATAATGGGTAACACTATCACATGATCTCAGCTATTATCTTTAAAGCGAGAAGCCAAAAAGAATCTTTACAATTAATGGCGTAAAGAATCTTCTATTTTATATCCCGTCTCACTTCTTATTACATTACCAAATGATCTGTCAAGATTACTCGACTAAAATTACTTCACAAAATCTTAATAATTCATTAAGTAGTATTACAGTGAGTACAAAATGTGAGAAACATAATCCCGTTATTCCCGCAATTAATGGGCGGTGATGAAAGGAATAATTAAGCATCAATTAAATTAGAGTGAAGACGAGAATCGCCACGCGTCTTGATTGTCAAATTAAACCGTGACTAATTTAAAAGGATTTTAACGGAATATGTTCTTTGTGATTAATTATCATGAGTCATAATTAATTAAACGTATAATCCATTCAACAACTGCCATTGAATTTAAGAAAATGAGGTTTTGTTTACATGTATTGCGTCGTGTAGATTCTGTCTCTTCACAAACAATTGTAAGTCATTGATGGGGATTCTGTTTCATACCCAGGTTTGGTGACCCTATTATTAACTTATGCCTGGGATGGATTTTGGATTCGTATAAAAACACAAAGTTGAATAGGTTAGATCGTATGTCATATGAAGATTACAATAATATTAGGAGATGTTTGGTTTGTATTTCAGAATCAGAATCGAAATGAAAATTATAAATTTTACTATTCGTATGAATTTATATGATTTTTTTTATTTGATTGGTTTAATTAAGGAATGAATTTCATTATATAGATAAGTCAATAAATTTGAAATTCAAGTTACAAGTGAAAAATGAAAGTGAATATTTTTTAATATTTTCATTCTTATAAAATAATTTTTATAATAATTAACCAAATAAAATTTATAAATATTATTAATCTTAATTCTCCATAAGTTAAACACCTAATTAAGGCCAGCGGAATAACTCAAGAAAACGGTGCATTTCACTCTACATTAAAATTTTAATTATCAAAGAAAAAGGCTACATACAAATGGGGAATGTTTGTTAGGACGAATGAAATCAGGTCAATCATGTCTATAGAGTGTTTGTTTTTTATGATGTTAAAAAAAAATACATTCAATCAAAAAATATTATACATAATTCTGAATCTGTTTTACTCTTGTGATTCAAATATTTCAAAATGGTTCAAATAATGAGTGTTTGACTTACGGATTGGTCTGACCCATCAACTATAGTTATAAATGTCACAGGGTAGGTCAGATTCAAAAAAAACTTTCTATATTTTATAATCTCTATATTTTTATTTAATTTTACTTGTTGTTTTAAATACTAACTTAAGTCTCGGAATCTATCTCGAGCACTTAAGTGTCGGAATTTATCTCGAGAGATAAAGCCTGGTCCTTTCTTTACAAGCTATTCGAATGTGAGTATTATGCATGATACTCAACTTTTACTTTAAATAATACTACATTCGAGTTAACCCTGACTTAATTTTTTGTATCATTTGTTTCTTTATAAAATCGACACGGGGAAAGGAAAAAGATGAATAAACATAGTTAATTTACACGCTAAACGTTAGACATATATACTAATTAACATGTGAAGTCAAGATGATGTGTCTTTGTTTAAGAAAATATTGCAACTTACGGAAACTAAACTTGCATTTTGACATGTCAACAACCAAGGATCCCCCACCCCCAAACAAAAAAATAAAAATAAAAACATATTAAAAAAAAAAAAAACCATTCTAAAAAGTTTAACTACGATTCCAAAATCAAAGAATCTGTTTCCTCTTTTTTTCCTATCCATTTAGTGTAACAAGAAAATCTATCAAAACAATGCGAATTGGTTAATTGCGTACTGAATTGCCGATTGAACATAAAGCAGTGTTTATTCTCAATGAATCAACGACACATACGTTTTGTTACAAGCAAGACAATAATTGATAATAAGATAGACAAGAGAGCATCTCCATCCATTGCATCCATCCTTGGATAAAAATTATGGATGTGGGCGTTAATAGAGAACATATATATGTATCTTCTTTCTGTCCCTTTGTTGCGGGGGATAATATGGATACAAAGCATTAGTTCTAGAAACAGCAGATCTACTACCTATATTTATATAAATCCGGATTAAAAAAAAAATGAAATACAGATACAGTCAAAGGGATATTAAAGCCAAGAGATGCTCTTGATTAAATGTTATAAGAAAATTCTACGGGAAACATTCCTTTGTACTTTAAAAGTTTATACAGTACAATATATTTCATTCATATTAATATCATATCTCAAAAAGTTATCATAATAATTATACTAAATAATATTTTGAATAGCAAAGCTCTGGATTAAGAACACAAGCCGCAATATACAGGAGGCTCGTAACAGCATGGGATTTGATTGTTGATCTCTTTTCTCCTACTGCTGATTGGTATAAATGAGAGTCTCCACGAATTGGATTGATTTGCTTGAACTGTGATGGATCACTTAAAGAGAATCTTGGTAAGGTTGGTTTTGCCTTTCAAAATGACAAAGGTGAATTGTAGTACGCTGGTGCTTTTTGTCAAGATTCATCAAATATCTTAATGCATGAGTTGCAAGCCATCAAAGAAGGCCCGGTCATTGCTAAGGATAAAGATTGGAATGCTCTTGAAGTCCGGTCAGATTCTATTATTGCTGTGAATATCATACAAGGGAAATTCAAATGCCCTTGGAAAACCTCTTTTGTCTTCAGTGAAATTCTATCAATGTTAGACTCTTTTGTACAGGTAAGTGTTAGTTTTGTCTACAAAGAATGCAATAGAGCAGCAGATTTTATGGCTAACAACCTTAATTATCTAGGTAGAGTTGATTTTGATTGTAACTATCCCCTTGAACTTCAAAAGATTTGTGATGAAGACAAGGGAGGAAAGTTATATAGCTGAATATGAACTCTTGTATATCTTTTTTCATTATTAATACAAGCTCACCATTTCCCCAATATTTTGAATAATATTTTAAATGTCCAAACGTAGCCACCTTTATCAATTACACAAGCATTTACTATTCAATTCAAACTTGGCCAAATGTAGAAGTATCAAAAAGGCCCGAATGTTTTCTACCCTAGACTTTATTCAATTCAAACATATCAATAAGATTGATTTAGATATTATGTAAAGTGATCAAATTACATAAAAAGTTTAGAATTTGATTATTATTGTCTTTAATCTTATATTTGCGGGCGATGTATGAAAATTATTGTGAATCACTGAAATATGCATCGGTGAGATGTCCTAACCCTTATAAAAGAAGAGTAATCTATCATATACCTAAACTTTATTCCTACCAAAAAAAAAAAACATAGACATAACACAAAGGATAAAATGACAAACAAACATCGAGAGTTAGACTGTAAGAGGGTTTTTTCTTATATGGACTAAAGTGTTGTGTATCAAAATATAAAAATTATAAACTCTATATTGTACTTATGCTGAAATTCACACGGAACTCACAATTTTTGTGTTTTAGTACACAAATATCTTAATTTATGAAAAATGTACCCTGTGAGAGAGGGGATGGCATTATGGTGGGCTCAGGAGTGTGCACGAAGAAAATTGAAAAAATGAGTGGTTCCTTGTTGGATAATAATTCCAAATAGGTGTTTAATTTTCTCTTTTATTTTTCATATTAATATTTCTTTTGCACAAATAATTTGTTGATGAATAACAACTTATACTATTCATTTTTATCCAACAACAAGCTTACCAATAATGGAATAAACTTTTTAGATTATATCGGCACATCCTTAAATTATGATGCACTGGGTCAGTAACGATGCAAAATTAAGTGGCCGTTCAGGTGAGGATTTTCTATTTATTTATTTATTTTTAAAGTATTGCTTAACTATTTTTATTTTTGTTACTTGATAACGAATTAGTGATGTTAAATTAAGGATTTGTTATATCCAACTCACCATTCTCCATCTTTACCAACAATACCTATAGGTGGTGTTAAGAGTGTTAAATAATATAGCCAAACAAAAATTGCCGTCCAAACAATTTTTTCAAATATTATTCACTATTCATAATACAAGCAGTTATTTTCAAATAATTATTTACATTAATTTTTAAACCCAAAAACCAATTTCAACAATCATAAACTACTATTCCGCCAATTAAGGGCGTCTAGTGTAATAAGACCACAGGCAACAACAAGGGGTATTTTACTTTGAAAAATATTTAGGTAGATCTAATTTTTTATTATATTTGTAAATTTTATATATATGATTAAATTTTAAAAAAATTTATTTAGATCATCTAATGTCATAAATTTTTTAAATTTAATTCACAATATAAAATTTATAAGTGAGGTAAAAAATTAAATCTACAATAAGTATTTGCCGCTTACTTTTAATTATGGGATTGAACCAATATGCACAAGAAGCCAAACGCTGTTCCTAGTTGTTGACCTAATGCAGATAAGGCCAAAGCCAATGAAGACCCTCTCTCTCTATACCTGGCCGCCTCCATCATTTCGAGCTTTCAGAAGAACAAAAAGAAAACATTAATGAAGAGACATGGAATTTTATGTGTTGATACGCAAGAAAGCGGAAAAAGACAAAGAAAGATTGTGTTTAGACGAAAAAATTTGGATCTAAAAATTCTGAGATGTTATTTAGTGAAAATGGTATCAGAGCTCAGAGACTTAAGATTTGATAACAGTCGACATATTTCTTTCCTTAATAATGGAAGATTTATCTTTATCATCTGTGTCATATGATAAAAATAAATTAAAAGAAGAATATGATATCAATAATCCTCAAGATATTAATTTACTTAATAAGTGGACAATTCCTAAAATTTCACCTACTCTTATTTTATAATATGACACAGATGATAAAATCAAATCTTCCATTATTAAGGAAAGAAACTGTCATCCATTTAAATCTAGATGATCATGTTATACAGTATTATAACTCAGAATGATATTGATTCTTATAAATCTGCTGGTAAATTTAATTTTATGCATATTGGTTTAGTGCAAATTGCTTTTAAACCGTTAACTTAAAAAGGTTTACCTGAATCTTTTATAGCTTTACGAGATGCTCGTAATCTTGATTGGAAAAATCCTTAATGGGTATTATACAATCCATTTGGCCAATGGTCCATTTATTTTAATGTTTATCCTAATTTACAATTATCTTTATCCGATGTTAATATACTTGATGCTTTAACATTAAATGTTAAAATTCATGGTTACAATTATGTACAGGATCGAACTTATATGTTTATGTTATAGAGTTTGTTTTAAATAATCAAATTAGATCCGTATAAGAGACAAATTGTTCTAGATTTTGATACATCAAATGTTCCAATCTAGTCATAGTATTGGTTCAGACTATCATCATCTAGACATCCTTATAGGACGTTTTCTTCAAAATCTCAGATTTCATTATTTGATGATTATATTCCTGCACGTTCAAAACCCGCATCATTACATACAATAGATAGTAATACTCCATCTACATCACATGTAAATCATTTACATATAAATAATAATATTGTTAAACCAATTCATGATAATGAATTAGATAAGGAAATTCCTACTGAATACTACCGAATTAGATTTTAATTTATGACTACTGTTATAGATTTTAGTCCCGGTTCATATGCTAGAAAAATAATAAAACAAGAATTTTTATCTCCAAATTGGAATAATTTTAGACAATGGTTATTTGAAGTATATTCTTCTGAAGACCTTGATAATATTTCAAAAGAATTCTATGAATTTACTGCTTTACATAATAAAATAATTCCTGATGAAATTAATAAACTTCGTAATTCTTATAAGTTTGGTGATAAACCAACCATGTATCATTATTATTATCCTAGACCTACTCCTCAGGATATTTTATATGATTGAACAAAATTATTGTAATTAATAATAGTTATTCTGGAAAAGAAATTTATGAATGGAATTTAGATGGTTATACTGAAAGACAAATTAATAATTTAATTCATCGTATGCTTATGTATTCTACAGTAGCAAAAGCAAATAATAATAGTGACAAACGTGTTGCTTCAATGATAATTGCCGGTTTTACTGGTCAACTTAAAGGTTGGTGGGATAATTATTTCACTCAACAAAATCGTGATGATATTTTGAATTGGTTTAACTATAGGTTGTCTCTTAATACATCTCATGTTTTTAAGAGACAGTTTATACACTCATGGTCAATATTTTAGATCATTTTACAGGACGTTATACAACTAATCATGAAAATATTCGTACTTTATTAAATGGATTAAGATGTAAAACACTTACGTCTTTTCGATGGTATAAAGATACATTTTTATCTAGAGTATTTGATCTTCCAGAAAGTAATAGTAGGTCTTACTGGAAAGCCAAATTTATTGATGGCTTAGTTGCATTATTTTGAAAGAATTAAAAAAGCTCTTAGGAAAGATAATATTTCTATTCCTTATGATTATTATACTTATGGCAAATTGGTCAATACTTGTGTTCAAGAAGGTATAGCTTTATGTAATGAAATTAAATTAAATCAACAATTAAAAAGACAACAATTAACTGAAAAAAGACAATTAGGTCAATTTTGTAGTCAATTTGGTTTAGAATAGTAAAGACATATCTTCTACACAGAAAAGATCATATCAACGACCTTCATGGCGTAAAGATAAAAGGTTAAAACCTGTTAGATCAACAGAAAAACAAAAAGAAAAGAGAGAATTTCGTAAAAAACAGAGAGAATCTCAACCTAGAAAATCTAGGAAAAAACCAATTATATGTTATAAATGTATCAAAATAGGTCATATAGCCCCAAATTGTCATGAAAATAAAAAAGAAAAAATAACACGAAGCCCAAGACCGTATTGGAATCCCGTATTGGCTTATCACCGTATTGGAATCCCGTAAAGATAAAATCATTATTAAAACTAAGTCCAGAATTTAGATCAAAGTATTTTACCAATTTGCCACAAACTTAACCTCAAACATTTAAACTAGAGTCAAATTCTTTCTTTAGAAAATTATTTTTAATAATCATAATCTCCGGTTTTTGGATAATTTACCTTTAAAATTTTCTGTCGATAAAAACTATTTAATTTATTTTGCTATGTTGCCGATTCTATTTCCCCTAAACGCCTTTCTCAACGGCTAAGCGGGTACTTTTCAAGGCCAACAAAATAAATTAAATAACATTATGACTGAAAATTTTTAAGAACCGAACCAAGATAAATGGTTATTAAAAAGTTTTGAAAGAAAGAAATTCAAAATAGTTTAAACATAGTTCAAACACTTAAGATAAGATAACCATCAACATATGATAATTAGCCTGACATGTTATGCCATTTGGATTCTTAATGAATTATTAGAGTCCATAGAACGTGATTCATTATCATCATTTTCATTATCATTAATTTGATTAAGATCAATAGAAAGATCTTGTTTAATATGTTCTTTTAATTGATCTTTAACTTGCTCCATATAAGCCGCAATAATTTCATTAAAAGATAGTGCCTGATTGCACTTGTAGTTTATACCAAATTCTGGGATAAACTCATGAAAATAGTAATTGCAATCTGTATCCAGTATAACTTTGAATTGTTTCTTTTATTTGATCCAATAATTCTTGACCAAATAATTGTTTGGTTTCTGGGTCTATTTTCATGAGTTTATCCCAGAATTTGGTATAATAGGTTCGATATAAACAAGGGAAATGATCGGAGGTATAACCAAATTCGGGTTCCCATTTATAAATCCAAGGGATTGAAAATTCAATAAAGAAATAAATGGTAGCTATTTCTGTGGGTAGAGGAATATTTTCCTGAGAGTATAACTTTTTGAGGATAGGAGAAAATTTTATCCATGAATGGTATAAATGAAGAAATGGCTCAGGTAAAATTTTTACTGAGGGTCCATGGGTAGTCCACCAATGGATAAGCCAATTGGGGATATTTTGAGATAGAATATTCGAGCACAGTTTAATAAACCAAGTGTGCTTGTGTTTAGAATTCTCATAATAAAAAGTTTTATGAAAACTTTGTATATAATCCCAATAAGTATAAGAAAGTGGTTGTTGTTTTTCAACAAAACATTGTTTTTCGGTGAGGGTAGAAATCCCCCATTCATCAGAAGATATAATTTTCTTAAAAATACTTTTAGTTTAAGTGCCTAGCTGACAGAATTTAACCATAGGAGGCTGAAAATGCTGAATTTCATTGTTTCACTATTAGTAAGAATTTTTCATAATATTAATACTTTATATCCTATTAAAAATTTGGATAAAAATATCTTTCTTTAGAATTATTAAAAGACCAATAATCATTAATTTCCAGTTGGCAATCTTTTTTTGGTTTAAGAAATATTATTTCTTTTATCTGGTCTCATAAAATACAGATCTTAGAATGTATCAGATTCATTCTCTTATACAATCTATATGGTATTACCTTTATGCTGTTGTAGCAAGTATTCTTGCAATTGTCCATATAATATACACATCTAGATGTGTATAAGAGACAGTTCCAATACGGTGATAAGCCAATACGGGATTCCAATACGGTCTTGGGCTTCGTGTTAAGGCTAAGGTTCATTACTTATTATTTGAAAATGGTATCAGATAACTGTCTCTTATACAATCTAGAATTTTAAGAACCTTTTTTATAAACTATTTCAAAGTCAAAAGGAGTACAAATTGAGCTTGCCATCTAGCAAACATTTGTTTAGAAATATCATTTTTAAAATCTTTATTAAACATAAATTTTAGTGAATGAGAATCAGTAATTATTATAAACTTTTGATTATATAAATCATTTTGAAATTTTATTTAAAGGTTTATAGTTTATAACAAGACGAGGAACACCTCTTTCTTGTTCAGCTTTGTTATTAACATAAAAAGCAGTACAAGACCAAGGAGATTTAGAAGGTTTTATTAATCCTAAAGATTTTAAAACTGATATTTCCACACCAATGTTTGCTAGATGGCACGCTCAATTAACTCCCTGTCTCTTATACACATCTAGATGTGTATAAGAGACAGCCTTATAGGGGATATATACAAAGTTGTAAACTCTTATAGAACGTAAAGTATGAGCTGTTTTTGTATAATATTTAGTAGGTATTAAACCTTCTTGAATACAACAAAGATCAGCACCACTATCAATCATGGCAACTGATTCAGCTAAAAAATCATTATCAATTAAAAATTTAATGTTTATAATACCATCTTTGAGATGTAATAATTTGCATAATATTTAAAAAATTATCAAATTTATTTGTTTCATCAGAATAAATATCATTAGAAGAAATTTGAATAGGCTGAATAATTTCTTTGCCTTTATGAACCGATTTTTCAACTAAAGAAAGTCGATTATCTATAAAAACATGATTTTGTTTTATTAAACAAATTTCATTTTTCAAATTTTTAATTTCTTCATGCAAATTTGCTAAAGTAATTCCATTTTCGTTTAATTTGTTTAATTTACTAATTCTATTTTTAACTTCTAACATTGTATATGGCTCATTATTAATTTCAGCCAATTTTAATTTAGGAATTGAAGATGATGAAGTAGATGATGATGATGTAGAGGATGTAGATGCCCAATTTAAAATTTTTGATCGAATATCATTGTCTTCAATTTGTTTTAGTAAATCAATAATATTATCACTTGAAATCATATTTATTTGAAAATCTTGAAATTGAGAAAGGATGTTATAATATTATTTATTATGTAAATTATAAATATAAATTATTAAAGAAAATTGATATGTTTGTTCAAGAACATTAATATAATTATTTAAATAAGTAGTTATAAACCATGGAACAAAAGGAATTATTTTATTATGTAAAGCAGTAAATTCATAGAATTCTTTTGAAATATTATCAAGGTCTTCAGAAGAATATACTTCAAATAACCATTGTCTAAAATTATTCCAATTTGGAGATAAAAATTCTTGTTTTATTATTTTTCTAGCATATGAACCTGGACTAAAATCTATAAGTAGTTCATAAATTCTAATCTAAGACCTTGATCCACAGCTAGATCCTTATCTAATTCATTATCATGAATTGGTTTAACAATATTATTATTTATATGTAAATGATTTACATGTGATGTAGATGGAGTATTACTATCTATTGTATGTAATGATGCAGGTTTTGAACGTGCAGGAATATAATCATCAAATAATGAAATCTGAGAAATTTTGAAGAAAACGTCCTATAAGGATGTCTAGATGATGATAGTCTAGAACCAATACTATGTCTAGATGGAACATTTGATGTATCAAAACGAAGAACAATTTGTCCATTCGGTGTTGATATAATCTGAGGATCATGCTGTGTAATATTCAAAGCATTAGATGTAGAAGAAATGTCTTCATTTATTATCCAATGATCAGGAAATTGAATTTCATTCCATTTAATTGGTTGTCTAGTTATAATCTGAGATTTATTAAAATTAGTCTCAATTAAAATTGTTTCATCAGTAGAAATATTAATCAATTTACACTTTGGATTCAAAGTCGAAAGTAGTTTAAAACAAACTCTATAACATAAACATATAAGTTCAGATCCTGGTACATAATTGTAACCATGAATTTTAACATTTAATGTTAAAGCATCAAGTATATTAACATCAGATAAAGATAATTGTAAATTAGGATAAACATTAAAATAAATGGACCATTGGCCAACTGGATTGTATAATACCCATTAAGGATTTTTCCAATCAAGATTACGAGCATCTCGTAAAGCCTATAAAAGATTCGAGTAAACCTTTTAAAGTTAACGGTTTAAAAGCAATTTGCACTAAACCAATATGCATAAAATTAAATTTACCAGTTCTATAAGAATCAATATCATTTGAGTCTAATAATTGTATAACATGTTCATCGAATTTAAAGGAAATGATTTTTCATTGTTTTAACAACATATTTAGATATAATATTATCAAATAAAAGTAATTACAAAAGAGAAGTAAAGATTTACTAAAATTTAGGAATTGTCCACTTATTAAGTAAATTCATATCTTGAGGAATATCATATTCTTCTTTTAATTTATTTTTATCATATGAGACAGATGATAAAGATAATTTTTCTTCCATGTATTAAGGAAAGAAATATGTCGATTGTTATCAAATCTTAATGTGTATAAGATACAGTCTTGTAAAACCTGCTTATCTAAAATATTTAACACGAAAGCCCAAGACCGTATTGGAATCAAGAAATTGGCTTATCACCGTATTGGAATCCCGTATTGGCTTGCAAATCGTATTAAAACTAAGTCCAGAATTTAGATCAAAGGCGGTTAGCCCAAGACCGGCCGCCACACTTAACCTTAAACATTTAAACTAGAGTCAAATTCTTTCATTTAGAAAATTATTTTTAATAATCATAATCTTAGTTTTTGGATATTTTACCTTTAAAATTTTCTGTCGATAAAAACTATTTAATTTATTTTGCTATGTTGCCGATTCTTCCCCTAAACGCCTTTCTCAACGGCTAAGCGGGTACTTTTCAAGGCCAACAAAATAAATTAAATAAATAGCCGGTTTTACTGGTCAACTTAAAGGTTGGTGGGATAATTATTTCACTCAACAAAATCGTGATGATATTTTGAATACTATTAAAACAGAACCTAATACATCTCATGTTTTTGAAGATGCAGTTTATACACTCATGGTCAATATTTTAGATCATTTTACAGGACGTTATACAACTAATCGGCAACATATTTTAATCTTTAAGATTATATTTTAGATATTATATTAATTAAATTAAAAAGACAACAATTAACTGAAAAAAGACAATTAGGTCAATTTTGTAGTCAATTTGGTTTAGAAGACATATCTTCTACACAGAAAAGATCATATCAACGACCTTCATGGCGTAAAGATAAAAGGTTAAAACCTGTTAGATCAACAGAAAAACAAAAAGAAAAGAGAGAATTTCGTAAAAAACAGAGAGAATCTCAACCTAGAAAATCTAGGAAAAAACCAATTATATGTTATAAATGTGCAAATAAGGTCATGGAGCCCCAAATTGTCATGAAAATAAAAAGAAAAATTAAACAATTAGATTTAGATGACGAAATTAAAAATGAAATTTACAAAATAATAGATATAAATACAGATAATAATAGTTCTAGTAATAATAATACTGATTTTGATTCTGATGATTCTGATAATTATGATTCTGATCGAATTAATATGTATGATTCTACAGATTCTGATAATATTCAAAAGAATTGTTGTAATTCTTGTAATACAATATATGATGATAAAAATAAAGAATATTATAACATTCTTTCTGTGTATAAGATTTTCAAATAGAATATGATTTTAAGTGATAATATTATTATTCCTGATAATAATAATTTTAAAGACATTTCTTCTCAGTTTATAACTGATTCTAATACTAAAGATATTAATTCTCTTATTAAATTAAAATATTCAAATTTATCTTCATTAACTTCGAAATTAATTATAATTCTATATTAAATTTCTTATTACAAAACCTTATTCCGTTTTAGCGAAAATATTTTCAAGACAAAGGATGATTGATAAAGCCAGCTTCTTCTCATTCTTCGCAAGGAAGAGCATTGAAATTAAAATATTTGGAAAATATTCCAAAAATGGAGTAGGACAAATATAGAATACCCTATCTAGATGTTATTAGATTTCTAGCATTATGACTACTGTTAATAACTTGCAATTTATACATTAAATGTAAAAATTCAAATCTACAATTATTATAGCAAAAAATAGATTAGAAATAATAAAAAGAGTTATAATAACTCATGATTATATACAAGAACAAGATCCATTATGGACACATGCTTTATTTCAACACGAATTGCATATAGAGCAATCAGAAATAGATTTCTGTAAAAATATATATCATTCAAAAATAAGAAAATTATATGAATTGTCAATTAATATAATTTTCTTATTTTTGAATTATATTACAGGTTCCATGAGACGTGGAAGTTCTCAGTCTCCTTATAGGGACGAGGTGGAAGAACCCCGATTATATCTAGGGTGGAAAAACAGTACATAATTCAGATATATCTGGAGTATCAGGATATGGATCCTCATCCACATCCAATATTGATCCGGGTAATATCCCAAAAGATCGTGTTTTATTATTTTTCTGGCATTTGAACCGGGACTAAAACAGCATAAAGGTAATACCTATGCTTCATTCGAAAATGAATCTGAATCAGATTCTAAGTCTTATTTTATGAGACCAGAAAAAGAAATTATATTTCTTCTTGATGAAAAAGACTGTCAATGGCAGGATCAACCTTGGAAAATTCTTCAAAGGTATTTGACTGATAAAGTCATGTTTCAGTGCGAATCATATAAGACTCGCACATATTATGAAAAATTCTTACTAATAGTGAAACAATTAAATTCAGCATTTTCAGATGTGTATAAGCTACTGGTATTATGAATAGGTATCTCTGGTATACATTTCTAAGAAAATTATTATAGTCAGTCCAATGGGATAGTCCACCCTCACCGAAAAAGAAACATCCTTTTATTATGAGAATTCTAAACACAAGCACACTTGGTTTATTAAACTGTGCTCGAATATCCTATCTCAAAATATCCCCAATTGGTTTATCCATTGGTGGACTACCCATGGACCCTCAGTAAAAATTTTACCTGAGCCATTTCTTCATTTATACCATTCATGGATAAAATTTTCACCTATCCTCAAAAGTTATACTCTCGGAAAATATTCCTCTATCCACGAAATACACATCTAGATGTGTATAAGAGACAGATATACCTTTTTGCATTTATAAATGGGAACCGAATTTGGTTATACCTCCGATCATTTCCTTGTTTATATCGAACCTATTATACCAAATTAAGGATAAACTCATGAAAATAGACTCGAAACCAAACAATTATTTGGTCAAGAATTATTGGATCAAATAAAAGAAACAATTCAAAGTTATACGAGATACCAGGCAATTACCAAAGCAATGGAGCCAAGCCCTTCGCATATTGCCAGAAACTACAAGTGCAATCAAGCACTATGACAAAAGATGAAATTATTGCGGCTTATATGGAGCAAGTTAAAGATCAATTAAAAGAACATATTAAACAAGATCTTTCTATTGATCTTAATCAAATTGATGATAATGAAAATGATGATAATGAATCACGTTCTATGGACTCTAATAATTCATTAGCTAAATGAATCACAACTTTTGAAAAACCCGAAATATTCCTAAAGTGTTTTAGACTCACTCAAACATTAGTTGCATTGTTGACTGAAGATATTCAAGATATGGCAAATCAGCAAATTTCAAAGTAAATTCACAAATGTCAAAGTGAATTTCACAAATGTCAAAGTGAATTTCACAAAAAACAGAAATTTCACTGTTCAAATAGTAATTTCACTATTCATAGTACTGTATAAACAGTAAAATCACTGTAGAACACGGATTTTCATTATCATACTGTACATTTAATTTTTTTTAAAATCCGACATTCTATAAAAGCCTCCCATTTGTATAGCCGGGAAGGTGTGCAAAGTTTTAAGTTTTAGTTTTAGTTTCTTTAATTCTCTCCTTCCTCTCATTGTAAATCTCTACTTCTCTTTTGTAATTACTTTTGTTTAATCAAAGAAGAAGACCATCGAGGTATTTCTCTACAGCCTCTTCTGAGGTACCTTCTTCCCTTTCCCTTTTAATTTATTTGGTCCTGACATAATATGTCAGGCTAATTATCATATGTTGATGGTTATCTTATCTTAAGTATTTGAACTATGTTTAAACACATTTTGAATTTATTTCTTTCAAAACTTTTTAATAACCATTTATCTTGGTTCGGTTCTTAAAAATTTTCAAATAATGTTATTTAATTTATTTTGTTGGCCTTGAAAAGTAATAGTTTAAACGTTGAGAAAGGCGTTTCTCTTAGAATCGGCAAGATAGCAAAATAAATTAAATAGTTCTTATAGATTCAGAAAATTTTAAAGGTAAAATATCCAAAAACCGGAGATTTATGATTATTAAAAATAATTTTCTAAAGATAGAATTTGACTCTAGTTTAAATGTTTGAGGTTAAGTGTGGCGGTCTTGGGCTAACCGCCTTTGATCTAAATTCTGACTTAGTTTTAATACAATTTGCAAGCCAATACGGGATTCCAATACGGTGATAAGCCAATACGGGATTCCAATACGGTTTGGGCTTTGTATTAAGGCTAGGTTCCGGCCTTTAGTGAAATTTAATTATGAATTTAAAATTTATTAATAAGTGAAAGTGTGATTTTAATAGTTAAATGATTGAATTTAAAATTTTATACAAATTTTATTTCATTTCGAATATACCATTTTAAATTTATTCATTTCAAATCGTTATTAAATTCAAATTCACTCATCCAAATACAATCATAAAGAAAATGGTTAATTACACTTTATTCCCTTAAATTTTAGTGTCACAAACACTTTAGTCTCTTACATTATCTTTCATTATGAGCACTTTATCCCTTCGGTTATCACAATTTAATATTTTGACCATTTTACCCCTATTTCATTTTATTCCTTTTTTTTGTTTCATTACACTTTAACCCTTAAAGTTTAAAAAGACTAACACTTTAGTCCATAACATTGTTTTTGACAATAAAGTTCTTCGGTTACACTTATTACATACTTGACAATTGTAATTATTTATTTTAACATCTTTTTTTTTTTTTTGTTTATTTTGGTTTTATGAATATATATTTCCTCAAGAGAAATTTTGAATTAATATAGAATTAAATATGACCAAATGCCTAGAAGTTTAATTCAGCGTATTTACTAGACTTTTTTTATCTGAATTAGCCTTACTTGTGTGTCTTATAATTTAAATAGGATGCACATAATACTTATAAATGATGTATAATAATATAAAAAAATAAGGATGTGTCTCTTATTTTAGCCAAATGTATCACAGGTAAAATCGTAAATCGGACATATAAATACTTTTTATAGTTAGTGGATGAGAATTTAAATTAAATGGAGGCAACATTATGAAATAATAAAAAAGAATAGGGATAGAATGATGAAAACGTTGAATAGGCACAAGCGAAGGGATTAAATGCAAAAAAATAAAAAATAACGTTAAGAATTAAAGTGTTAATAATTTTAAAATTTAGGAGGTAAAGTGAAATTAACTCATGGGTATTTTTGTCTATTTAGCCAATTTTTCTAACGCCGTTAGTGTTAACTGTTAGTCAAGGAGATTTAGTGTTTAAAAGATAATATTAAATATTAAACCGTTAGTGACACTAAAAAATTCAAGGGACTACATGTAATTAACCCTAAAGAAAATCAACGCGGAGAAACTGCTTATGGAATAGAATGGGGATGGGATGAGAGCTACTGAGGACTTTAGGATACGGAGTCATTCTAATGCGGAATGAGTAGATACATTGGACGACAGACTGGAAATGGGGAATCTTTTATTTTTTTAATCTATCTATGACTGTGGATGGGGAAAATTTTATTGAATTGATAATTAAATAACTATTAACATTCTAATGGTTGTAATCAATAGGAGGCTTCCTTTTAAGGCTTTATAGAAACATAGAATTTATTTTTAATAAAGTAGATCACCAAATTCAAATAATTTTTTTTATTAATTATTAAATAACTATTAAAAGATTACTAATTGTTCAATGAACATAATAAACCTTGTCACGACATGGATGGAGGTAGGGGTGGGGAAGGGCAATTATCCTTCAAAGATTCAAAAAAAATTAAACTTTTTTATCTTTAAAAATTATGAATATTTATTTTCTATAAAATTCCATTTTGCCCTAATTTTAATAAAAAAGAATTTATTTAGGATAGGAGGCTGTAAGCTGTAGAGGTGGAACTATCATGGCAATAACTTGTGCACATGCTTAACCACCTTCACATACGACAATCAAAGTTTGTTTTAAAAAAATCATCATCTCGGAGTCCTTAACTAATCTGAGTCTTTGTTAATTGTAATTTTTGATTATGTATTTGTCCTAATAGTAATAGAGGTCATCACCCGGGCCAACTAATTAATTTAGCTTTTCTGTTGCATTTCGTATCCCTCTTCTTTTCTCTGTATTACTATTATAGTTGTATTAGTATTCGTGAATATTAATGGTCCGGATTGAGTCCAAAGTACTGGAATCCATGTCTATGCAGTTTGCTCAAGCTTTATCTGTTATATATTTGGGAAATACTTAGATAAATTTGGTTTATAATTTTATTTGTAGACCCCGTAATTTAGATTAAATATTATGAAATTTATAACAGCTGATGTAAGTAAAATTTTATAAAATTTAATTTTAATAGCGAGATCTACAGAATAAAAAAATCGAACTTATGATAATATTTTTCATATACTTTATGGTTGCTTCCAAGATCAGAAATGCTAATAGTATTAAACTATAATTATAATATTAATGTAAAGGAAAAAAAAATTAATTAGAACTTGTCTTAAACTCACATGTCTGTTAAATAATTTGAATTCTTACTTAATCCTAATTGATATTATTTATTAAATGAAATTTAATAAAATTTAATCAAATTTATAAATATTATTATTAATCGAATTGGTGAAAGTAATTTTAATTAATCTGCATATCTAATATTCATGTAACATGCGTTTTTTTTTTTTGTCAACTTTATCTCCATCTACCGATCCAACAGTAGCTGTTTTCTATTTCTACTCTCTTTCTCTTTGAAGTAAATTTTAATTATTTATTTTTTAATACAAAATAAATATGACAATTAATAAAATTATTAAAAAAATGACAATAATTGAAATTATTAAAAAAATAATAAATGTTTTTAATTTTTATCATTCTGCAATAGTAGTAAAAAATCTTTCCATCCTTTGATATTTCCACCAAATCATAAGCTTCATCAATTTTTTTTTTTGGTCCCTCCCTCTTCGGCTCTTCCTGATTTATCTCCCAAGAAAAATCTAATCAATCAGACCATTTTCTACTTGACGGACGCGTGTCGACTTTTCCCAAATACGAAGTCCCCATTGGTCACACCAAAAGGGGCCCCACTTTTCGTTTCTACTCAAGTAGGATGGACCTCTAATGTGGGGCCTCTATCAACACTGACACGCGTCTATGACATATGACAGATGAGAAAAAGTACGCATACAGAACGACAAAAACCAAAGCCCATTCCCTCGAGGAAATTTTGGCTCCATATTGTTACCAAATAGGCAAATACTTGAGCGTTCTTTGACTCTATATGTAAATTTGTTGGATTAAATTTTAGAAAATTTATGACATCAATTGATGTAAGTAAAATTTTTTAAAATTTAATTCTGATCATAAGATTTACAGGTGGAATAAAAAATCGAGTCTACCTAAATATTTTTCTACCAAATAATGACATGTATTTATCAAATATTATTTGGTCATTATTAAATATTACTTAGTTAATTAATAATTATTTATTAAATAATATTATATATTATTTATACTATTCATCTAATTTGATTTATATGAATTATTTATATTATAAAAAATTCAATAAAAAGTNGAGTGATGTCCCTTAAATATTATTAAATTTTGATATAGAAATAGTAACACTATTGAGAATAATAAATTAAAGACAAGTCGAAGGAGTCGCTACTATTTAAAATTAATAAGTTCATATATATGATCTTATGCTAAAATTTCGAAATAATTATCCAATGTCGGATAGATTCTCTATCTAAGACCCTTTCTCCCATCACTTGCCTCTTTTACCCCTTGTTTCCTTCCTGGTACATTCACACCACCCCACTTCTCAACCCCATAACCTCTATCCCCATTCCACCGTATCCATCTCTGCTTCCCACTCCTTTCTCTCTCCAATTTATCTGTATCTTTCCCCAACCTTATAACTCACTCACTTTCTTTTCTATCCCATCGCCTAGTTCCTATTCTCAGCTCCATCTCTACCGTCTCCTTCGATCTCTACCTTATCTTTTTTTTCTTTGACACCTGTCTCTCTCACCTCTCCCACAACACTAGCCTTTCCCAATCCTACCTAAGCCATGATCTACCTCTCTCATCCCAACCTAACCCAGATCTCTCCTCCCTTACTCCTATCATCCTCCTCCATCCCCTGGATCTCTTTTTCCCAACCCCCATCTCTTTAATGTATTTTTCGCTCCTTCTCCACTACCCGTGCTAACCTAACCTCCTTTCTCCACCAGTCCCGCCTCCCCAACCTCACTCCTCCACGGCCGTGCCACTTCAACCGTCCTTCGCCACTCTCCAGTTCTACTCCAACCTCAATCAACCCTCCCTTGCCCGTCTTCCACTTTTCCCGCCTTTCCCCTCTTCTACCAAATCCCAATCTTTTAGCTAAGAAAGGTTAAATTGAGATGCAATTATCAAATATTAGATTAGGTAGGATTTGGAATTTTAGAAGATATAATAGAGAAGGAATGAAAGGGAAGAGGGAAATTGTGGTGGTTGGAGAAATTTGGGGAGGCAACAATATTAACGGGAAAGAGCGAAAAAAAATGGGAAAGAAACTTTAAAACAAAATTTCATGTTGAAAGTTACTTTTTTCATTTCATAAGTTTTTTAGTTTTATCTGTTGTTCTTTACCGAAAAAATAATTGTTATATTTTAGTCCAAAGCAGATAAGATAAAACATATATTTCAAAATTACAAAGGGATAACTTGTATAGGCTTGTCAATGAGTCGAGTCTAGACTCGGATCCGTTTATACACATCTAGATCTATAACAAATTATGATTATCCGAATCCGATTTGGACCCGTTTAGCTATTCTAATAAACGGGTCAGATCTGGATCTTGGTGTTCTGACCCGATTAAGATCCAGATAATATTAAAATATTTAATATATAATAAAATTATTCTATATTAATGTTATTTTATATGTATATATACACATATGTTGTGTAAATTACCTATGTAATTTATATTTAATGTAGAATACATGCATAAATATTAATTATGAACTCAATACTTTTGTATAATTAAAAAAAAGGGAGAAAATTTGATAAGTTGTAATAGTTTTATATATAATTTTAAAAGTTATAAAAAAAAATTATTAATTTTAGGATTCAGGACTAAACCCGTAGGTATTCTATACCACAAGGGGGTTTTGTGTAAATTACCTAACTTGGAAAGCTAAATAATTGAACTATAAAGTCTAATTACTATAATTTATAAATATTTATAATTAAAAAAATAAAAGCAAATAATAGGCATTCGTTATTTACAATCTAAATGATTATTTTAATACATTATTTCGAATTCAAATAATTATTTTATTATTTTAAAAGTTAATATTATTTTTAAATACCATTCAAGTTTAAGTTCAAATAATATTTGCTAAATAGCATGCTATTATTTATTATTCGGAGTTTTTTTAAATTTTTTTCCTTTTTATACTGTACTTAGAAAAAAAAATAAATAGGAAGGAGAAATTTAATAAAGCCTGTTAAGCCACTGAGTTCTGACATAAAACATGCCGTCACGCGCCTCGGACTAAATGGAAAACACGTGTCTTCTACGTGGCGGGGAGTGGGTTTGAGGAGAATCGTGAGGGCATTTGGGTCATTGTGTAATGAGGTTTGGCAAAAAAATTGGGACTGAATTTTTTGTCGCCACGTGCCTTTGCGTCGGACGCACGCAGGATGCTGGCATTTTGCGAGTATTGTCTAGTTCATCGACTGCGCTCGTCTTCTTTTAGCTTTCTTTCTCCTCCCAGAAATTTCACACAAGTACACTAAAGACAGAGACACTTTGGCTAATACCAAACCACAACACCCAGCCCACCCTTGTTTTTGACTAGTAATGTTCTCATCAAGCTGTAAAAGCCATTTGGGTACTTTCTTCTAATATTTTTTAGCGTTGATTTTGCTTTTATCCCTTAATTTTTAAAGTCATTATTATTTTAATTTTTAACAATATCTTTAAGCATTAAAAGTTTTTGAACTAAAGGTATTTGATTTTTAATTAAAATGACATTTTTATCCTCAAATTAATGTTTATACAAATTTTTTCATAACATCCAAAATATTTTAATTTCTTTACAAAGTTGATATATTTTGAGATACAATGATGAAATATGAAAATTTGTTAAACCATCTCAATAAAATGGGATAGAAGAAAAAATGAACTAAGTGAAAATAAGAATAAAAAATAAAAAATGAGATTTGTACAAAAATAATATTTTATTTAGACAAATTTACAGGGTGTATAATTAGTGACTTTAAATGTCAAGGCTCATGGGAGTAAAATTAAATTTACCCAATTTTTATACTAAAAAGAAAAAAAAAATTCCCCTCCTTATGGGCGAAAAGTCAAAGAAATCCAAGAAATCAAACTGTCGGCATTTTTTTTTTGTGTGTCCATGCACCAAGGTGTTTTTCCCCCTAAAAAATAGAGACATTTTTTTTTTTTTTTTCAAGAAGAAGGAAAAAAAGGGGAATTGATTATTCCATTTTCACATACCAAAACTAAAAGTCATTTTCTATTAACATTTCAGATTGCAAGTTAATGGTTAGTATTTGATGGTGATTGTATTAATTTGAGGTCCAACATGTCGTAATGTCCTTTAGTAGCTTTTAGGTACAGTTTAAGACAGAAAAAAAAATGATGTTAAGATTCAACGCAAAAAGTTTTAACAAACTAGGGACAACAATATTGTAAGAGCAAGCCAGCTGTTTTTACCATAATTACCTTTTCAAAATTTGAGAATATGCTTTCATTCAATGTCTACTTGCTAAAACGATTAAATTTTCTTGATTATTACTGCATAATTAAAGTACCATTTGATATATGTATATATTTGGATTTTTTGATATTTAAGACGGTATGACTAACTTTAAATTTGCAAATTCTCACTTAATTAATTGCTCGAGCACTTATATTATGTAACCAGTTTTAAAATATACTATAATTAAGAACTATTGTATTAGAACTCGTTATATGAATAAAAAAAAAAATTAAGTTTAAGCTTGATTTATTTGTAAGTTATATCCTTATTACTCAGTATTAAACCATAAAAAAAAGTTGTTTGTTCACTTTGTGTTTTTCTTTGTTAGTTAATTGTAAATCAAAGGAAATACTAAAGACTTTTTTTTTTTTTTCAAATATAATTTTAATTGCTATGACCATCTTTTTTTTTTATTTTCTTTTTTCAATAAACAAACACGGAGTAATTAAGGGTGTACTTGATAAATATTTATTGGCAAGAAAATTGATAAAGAGTCTTCTATATTTTGTTTGAGTAGAATAGAAGTATATAAGTTTTGAGAGACCTCATCATGTTCCTCAAATGTTTCCAAATTTTGTATGCAAAGACAGAATAGCGGTGATGCTATAAAACAAAAGGAAAACTACAAATTGAAGTAATGAACGGTGCGACTGTTGAATGTGACGAGCTATAATAATACTAGTATTTGACTACTATTATCGATGGAGTAATGGACTTAGCAGAAGTAGGTCTGCTGTTAGTTAGTATTTTTCTTAGCTTTTTAACCACAAATTCGCAAACTACCATACACAAAAACATTTAATTTCTTATTGGTAAAAAAATTTAAAAAACAATTGTAATATATAATTGATTAATGATATGGCATATTAGAGGATGATAGGGAAAGGAAAGGAATAGGAATATAGGATGGATTAGATTTTGTAGAAAGCAGATAAAAGATCAACTTATTGAAAATTATTTAAATTTGTTGACAAAATGCAAAAAATATTTTTGTTTTTTAATTTAAAAAATATATTTTCAAAAGTAATTCTACAATTACCCTTTCCAGAACTATTTGTTTTTAATTTAAGAAAAAACTCAATTTTTAGCTTTTTCATACACCTTAGCTTAAGCTTAAGGTCTAATTATTTTGTTCAAATTCCATTGCTGTGTAACAATAATAATACTCCTATAATATAGTTGGTCTTTATTTACATGGACCACATATGAATTGAGAATGCTTTCGTAATCAAATCTCCCCGTATTTTCTTTTCCATTGATTACTTCTCCATTTCATTCCCTCAATCTAAACAGTGCGCAATGGAAAAGAGGGAGAGAGAGCGCACACGTAATAAATTACGCAGATAAATGAGAAATAATATTTCTCCCTTACGTATTATTTTATTTGTTATGATAAATTTTATACACAATTTAAGATTAATTGATATTTGATCATTTAATAAAATAGTTTTTTATTGTTATTTTTTAATTAAAATTTATTAATATTAAAACATAATATTAATATTCTTTTGTTGAAACTTGTATAAAGAATAAATTAAGTAAATTAATATTTATTTATTATTTTAAAGAGTGATAAATAATTTAATTTAAATTAAAATAGAAAGAAGACAAATAAAATAAAAGGGAGGGATAATAAAATAGTGGGGTCATACTAAACAGTGTATTTCGGCCGCCCCCATTTGTCGTCTCTATCGTCTCCGTCCACCACCGTCGTCTCTTTGCGTTTGACTTCACGCCCCCACCCTCTTATGAGGGGATCTCTGTCTCCACATCTGTCTCCTTTAATATTTTTTTTCCTCTCCATCTTATATGTATCCCTTTTTCCCTTTCCGGTTGAAAATTGAAATAGAAATATATAGGTGCCTCCTGCTGCTGCAGCTGCTGCGATTTCCTTGATCTTCTTCTGCGTGTCTGAAGCCTCTGTTTTGATTTCAGAAGTGTCTCTTCTTGTTCAGAAACTCAAAACCAAGGATTCATAAAAATTCATTAAAAAAGAGAGAAAGAGAGCTGAGTCATTCGTAAAAATTCGATCTTTGGTCTCTCTGTGATACGTTATGAGTAGTCAAAGAATGATATTTTTGAAGATCAGGTCATCAGTTTGATTGAGCCTTTTAAGGTTTCAGAGAAAGTTTGAATCTTTCTACATAAAAGTCATGGCTGGTAGTAATGAAATCAACGCTAGTGAATCCAAGGTATATTATGTACTTTAGCTTAGCTTGGTTTCACTCCAATTTCTTCCATCCCTCTTTCGTTTTTTTTTTTTTTTAAAGAAAATATATTATCATAATCATAACTAATCAGGAGACTAATCTTGTTGAATTACTATTAATTATAAGATTATCTCTTAATATGCTTTGTGGGTTTCGTTCCAGTTTTTGTTAGCTTTTCACGATTTTTCCTCTTGTAGTTGGTATAGGGCTTATTGTTCAAGAAAGATCACACTTTGTAGATGTTCGAAAGATTAACCTTTTTTCCCCTTTTGATTTTAGGGCTTAATTTGTGGGTTATGTCTTGTTCTGTTTTTTTTTTTTTTTCCCCCTTTACAGCAGCCTTTAGAAAAGTTAATTTTTGCTTGTTTGTTTGGGGCTTTTCAGGGGTTGTTTCTCTATACATTTGATTTACTTTCTTTTTTTGGATATGCAAGAATTTTTCCTCAAGTATTCCTCTAGTGCTGCTGATTGCCATTACTTAGATTGTCTTTGATTTGAGATGCTTAGGAACATATGGTCAATTTTAGTAGTTTTGATAATTATCGTCAGTTTTTAGTGCTTTGTTACGTAGGTCATTAGAACTGTTTAGAGAAGAATCCTAAATTTTGGTATCTATCAATTTTTCTCCAGAGGGTGGTTCCACTTAATACATGGATACTCATTTCCCAATTCAAGCTAGCTTACAACATGCTTCGCCGTCGTGATGGCACATTCGATCGTGAACTGGCCGAGTTTCTTGACCGAAAGGTCCCTGCTAACACCATTCCTGTTGATGGGGTTTATTCATTCGATGTTGTTGATCGGGCTACAAGCCTCCTTAAGCGAGTTTACAGACCTGCCCCTGAGAATGAGGATCAATGGGGGAAAATAGAACTTGAAAAGCCTTTGAGCACTACGGAGGTTGTACCCATTATTGTTTTCTTCCATGGTGGAAGCTTTGTACATTCCTCAGCAGATTGTGCAATTTATGATACACTTTGTCGTCGGTTAGTTAGCATCTGCAAAGCAGTTGTTGTATCCGCGAATTACCGCAGATCGCCAGAATATCAATACCCGTGTGCCTATGATGATGGATGGGCAAAGCTCTAAATTGGGTTCACTCAAGACCATGGCTGAAAAGTGGGAAGGATTTAAAGGCTCATGCCTACTTGGCTGGTGATAGTTCTGGTGGTAATATCATACACCATGTCACCGTTAGGGCTGCTGAATCTGGAGTTGAGGTATTGGGTAACATTCTTCTTCAGCCGTTGTTTGGTGGGCAAGAGAGAACAGAGTCGGAGAAGAGGTTAGATGGGAAGTACTTTGTAAGAATACAAGACAGGGATTGGTACTGGAGAGCATTTTTACCGGAAGGAGAAGACAGAGACCACCCTGCCTGTAACATTTTTGGCCCTAGAGGTAGAAGCCTAGAAGGATTGAAGTTTCCAAAAAGCCTTGTTCTTGTGCCGGGTTTGGATCTTGTCCAGGATTGGCAGTTGTCTTATGTCGAAGGGCTAAAAAGATCAGGGAAAGAGGTGAAACTCCTCCATTTCAAGGATGCAACAATTGGTTTCTTCTTCTTGCCAAATAATGATTATTTCTATGGACCCTCATGGAGGAGATTACCAGCTTTATCCATCCTAACTGTTAATAGATTGATTAACTTCATTACTGGCAGCTATACATAACAGAAGTTTGACATTTCACGTGGGTTCCTTTTATTTCCCTTTTTGGCAGTGATGGTGTGTAGTTGTATGTTGTGTAGAATTAATACTTACTGTTGTTTTCTGCTTGTTATTTCTAGTGGTTATATAAGAAGGGTGGATGTCTTGGGGATTGGTTCCCCTGTCTGAAGATCAGTGGCCTTCCTTTTGTTGGTGCATAAGGTTTCTCACATAGGGAGGTTAATCACTTAAGACACTGAAGATTGTAACTTATTATGGATTTGCTCAATCTTTTTTGCTCAAAGCTTTACCACATCCACATAAAAGCTCTGGCCATGAAGGAAGAGAGTGTAGTATTCAGGTATAATAGTTGCTGGTCGTTCAGAGACTGGCTACTAGCAGAAAGTCTAATTTCAGTACATGATTGGAAATTCATGGAGCTGTATGTAAACCTGTATGTTATAGTTGACTAGAGATATATAAAGATTTTGTTTGTTTATCTTCTACTCGCATTAGTCCTCTAATGAAGCGTATTCTTCGGATATTGTATGCTGACTTTATTTTGCAAAGTAATTTGCCTAATGCTGAAAGTAGTGATCTACTGATGTTATGCTTTTAATTGCTACGAGATAATGCCTGATTGGATAGAGTAGCATTACCAACATTTTCTCCCTAGACTATTCTCTGTGTTGGATACATGAGAATTTGCAGACATCACTGCGAGTAAATTTCCCTTACTGGCACACTTTTTATGTGTTGTCTCTATTGATTGGAAGCATCAATGCTTAAGCAGATGTCTTATTAGCAAGTATACAAGTACTTAGAGTGTGAAAGGGGAATCTTTCTTGAAGGGTTTTGAGGCTGTTCATGATAAACAGATTTATTTTTCCCCTCAACGACCAAATAGAGAGACCATCAGTGCGAGCTTTAGCAACTAGCAAAGTCCATTTCTGTAAGGACACTGAACTGACAATTGAAACGAAATTAAGGAAGTTGCATCTGACTAAACATTTCGTTCATGTCCTTTTTCCTGTCAGCTGTCTCTAGTCAACTGATTCCTAGCTCTGATCAGTGTTATTTTCTCCCAGGGGAAAAACACCTCTTGGGGGGGTACAAAGGACGCGTTGATCAGAAGCAAAAAAATTTCACCCAACAAGCACCAAACAAGAGATTGAGCGCAACAAAAAATTAAATATTGAATTTTTTTAATAGTCTAGTTGCACTGTTTAACGTTTGAGCAAATCTCATTCGGCCTCAAAGTGTATTAAATGATTAGTCATGAGAAAGAAAAGAAAAAAGGGTTGGGTAATGGGGGTTAGGTGGTGGACCATGAAGGGATATGAAATTCCGTTGTCATCCCAAAGCTAAAACCAAACCCCGTCCACCAAAAGGATATCACAAAAATGGCTCGAAAGAAAGGAATGATTGGACAGGAGTAAGAATCATGAATCTCGCCCATCTTGGCTTTGCAACGTTGATATTTTGGTTAAGAACTCCTCGTCAGCAATCAAGTGCTTCTTGTTGTTGTTCTAGTCTAGTTTGGTGGGTTTGGAGTTTGGGAAAATAGCAAATTAACAGGAAATTGGCTTTTTGTTTTTGATACAAAGAAAGGAAACTCCTTCACTACACTAGTAGTTGGGAATTTTGGAACCACTCTTTTAACTCCAATGGACCACTTCTTGAAATGAAAAATCACAATTCTTCACAAACACAAACAAAGACTCCAACCCAACCACTTAATTAGTACTAGTATTTAATTTATTTTTTTTTTTTAATTTTTTAATATTTAAATTGGTAGTAATTTATATTTTAGGATGTTGGGATTGCTTTTCATGTTAGTGTTTTAATGGCACTAAAGGATGAAAAAACAGCTTCTCGGAAAAGGACACACAAAGTTACAAAGACTACCTACAATTATCCTAGATGCTTAGATTGACTTTGTAGGCCTTTTCTTGTTTAGAAAAATTAGACTTAAAATGAAATAAATATGTTTAGTTCTGCAATTTGTCTCTCTGTCCACTCCAACGTCATCAATTCACTTGGCTTTTTGTTGAATTAGAATAGTAATTAATTAATTTAATCGTGTGGGTTACTTAACTTTCTTCGTTGTTGTTTGTTTTGTTAATTAATGACATACATAAATAAAGTATTAGTATTGTACTATGTATGTATCATGGGTTGTTGCTGTTGTCGTTTGCAAAATGTGCTTTATCACCAGACAAAATGAAGTCATTGTCATAAAATTGGCCTCTTTATTAACCCAAGATCTATAGACAAATTTGTTGTTTAATTTTTTTTTGTAAGCATCTCACTGTTAAGGCCATTAATCTATCTTAGTGGGTCGTCCGCGGCGGCTGGCCTTGCGTTTTATGTCCACATGTCCATTCCTCTCTTTGTGACTCTGATACATTTCTTGTATTATATCGACCACCACTAGGAATATGGTCTTCAATATGGCAACTAACAATTCAATTTTGGATGTGTTGGATTAGATTGAAAATATTTTTTAATTTTTTTTTTCTAGTTGAAAATAACTTATGAAATTTTTGAATGTAAGTTATTTTTTAGATAATTTAAAAGTAACATTAAATTTCAAATACTTACTTTTATAATTTAATTTTCAAAACTTATTTTCGTTTTCAATTCTTTTCCATTCATTTTACTCTTAATCATGAGTCATACATTATACCATTATTTAATTTTGAACAAAATTAATTTTTTATTAACTATAATTACTTGTAAGGTATTTATTACCATTATCATAAACTTTTTAAACTTGAATTCATAAAATTAAAGATGAAACTGTTAAAATTTTTTATTTCAAAATATTTTCATTTTGTCAACTGATACTGAAAAATTGTATGAAAAATGAATTTTTTTCATATAAAATGTTTTCCAAGAAAAATATTTTCAATCCGATCGAACACACTCATTGTGTTTAGTAATTTCAACAATCACACTTTAAACGGGTATGCTATAATAGTTTTTGACTATAAACTCTTAAGATTTATTTTGATTAATATTCACAAATATTATTCAATTTGATTTATCAATTATTGGTATATATATAGATTTGTTGTGATGAAAAGACAAGAAAACCCTCAAGGCGGGCGGCAGCGGACTTTTCTCTCCCGATACTTTTTATATACATACGCGAGAGCATGAAAACGAGTAGTTAATTTTATAATACTAACAACAATCAGCGGTGGTGACAGATTTGTCCAAGGAAAACGAAAGATAAATGTGGGTTGTATCGTTTGCCTTGTTATCAATACATTAACAACCCGTTTGAATTTCAAATCCAAGTAATTAGGTTAACAATTTATTTTTCTTTCAAACCAAAAGAAGAAGAGAACATATTGGAAGTGGATGCTTTTCATTTTCTATCTTGCTTTCTATATCAATTGCTTGCCCGGGTGTGTACATCTTTATCAAGCAATTGCCAATGGGCCTTTGCATTTTGACCTTGGCCTTGTGTGCTTGTTTTGGATACAACAAAATTTTGATGCCCACCTGCCCTCTGCTGCCTTATGGTAGGCTGGATTTAGATCAACAAAAATCTGTGTTTTACTTGCATGGCCCAAAATCATGTAGATGGCCTTTGACTTTCCTTGACAAGGCACCGATGTCAGTGACATCTGGTACTTTTCTCAAGTATATAAGAATCATGGGTCCGTTTGTAAAGAATTCAACATAGTGTCAAAAACAACCAAAGAGCATCAGATGCTATACATGGTTCATTAATCACTATTCATCACACGATGGCCGAAGTAATTACTGCAGCAGAAGAAATTTATCAGCCTAGGTATCTTTACATATGCATTCTTGATTTTGCATGTAATGCATTCCCTACAATTTTCTTGGCTATTTGAGACGTATGTTTGGTGGAAGAAATGCATGAAAGATCAAACACAAATTGTTGTCGACAAAATGCAGAAAGAAAAGTTCCAAGGTGAGACACCAATGGCACAAGAAAGTGGAGTATACAATAATACAGGTGTTACAAAAGCCTTTCTTTGAAGAATTTTTGGCTTTTGTACTGATTTAGTCAGCATGAACTTTAGGCCAATAAATAAACAATCTGAGATACGACCATGCGAAATATCTTACTGGTATATAGAGATGTGTCAAAATACAGAATTTCTCACTTGTTAACTCGGGCACTCTTTGATTGCCAACATAATTTAGCAGAAATAATGATTGATAATTCACCCGTCACAAACACCATGTTGTGATTTCTTAGCTTTCATTTTGGCATCAGCAGTCATCGTATGATGGATACAGTACATCATGCAAAATCATTTCTGTGAGACAAAACAGAAAATAAAGTATTTCAAGATCCAATAAAAATAACAATGCAAGAATATAACGTCCTTGCAAACAAAACACCAACAAAAGTAAAGATATGGCAATTTGCCACCTTGCAGGAGTATACTTAAACGAGAATGTGACATGTCGTTCAGCTCATTCATGCCTACCTTTTCTAAAGGTTTATACAACATATTATCGACTGTGACGGGTAAATCTTCACCCACACAGGATTTTTACCCTGCAAAGCAGTGTCCACTATGACCTATACCGTGTAAAGGGATGAATTTGCACTAGTGCAGTACACCATGCATGATTCTGACATAATTATAGAAAACACAAATCAAAGATCAAACAAAATTCTTGCTTGCGATGTTGAAGTGGGAGAAAATGTTCAAATCCAGATGGTTTTAGTGGGAAAAAAAGGAACTTATTAAGTTTCTATTCCTGAAACTTTGTTTCTGCTAATACACACCCACCAAGTTTAAAAGAAAAATAGACCCCATCACATCAGTGTTGTTAAGCATTCTGTCCACTGACGCAGCACCTCACCCAAATATAGTGGCATTCAAAACTACAAATAATTCCCTTTAAACATAGCTACATCCATGACATAAATTAATTACTTTTACTGTGAAACAGGACTGAAAATCATGGCTTTTCGCGTAATCTAAATTATTAATTCCAGAGCAGTAGATTGCAAATGCTAAAGGCTGAAGTCTTTGCTCAAGAATGAGAAGCAACTAAAAGACGGGTACATCCAATATAAGCCTTTAGATTAGAGTGAAACCTGAAACTTAATTTGCAAACTTAATGAACCAAGGAATTCTCTTTGATGAACCTCTAGGCGAGCCTTTTGGCACATATATCCCACCAAAATGGAGGCCAACTGCATGCTTGCGTGGACACTGATGAATGGAACAATGCACTAGGAACAGCATGCATTCAAAGGTACTTCATAACCATGCTTGCACATCATTCCCAAAACCTGCTGAAGTTTACTCTTTTGACCCCATTGTGAATAGGCCTTGTACAGTATCCAAAATGTTTTCTTTGAGGAGTAGAAATTCACTTGTTTCATCTCATCCAGAACCATCTCCATCTCAGCAAGGCGCCTCTGTGATGAATACATGACCATTTTGCAGTGGTAGAGAGACCGGCAAAGTTTCCAACCAGCACTTTCCGAACACTTCACAAAATTAGCAAGCTTATCCACTGCATCATTTCGAAAATAACTTGAAACTATGCAACGCATTATTGCAGCCGTTTTGACAGAGGTATTATGCTCAAATGCCTGACTAATTAAATTTTCCATCTGCTCCAATAAATCCTCATTGGCATACACACAAATCAGTAACACATTCAACCAGGGTCTGTACTCATTTTCTGGAATCAAAGTCAATAATTCCTCAATCTTTTCAACTTTATTCGAAACAGAACTCCTGCAGTACGCGCATATCATTGCTCTAATCAAGGACATTTCATTAGTATTCACATGATCTCTTACCAGCTCATAAATCTCTTCCATCTTTTTCAACTTACCAGAGTGCGCATACCCTCGAAGCATCAGTAAATGTGTAATAATGTCAGGCTGGACATCATCCGCTTTCATGATCATATACGTCTTTTCCATATTGTCCCACATCCATGCAGTAACATATCCAGCAATTAGATTATTGTATGTGTTCAAATTCAGGGAGAGATTCACATCCTTGATCTCACGTAGACCTGAGTTGCCTCCATGTGATCTACCAGCATCAACCGTCCAAAGACTGAGATAAGAATATTATAAGTTACAATAGTTGGTTTACATGTTGCTTCCCGCTTCAAATCCTGGAAGACTAACTGACATTTTGCAGCCAAACCATTGTACATATAAGCACCCATTAAAGCATTATACAAAGAGGTTCCCTTAAGTTTTTTGTTGGCAGCTTCGGCAAAAAGCTCAGCTGCGAGGTCAACATCCTTCAGTTTGCCAGCCAGAGTAATACCCTTGGCATACTCCTCAGTTGTCATAGGTGCTCTGTAATCCAGTTGTCCCCTTCTCCAATTAAATACCTGATTAAAACAATTCAATTCAAATGAGACCAAGGTACACACAACACCAAGAATAGTTTCCAAAGAAAGCAGAAAATATAACAGCTATATAACATAATGGGATATATAGTAGACTTTCTATCAAAAACTAAACAAATTTCACTACATTCACACAGCACCAGCTCTGAGTTTCACAATCGAGATGTACAGTATACTTTTTGAACATTTCTACAACTCCAATTTCTACACTAAGATGCGGTAATTTCTATCAAAAACGAGCATTTTCACTAATAAATTCAGACGAAAACGGGTCCTGAACTCTAATTTTCATCTAAAACAATGTCATTATGTCACCAAACATAACAGTCAAAATCCACACAGTACGTAAAAAATAAAATAAAATTAAAGGTGAAAAAAGGGATTCTTGACCTGAAGGGCTAAATCAGGAGAAGAAGCCAAGTACTTTAAGAGCTCAACAACTGCAGAGCCATCATAATAATTCCTAAACAAAGGCACCCCTTTTCCTTCCAACACTCTCTCAATATTCTCCGCATCGCCGCTGTACTTAAATAACTCGTCTTTCAATACGGATACTCTCTGTCTTTGATCTTGTTTGGCGGTCGAATCATCCGGGACGCTCCAGTTGTTCAGGAATAAAGCGGCGATGTTTGGCCACGCTGATTGGGAGGTGGCAGATGGCTTTGGTGGGATGTGAATTCACAGGAGCAATTGCGCGTGGGATGCAGAGGCATTACATGATTGTGATGATGATGGGTTTAAGAGACATTATTCGTTGGGGTTTTGTTATGCGAGCCTCTTCTATGCAAGAATAGGTCTCTCGTTTGGGCTGCTTCTGATGATATTTTCCAAGCTCGCTTCATGGTTCTGTGATGGAAATAGCGGACTTTTCAAACATTATCATAAAGGGTTTCTCCAAGGGTTTATCATTTTTGTGAAAAAGATTGAGATTTCGGCACCGGAAATGGGGAGCTGCGTCAGCTAATCGCCGTCGATTCTTCTTCGTTTAGCATATGATAGAGCTGAGAAGGATGACTGAAAGAGGAACAAGGTAGAGTTTCTGGGTTTGTGTTGTGAGGCCCAATCTTAGTTCGTTATGGGCTTTCTTTCTCAGCCCAAACATATTTTGTAGGTGAAAATGGGCTTAAGACAGGTTGTACCCAAGCCCAATTCTTGGATATTAAAAGGTTACAAAGGCCGATTCCACCAAAGGATGTGGACGTAGCAGAATCCAGCTCCACAGTTCAGTTCACCCCCGCATGACCAGGACGCATCTATCCGTACCAAAAGAGTTAAAAGAGTTACTCACATAAAATTATATTTAATATTCTTTTCTTTTTTTCTTTTCCATCCAAACACCACATTTTAAATATAATTTTCGGTAATTTCTTACCGAAAAATACTTAGATAGAAATAATTTTTTATTCCACTAATAAATCCTATAGCGTGAAATAAATCATATAGTTTTACTCAGAAAAATAAATAAATAAAATTAAGGGAGTGTTTAGTTTACGGGTATGAATGATTGAAAATTAAAGTAATGATACGTATAGATTCATAGATATTGTTTGGTTGAATATCATAAGAATTATTTATATGAATTAAAGTATTAGATAATATCCTCTTTCATTGTCATTTGTAGTTTGGATCTTAAATTAGTTAACTCATTAACATGACAAAATATATTATTATTCAAATAGTCAAAGGAGGAAAACGGACACAAATTCATACCGATAGTAAATGTTTATGATTTTTATTCCAATTTCGATTCTCGAATGCAAACAAAACAACTCCTAAACTATATAGAATATATGACATTAACTAATGTAAGATTTAATCTGAATCACATAGAATTTAAAACTAAACTTACCTAAATATTTTTCTCTATTGTATAACTCATACTAATTTTTTTTTATTATTATTTTAAAAATTTATACAATAGAATTTAAATTGATATAATATTTTAAAACATAATAAAATAATTTCTTAAAAAAAAAAAAATTTAATTTTATTTCCCAACTGATTTTAATAGTAAGCTTATCCAAACAAAATTACATAGGAGTAGTCAATTACACAACATCTTCAAATTACAGTAATTTTCCCTCCTCATCAGAATAACTAGATATCCATTAATTCAATACTTAGTATTCTACTTATGAAGTATTTGCTCATTTGTAGCAACAGCCCACAATACGGATAAATCAGTCCAGAACTAAACACATCCAAACACTTTTTTTCTTTTCTTTTTTTCTAATTATAAATTTATAATTCAATATTTCTCCATCTTTTACACTATTGCCAAACCCCAAAAGCAAAACCCCCTAAGAAGAAGGAAAACAATTTCGTGGGATCTTCGTTTAACATTCAGGTCAGTGATGACAATAAATTATGGTCGTAATTTTTTTCTGTATTCTTAGTTAGTAATATTTACTGTTATGAAGTTTACCTTCATTCAGCGTTGATCAATCTTGTTTTGAACGAATTTATGGAAGTTTTATTGTTTATCAATTCTTTTTCAGTTGTCTTATGCTAATAATAATCTGTATTTGCTTGTGATATAAAAAGCTGAAATCCTGAAATATTTCCAGCCAAGAACGTACGATATAGTTGAAATGGATTCTGGCCAACCCTTTTGATCTGTAATTCTGGATTGATATCTTCCTCGTGAATTCAGTATCAATTTACTTAATTAATCAGAAAATATCCGATTTTAATATCCGGTTCTTGAATCTGGAGTTTGGACTCTGGATTAGATAGTTTTGAAGACATTTTTTTTTGGGTGGGTAGCATACAAGAATAGTTCGTATTTATTTGTATTGTATTATATATAGACTAATATCTCTTGATGTGGGATTTATTATTTGCAGGGTTGGCAATAATATGGAGACTCGACAACATCTGATATCTGCCACGGATTTGCAGTGGTATTTTTGAGTTACAATGTATCTTATGTCTACTGGGACTGCCATAAACGACATGGGACATTGGTTTAGTAGATTGGAACTTGAATCAGAGCTTCTAGATGCGTTTAGTTGCAATTATGAGGTTGTTGGCAGTCCGGCACCTAAAAGACCACCGACTTCTTTAGTCCATGAAATTGCTCAGCTCACTAAGCTTAGATCAGAGCCCCATGAAAATTTAAGCCGAGTCCTACATGGGAAACGTGAATCTCCCATTTCTACTGTGAAGATGTTAGCTAGTCGAGAAGCGAATTATTCAGGAAGAGGGAGATTCTCAAAGGCAGATCGCTGTCATGTTCTCAGCAAATACTTGCCAGTCAATGGTCCTTGGGTTGTGGACCAGATGAGCTCCAGGGCTTATGTGTCACAGTTTTCAGCTGATGGTTCCCTTTTTGTGGCCGCATTTCAGGTTGTCTTTCCTTTTGCGGTACTGGATTGAACTCAGAATGAAGGATAAAGGATAGTTGATTCTTTCTATTCAAATGATTTTCCACGAAGGACGATAGCAATAACTGTATTGCTTAACAAGGACACAAGAAAAGGAGAAAATATTATTAGAACCTTTTGATTCTTATGATGTTTAAGTAACTTTCCTCTAACCAAGTTGAATGCCATCAAATTGCCAAGTCTGAATGGATGTTCTTTCAATGTGTCCCAAAAATATGAAAAATGCTGTGTGTGTTGGCCTTTATCATATTTTCATATGTTTGCGCTGGCGCTAATGGAATTTTGTTGTACTGTATTTTGGGTCATCAAGAACTTCCTGCTAAGCTAAATTTTTTCTACTAAGCAGGGAAGTCATATTAGAATATATGATGTGGAAAGGGGGTGGAAAGTTCAAAAGAACATTCTTGCGAGAAGCTTGAGATGGACAGTTACTGATACATCTTTTTCACCAGATCAAAGAAATCTTGTAAGTTTCATGCTTGTAACAACTGCCGCTGGAAGTGCATGCTGGTGTTGACCATAATTTTTGTTACAACTTCTGATTATATATGGTCATTTCCTTAGATTCACTGCAGATGCATTGAAGAAGTATTTTTGTCATTCACACCAAAAGGCCATTTATATTTTAATTTTATATAATACTGTTTTATATTAGCATGAAATGCATCTCATTTTCAAAGTCCTATTGTGTAATTCTGTATCAATCTTAATATTGCAGGTCTATGCCACCATGTCACCTATTGTCCACATTGTTAATGTTGGATCTCCTACCATAGAATCTCTTGCAAACATTACGGTATGAGGTCCGAATTCTGATAATCTATGTTTGAAGTTGGTGTAGCTTCCATATGTAATGGGTTGCTGAGATTGGGAAAAAGTCTGAATTCATTATTGCAGATAAGAAAATTTTCTTGCACTTGTGTTTGTAGGCTTGAAAAAGATGTTGTTACGCAACTAGGTTGCCTTCATGTTGTTTTACCTCGTTGTAGATCTCATCATGTACCCTACAAATTGTGAAGCCATCCTCATTGTGTTCATAAAAAACATTTGGGTGGCTGATTCTCATTTATTTATTCTAGTTTGGAGTTCTCACTTGTGTGCTTATTCTCAAAATTTAGGTTTCTGCACCTTGTCTTTCTGCCTGAGCATCCTGTGTTGCAGGACTGCATCTTCTATTTGCCTCTTCTCTGTATCTCATCCCTGAAACATTTTTTTGGGTTGTCTTTGATATACAAATCAAATATAGTATAGTGACACCATGATGTGGATTAGTGTCTTAAGGAGACTTCTTCAGGATTACAAACTCTTTAAGAAAGGGTTATCGAAATTTTATGCCTGTTGTTTTTATTATTCTTCCGGTAAGCATCTTTCCTGAGTGGGTACAGTTGATAAAACGATTATTTATACATGAGAAAGATACGAATTGTAGGGAGAGGGTGTGGCGGTGAGCTTCCACCAAGCTTTTCCCCAAGGTGCCTTTTACCGATTATTCCCTTAAGAAAAGAGTCAAAATAGATTTACTTGTTCTCTATACTTAATATGAGATTTTCTACTCTCACACGTGCCTCCACAGGCCCTGCATAATTTCTAATCCTGTTGCTTGTTAAGATGAACCAAAGACTTCCGGCTTGAGTTTTTCAAGTGCAACTGATTTATCCTTAATTTCCTGTTAATCTTTCTTCTTTTGTTGCTTCAAAGTGATTATTTAATTGTGGTTCAAATTATCCAGGAGGTCCACGATGGTATGGATGTGTCTGATGATGATAATGGAGGCTACTCTTTTGGAATATTTTCTGTGAAATTTTCAACAGATGGGCGAGAAATAGTAGACTTAATATATCCCTGGAAGCAGTGATGATGCAATATATGTATATGATCTTGAAGCAAAACAATTAACTCTACGAATATCGGCGCACAAGGTAGTGGTTAAACTGCAATTAAATTTTTCCTGTGTTGTCCCAACTCCCATGGGTTGCCTTGTAGTCTGTCAATCTGCTAATATAAGCACGTGGCACTTATTTAATGTGTCTATACTTGCAAAGAAAATTAGTTCCCTGACTCAATACTGTGTGTTACATCTTTGATGCAGTCTGATGTTAATTCAGTATGTTTTGCTGATGAGAGTGGCCACCTTATTTTCTCAGGGAGCGACGACAACCTCTGTAAGGCAATTTTTCTAGCTTAAATTGTCTAATAAGATTCTCCTAATTTCAGTTTTCCATGACTCTGTTGTTGTCAGATTATTCCTTAAAATTCTCTTTAACAATAGAGTCTGTTTATGAGTATGGGTTTTTAGGTCAAGGCATAAAACGTTGAAGGAGCAGCAGTTGCACTATAGTTAGGCTCAGCACCAATCAAAAATACCCAAGTAATTCCAAGAATTCTTTCTAAGAGGTGGAATAGAATAACCCGTTTGAAGCATAATGATGATACGTCTGTAATGCAATCACGGATGTGCATGAAATCTATGTTAGTTTCATAATCAATTGGAGGGAAGTTCTTCTTCTTTATAGTTGGATTTTTTACTCTCGTACTTGTTAAGCCTCCTTGTATGTGGGAATACATAAAAGTGTATGATTAATACTGTTTCTTTCTGTAAATGAGTTTCCTAAATAGTGGATTATCATTGTTCCAAAGTTATTATGGTTTTGTCAATGATATAGGGCTTGCCAGTGTGCAAAATAATTTTGATGATGTAGACTTCTTTACAAAAGGAGAGATGCTGTGGAGTCAAATTCAGAAAAGAAAACCAATAAGTGTTATTTTTCCCTAATAGAATTGGTACAACTCTCTTCTTGATATAGGTATGGGACAGACGATGTTTCAGAGTCAAAGGAAAGCCAGACAGGGGTCCTGATTGGACATCTAGAGGGCATCACATTTCTCGACAGTCGTGGAGACAGCCGTTATTTTATTTCAAATGGTAAAGATCAGACCATCAAACTGTGGGATATACGGAACATGTCCTCTAATTCCCCTTGGTATGCTCAATTCGTTGCTTTGCTTAGTTTACCAAAAAATTGTGTGATTCAGTTGTACCAAAATATTGTTTCAAAGGTCATGCTTTTGTACCAAAACATATTTTCCTTGATATCTAAAACCTGGCTGACTTTGATTTTGTTCTGTGAGAATATGGGTTGGTTCAAGGTCATGGTTTTGGTATTCCTTTTCAGCAATCTAGGGTTTAGGAATTATGAGTGGGACTATAGATGGATCGACTACCCCCCTCAGGCTAGAGAGCTGAAGCATCCAGGTGATCAATCAGTGGCTACATACAGAGGTCATTCAGTCTTGCGTACTCTCATTCGCTGCTACTTCTCCCCAGAATATAGGTGAGTGTTGACCATAAAGAGCAACTTTAATTGAAATCTCTATATGGTGGTATACTAATATTCTTTGTTCTATTTGATTTGGCTTCCCCAAACTTATTTCATGTGGATATCAAATTAACATGCTATACACGTTTTTCTGTTTCAGCACTGGTCAGAAATATATTTACACTGGATCCTATGATTCTTGTGTTCATATATATGATTTGGTAAGTATAGACTATATTATTGGCAAATTACTTTGTCTGGGTTGTCTTCTTTATATTTTGGACGCGCAACATTTATTTATATTCACTCCAGATTGGTCTTCTGGGTGTTGAAATTTATTCTCTGCATCATTCTAATTTTGTACATGATGAAAGACAAATTATGCCAGTAATGGGATAGATATTCTCTTTTAATTTTTAGTCGGTCAGTAGGCTGCTAATACCAGATATAAAAGGAAAACCAAAAGGCTACCGAAGTTCCGAATATTAACGTAGCAAACTATAAACATGTTGCACATACCCATAATGTATCTCAGATCACTGATTCAAAGATCTGTTCCCTTAGAAATATTTCTAAATTGATGTTGATCTTACTGTTTAGGTTACTGGAGCTCAAGTTGCAAAACTGCAGTACCATAAATCCACCATAAGAGACTGTAGCTGGCACCCTAGTTATCCAATGCTTGTCAGCTCTTCTTGGGATGGGGATGTTGTGAAATGGGAATTCCCCGGAAATGGTGAGGGACCAGTCTCGATGAAGCAAGAGCGGAGAAGAAGACATCGGTACTGATAAAAGCAAAAACACCCCTTCTTGTGATGTACGATGTATCTCAATATGGCTGGATTACACCCATAGAAACATTACTTGTACGATAGGTTATGTGTTTGAATAAATCACAATTATTGTTAGTGGGATTTTCAAGAATGTACATAACTATCAAGTCAAAGTTCAGACCTAAAGATTGTTGACTGCTGACATAAAATTTGAGGGATGAAATATTTTTATCTATATTTCATATATGGATGCCTGCAAATTTAGTTAATAAAATTCTGTTCAATAGTCTTTTCATTTTCTCATCGGAATAGATCGTGTCGAATTTATAAATATACTAATGTAAATGATGCACATCGTAAGTGAATGATCAACTTGTTTTCAGAAACTCCATTGAAGATGTTACTGAATATGATTCATCAATTTGCGCGTTGAATTGGGAGCTTGACTTGCACGGCCTTGGAGATTGGCAAGACAATGTGTGGTTATGATAGTTGAGACCGTGAATTGTGCATTGGAGAAAACATATAAATTTGGGGGAAAAAAATCACTATCAGCCAAGAGTGAGAAAGAAAGACAGTAGTTCATCCACTCCATACAATAGGATTTGTGAAATGATACCAAGAATAGTGTGTAAATCTTTGAAGAGAAGGTGTATATATACATGTTTAAATCTTGGACTACAATATTTATTGCTCAAATCTTGGAAGAGAAGGTGTATATGTACATGTGTAAATATTTGTAGAGAAATTCTTCACAGACGGATCAAGATCATGTCAGTCATATTGGGTGCCAAATACACCTTCTATTGATAAAAAAAAAATACTTAATTAGATTTGATGTATGTAGTCACTTATAAATTTTGTAATTATTAAAGAAATATTATGAACAATGTAATGTCAAATAATATCACCATACTCCTATATGAATTATACTAATTAATCATCAACGTACATGTTTATTTCTTTTCACCTACCCTCCCCCAGCAACCCACCCCCAAAGCACGTGCAAGGGAAGTCGAGAGAGGCCTTCTTTTTCTTTTCTTGTATTAAAAACTGACTGAAAATGGATTAACATATTTGCTTTGCTGTTACCATGCAGTTTTATTCTAATGGTTGTAGACAAAGATTTACATCAAACGTATTTGTAGCTTTCCAGTTAGATGTGGAATGAGGAAAAAGTGTAGCAGGACACTAGGACTAAGGACCAAATCTCTATACTAAACAAAACTAGTACAAAAGTACTTGAGCTCCAATTAGGACAAAAAGGAAGTAAACATGCTCCCTTAGCTAATCACTCTTTGACTCCCCGTAATTTCTTAAATTAGGAAAAAAGAACAAGTAGTACATCATAATTAACTCGTTCAATGTTCTTTAGCAGATCTCGAATTGACTATTAACTTCAATTCCCTCGCTTTAGACAAGATCCTTAAACTTCCACAACCCGAAATCATGGCCAAAGCCAAAGTAACACCACATTGCCAAACCTAAATACACAAGACATCAAAACTTTTTTGGTTTTTTACAAGCCTTATTTCACTCCTTTTTGTCCCAAAATTAAAGATTTTGTACAAACTTAAGTTGTTGCAATGATGAATACGTACGTACTTCTTCGAGCTGGCCTGGCTTCAGTGATCGATGTTGATTAATTCCTAACGTATAAAAATGAAAAGCATAAAAAGCCAAAAAATCAATAGTATTTTTTGTCTGAAAAACAAAATGCTTACCATGGACCGACGATGCTAACAAATTTTGTCAACTGTCGTGATACAATGACAATACAAATAATAATATATTGGCTCCTCTTCTTCTAAACAAACCAAAATTGAAATAGTAGTAATATATAGCCGTTATCAAGAACGACAGGAAAAGGGAACATTCTCATGTTAAACAAACCAAGAAGAAGTCAGACATCGTCATTTGACAGACTATTATGTATATGATCTCACATTAATTGTTAAACATGCATATTCTACACAAGTTTAAGACACAAGATTCTCTGTGAGTTGGATAGTAGTATTTGATACTTATTTGACTAAACTAAATTATCCATTATTTGCAAAATTAACAAGCCTAGTAATCTGTCCATCATCAAGAAAGTATATCATTTAGTATTACAAACAGTTTCTCTGATTATCGACAAATTTTTAATTTTTTTAATATATAGTTCTTGTTACTTACTATAGTACTCAACCGCCCCCATATACTATCACAAAAATAAATAAAATGAAACCTCTATTTGCCTTCCACAAAAATAGGGTAGGAGGATCAAAAAGACCTAGTATTAAAAAATCAGCAACAAAATTCCCATTTTACCCTTGATGGAACACTAATTCCTGGTTTTACCCTTCCACTCGATACACTGATCGGTGGGCCTTGTCTTCTGCTTCCCAGCCTTGAGTGGGCAAGGGGTTTGCAAAGGAAGCACCATGCAGTTATACTGCAAACACAACGAACTGCTCAGAGGAATCTCAGCCGTCGGATTGATGTTGATCCCCGTCAGATAATTATGCTGTAGATACAATATTTGTATATTAGCCGATAATAACCGGTCCACCAAGCTATTAGGGACCTGACCCATGAACCGGTTATTATTCAGATATAAGTTCTGAACCGTCGAGAAAAGTGGAGATATTTCTCCATATAACCGGTTATAGCTAAGATCAACGGTCGGAATTGTCACCTGATTAAACGGTAGAACCGGACCCGAAAATAAATTCCTCTGCAATTGAAGATTGTTAATCGGGAAAGTAAACAAAATACCCGGAATACACCCGGTGAATTGGTTCAGACTCAGGTCTAAATACTTAGTTCAACTGTTTTAAACGGATTAGAAGCCGGTCCACTGGACCATTAAACCTGTTCCACGATAATGAGAGGTATTGCAGGGAGGGAGGTAGTGAAGTCGGAGAGAGCGAACCTGAAAGACCGTTTTGCTTTAGGTCTAGTCGGGTTAGTATCGGAGAAACAAAAGGAGGGACCGGACCGGAGAGACGGTTGTGACAGAGAATGACATTGGACAACGCCGGCAAGGCTCCGACTGACCAAGGGATACTTCCGGTTAGCTGATTGAAACTAAGGTCAAGGGTCTTCAGTCCACGGAGCTGGCCAAGAGTAGCCGGAATCTGGCCAGAGATAAAGTTCCGACTGACTGCGAGAAACCTGAGGTTCTTCAACTGGGATAGAGTTTCCGGCAACGGCCCGATTATCCTTCCTGGAACAACAGTGAATTCGGCGAGAGCAGAGAGCTTACCAATGGCCGGGTCCAGCCTGCCTGAAAGTCCCGGCGAACCAGCTCGAGGGTCACCCGCTTTCAGATTTAACGCGATCACATTATCCCCATCGCAGTAAACTCCGGCGAAGTTGCATGGGTCGGTTGTGAAATCCCAAGAAGCAAAATAATTGGAACCGGGCAAATCATTCAAACTCTTCCGAATAGATTGTAGAGCCAGAAAATCAATAGGGTCTAAAATTGAATGCGAAAGAAAACTAAATTGGACTAGAAGAAAAAAGATCAACAAAGATTCAATCTTAGTCACTTCAGCAAACCTCGTCATTGTTGTCTCGCAGTAATTGAGGGGCCGGGGTTATATAATGGAGAAATTGGGGGTGGGGGTGGTTTGGAAATGCTTTTCCGTGAAGAGGAGCAGCGATTTCTCGTGTGGGGGTGAAAGCTTTAATTGGGACGACAACATGCATCAACCAAAGTTCCGATGAGTCAAATGTACGATAGTACCTAGTACTAATATATAGAGAAAGAGTAGCTTCGGAGAAAAGCAAGCCCAGAGGTTAGAGCAGGAGAAGGGCCAAAAAGGCAGTTTTGAGATTTCTATTATTGATTCTTCTCGTACACTATACTTTACTATACAGGGGGAGAAATGAAGGAAAATGGCTTGTGGGAGAAGATGCTGAGGAGGAGTTTGACTGCGGCTACTACTTTCTACAGTCTAAGCTGCAATTACAAGGTATTGTGTTTAGTGATAGTATTTTATTTGGTTTTCTTGCTAAATTTTCATTAAAATTAATGGGGATTTTTATTCGGGATAAATATTTAGATATGTTCGATCTTTTGTTTCACTTATCGACTCTATGGTATGGATTAAATTTTAAAGAATTTCTGATATCAACTGATATAATTAAAAAAAATTAAAATTTAATTTTGACCACAAAATTTATAGGTAAAATTAAATACTGAATCTACCTAAACATTTTTCATGTTTGGCAGTACTTTTGTTTATTGGGAAGAGGTTCTGTAAGCTAAAACGGATGTCCAAGCCTACGTGGAGAGTTTGTGGGGAGTAGGTTCGGATTGACAGATCAGCAACGGAGTCAAGCTTCAAATTTGTAGACTCGAATCCGTATCGGATCACAAGTAGAGTTTTAAGATCCTAAAATTTACTGAAAATATACAATTTTTATTTATTTTTAAAAATAATATTCAATAAAAATTTGTACAAATAAATATAAAATTTTAATATTCATTATAAAATAAAAATTTTCAACTCAAATTTATAATATTTGACATTTATACTCTTATTATAAAAAGTTTTGAAAAATCGTAAACTTAATGCTATTCTTTAATTATAAAAAAATAATATGAATTGTCTAACTCATGAAATATTATATTTAAATAAAAAATTATTAAAATACTAATTTAATTTAGTAAATCTATACATAATTATAAGATTTTAATGGTCAAATTATCATTTTCCTATAATGGCAATCCTTCTTCTAAGATCAAAATTAATTTTATAAATTTAGACTGTAAAATAAAAGATTAATTACATTTACTTCTCCCGATTGGCCATATTATCAAATAAATCCCGGTGATCTATATGTGATTTGACAAAATTACGGATTCTCCATTCTCACTAAAAGCCGTTAACAGAACTTTTAAAAGACTAAATTACCCTTATAATCTATTCCTTAATTAGTTCCTCAATTTTTTCCTAAAATAAAGAATAGTCCTCAAAATTTTTTTTTTTTATATTATCAATTTAGTACACAACTCATTCATCCACCACAAACCGCCATCTCCCTTACCTCTGTTCCATTTCACCGATTCCAATCCATAACCCGAGATAGAAAAAATTCAAAAAAAATCATGATATTTGGTTTAGATTTGTAAAATTATAAAATGACGTCTATTCCAAAATTTGAAAAAATAAAAAAAATAATTAAGAACAAAAAAAGGTATTTTGAGAATAAATTTTTTTTTTTTTTTGTTGATGTCAGCATTTTTATAATAGTAGTTAAAACAGAATGGTACTTATTAAACGTTTAACCATTTAAAGAAATTGATCACAAGAGAGATAAATGTAATTATAACCTAAAATCAATCGTAAGAACGTAAGACATTTATACGACCGGAATTGTAACAACTATGATCAAGCTTTCTTCTTTCAGGTGATTCGGACGAGTACCACGTGACCGGATAGTTACTTGCTGCATAGATGACAAAAGCGTGCAGCCAGCCACAAGTCTCGCAAACCCATCATCAAAACCACGCAGTCTCAGGTCCTTTTCTTTTTTCTTTTTCCTTTTATTCAATCTACCCCTCCCAACTACCAAATAAGACTGTTTGGAAAAAAAAAAAAGAAAAAAAAACTGCCAAATAAGACTGCACAATACCAACCACCATCAAAGAGTTTTTATTATGGAAAATACCTAGATAAATTTGATCTATAATTTTATTTGTAAATTTTATAATACAAATTAAATGTTATGAAATATATAACATTTAAATAAGATTTTGTAAGATTGATGGCAAGATTTATGGGTTTAAAATTGAATTTATGATAACATTTTCCTTTTATTATTATCACTCTGTATCTTTTATTAATTTCGTATTTTTTTGTGGTCTATCCAAACTCTAAAATTTTCACAATTATCTTTAAGGATGACTTCAAGATAGAAAATAAGTGCACATACTTATTGTTTTTCAATTGTTGTTGGTGTCGAAGGAGTACAATAGTTTGTGATAAATTAAAATTTTACTATATTTTCAATCTCTTAGGCCCTTTTTTGTGATTTTTTTTTTAAAAATTCTCTCTTACTAACAAACTGTGTTAGAATAATTGCTGAATTTTAAAAATTCGATTAAAATCTCTGCCCAAAATTGGCCCCTAAATTCTATAATCTACTCACAAGCAAAAAAAGAAAATGCCAATGACATGCTGATTTAGTAGTAAAAAACTCTATATTTTCCCATAAAATTAAATGAGTGAACATTTTATTTAAAAAATGTTCGAGTATTTCTAAATACAGAATAATGTAACATATGCATGACGATTTAACTTTTAATTTTATTTTTTTTACTTGGAAAAATGAAAAATGAAACTTGTAATTAGATTTTTGCTGTGTAACATAATCTCCAATGGTAGTTCAATATCCATAACAATCTCGATTTGTTTTTACCTTTGTAAATATAATCTCAAATAGTACAATAACTCTCAAAGTTATAAATTACGTTAAAAAAAACTCTCGGAGCTGATAGTTAAGCAAGAGACACGTGTCGAAGCGGGTCAAAGGAGGTTTGGGGGTGTCGAAAAGCAGACGAATTTCTTGCAGGTGGATGTTAGCAATTTGTGGATGACTGCTAAATGGCAGCTGTCCGCTCAACTTCTTGGTTAGAAATATTTAAGTAAACTTGATTTTTAATTTTATTTATAAATTTTGTAGTTTATATTAAATGTTATGGAATTTAAAATATTAACTAATGTAAATTTTTTTTTATAAAATTTAATTTTTACCGTAAAATCTACCGATGAAACAAAAAATCGAACATATGTAAATATTTTCCATCATTTTATTAGGCAGCTTTTAGTAATAGCAAAATTCTCTTTATCTTGTTCTTCCTATTAATTTCCATGGCTAGACTCAGTTTTAAATGACAGAAAAATTCTTTATTATTAGTGAATAAGTATTACATATCATTATATAATTAATATATTTTTTTTATTTTTTAATTATATGATTGATTGTTATTATAGAGTTACTAGACGAATAGTTAAAATATTACAGTTTCCGAGGCCATAAAAAGCAGCGAATGAAACTTGGATTTCAAGTATTTACTACAGGGCCTCAGGTCGGCCTTTAGTTAAGTAGGATTTCTTGGCATGGGGCCTATTGAGCTGTGAATCAAAATTATGGTACGACGGTTGAAGACTTACTAGAAGGGTGTTTGCTTATTTCTTCACCTTACAAGCTTCCAACTTCCAACAACTAGGAACATAATCTAGACTTTAGCGCCTGCGGTGAAAAAGGTATTTTTCTTTCCATACAAATTGACAATGATGCGTGATTAGATTTGAGAAAAAATTTTAAAAAAATTTTAATTAAATATTGAAAAATTAAGAATAGACGATTTAACGTGATGTTATTAAATATAGTGGACATGGTGAAAAATAATTATAACTTTATAAATCATTTTTTTTTTTAATATTTGGAAATCTAGATTTTGGACTAAAACGTTGTCAATTTACAATTTGGGCCGCTTTATCTAAACTACAACGCCCACGAGTGAGTGAGTGAGTCCAACACTGGACTGATGTGGTCGGCGCCGGGGTCCAAAGTCGACACAGAAATAATCTTCTAATCATATTTCAAATATGAGAATTGAATTAAAAAATTAATAATGTAGGCATGAATGATATATCGGTACCTAGTCACAGGGGAACCAAAAGCAAGGGAACAGGGTTTGTTAGATTGTTTCATAATTTGGCAAAAAGAAATTGTTTCATAATTAGGCAAAAAGAATTATTCATTAGTTGATGATACATGACCATGGCATTTTCTCTCTCTCTTTTAATTTTTTTATTTTTTGAAGCGGAAATGTCGGAATATGCTTATTAATTAAAGTGGCCGCGGAAGCTCACATCATATAATTATAGGGAAAATTTTATTATAAAGCTTTTAGGGAATCATTCTTTTATATTTTGAATGTTTGTATAGTACAATATCATGTGCTTAAAAAATTTGTAACGTACACACACTTAAAGTTAAGGGAATGGTTCTTTAAAAGAAATTATAGAATTCTCCTTAATTATAATATGATGATATTGTAGGGAAATTCTATGGTCACTTTTAGAGAATCATTTTCTTGCGCTTTTAATGCTTGTACAGTATAATACTGTGTTTAAAAAACTTGTATTGTACATGCTCTTAAAGCTAAGAAAATGACTTCCTAAAATGAATTGTAGAATTCCCCGATGTTGTAAGTAGTTACCTAATTAATACGACTAGTATTAGGTAAGTGTAATAATGATGATGATATATATTGCTTTACAGACCAAACTGGCTGCCTTTAATCATATTTAGAAACTAAAGAATTTTGATATTGCATAAAGTAATGGAAAGTGATGGCGATGGGGCTAGCTTAGTTGTCTAACATATTTTGGGAATATATGGTCATCCTTTCAGTGTAAGAGTAGACGGAATACTACTCTTAGTAGTGGTTGTTTCATTTTTCTTATGAGCAGAACTAAGTATGCAACTTAAAGGCTATTAATTAGTGCACACCGGACCGGTAAAAATCTTTCCCTGTAGATCAATGTAGACTCAACAAGTACTCTACTATATTTTAGAATTAGAATTCTCAATGTAGTCAAGTGTTTGTGTGTGTATGTGTGAAAGCATTCAAATTAAAGAAGATTATGTAATTTAAAGAAAATGGTCTGAAAAATAACAAATTAGCCAAATACGGTAAGATAACAAAACTTAAAACTGTAATTCAATTTCAATACACCTATCTGGTCCCGCCCCACGAGTTGCACATCATCTTTACTTATTATTGTCAACAAACAAATAAATAAGGGAAACAGATTTGAAATAGCATAGTACACTAATGAGCTTTAGAAAAAGGAGGTTGTTGCTTCACCATCAATAATTAGGATTATTTCTATTTTGTATACCTCAATCTATATTCGATTTAATGATTTTATACTCTAAATTTTAATTTTGGACATTTTACATGAGAAACTCTCAAATTTATTTTACTTAGTTCTTGATGTACAATAATGTTTTTGCATGGAAAAAAAAAGAAAAAGATTCCTTTAACTTTTTTTACATTTAAAAAAAAAAGACTAAAGTGAGACAAATTTGTTAAACTAAAATTTGAGATACAAAGTAAAATTGGGTATAAGTTGAGGGGTGCAAAATGAAATTAATCCCAATATTTATAAAGCTTATAAAGCGGCAGGTAGAAACATGTAGTAGAAGTAGAATAGAAATAAAGATCAACAATTATTAGATGGAACTTGGTTGATACGTATAAAAATGATCAAATTGCACCATCATCGAAAGGGAGCCACCAATTTGGCCAAACTTTGCTTTTACTGCATGGCTTACTAACTGCCCCTTTCGTTGCTTCTGTTAAACCCAGGAATTAATGGAGCCATGCATGGACCGCAATTCTAAATTTATATTTGAAGTATTTCCGACTTTTAGGTTCGTTACGCAGGCATTACAATTTACAACGAAATTTCTAAAATTTCAGTCATCATCATCACCAATGTCTTTGTGTTGTTTTATAGGAGTAGTGTTTTTTTCCCTGAATTTTCAAATAGGCAGGGTGGGAAGGAAGTATCCTCGTACGGCACTTCTTGCTTGTGAGATATTACCATATCAAATCATGGTTCAAATACTCGGCTAAATCCGAGAATTTCAGATCTTCAATTGCAACAAGTTCAGTAGCAACGCAACCCCACCAATGAATTAGTTCCGCAAGAAAAGAAGCATTTGAGCTTTCCTTTTTTTTTTTTTTAAATGGGCTACATTTTAAGTTACGTGCACTTCTTTTATTGGATCTTCTATTGTAATAGTGTTAGTGCGACTGATGATCTAATGTCAAATCCGAATCCATTAATTAACAAAAAACACATTTTCTTAATTGAATAACAATACGATCTGATTTAAAATACGAACTAAAATTATATGTTTATCCTACATTATATTTTTTAGTTATTTCGTTAAAATCAATGCACAAGCATCTATATCATTTCTATATTAATTGTCTTTTACATTTTGATTTACCATTTTGATACTTTATAGGTCGATGTAGAACGATAACCGACGCGATCATAATCATACCTTCATTTCACTTTAAACCATATATCAAATACCTATATATATATATATGTGAAGAAATATGTCGATTGCACCAAATTCAACAACCGGTACATCATTCCGCATTCGAAGTGTGGGGAGGGATACCTCAGCCTCACTACAACACAAATAATTGCGGTATCAGAGAGAATTTTTTTGGATTGGGTTCTCTCTTCCGTCTTGGCTTCTTCTACGATTTCAGCCCAGAATCAGAACTGAGAGAATGTGGGTATTAATAAGCTTTGGTGCGGTGTCACTTTCATCCAGCAACTCTCTATTGTTTTCATTAGTCATTAGATGCTTTGGTGCCACTTCATTGTGAATTGAATGTGGTTAATTTTGTTGTGCAGGAAAGGACTCCGTGTCCTTTTGATTATTTTAAATGGGCTATAAATGTAACACAGCAGAAAAAAAATAATGACTTGGCCAGATTGCTTTGGTTTTCTAGACGGCCCAACATCAATCTAGCAACCTGTTCCTCTTTTTCCGGGCCAGGCACAAGAATAATAAGCCCACTCATAATGGATCACCAAACATTTTTTCATTAGAGGGTAAAAGTGAGGAAAACATATTTCTCTCTTTTTCTGTTAGCAAAAGTAAACAGATTTTATCAGATCATCAGTGAGTGAATGTTTACGTGAGAAAAAAATAATAATAATTCACTATAGCAGATACAACTATCTTCAATCTACCAATTGAATATGCAGCAACTCAAACAGGTACTGCGTGCACATGAATTTTGTATCACTCAGTTGCAGAATCAGATCAAAACAACCATCTTCTGTGCTCCACTCTAATGCCATTTCCCAGCCACTCCTTGTTCTGCGAGTCTTCTTCCAAGTAGCCACTGTTTGTCCTGACTGTTGCCTCAGTTGCTGAGGAAATAAATTCCATCCCAATCATTCTCATTCTTCCCCATTTGTTTCAGCAGAAACATTTTTTTTTTTTTTTTTTTTTTGTAGCATACAGCAATCTGGGACAGTGGAATCATCTACCGGTACATGAAAAAACCACTGAAAGATGCAGGACTGGAGATGAAAACCATTAGCTTACTGCAATACAGGGAATTCTTTAGTATATACTGCTTCTCCAGGGTATAGACTATAGATACAATTGATGTTCTCAAGTTTCATACCTATCCAGGTTACACAATTTCCTAAAAGAGAAGTGATTATACATCCTGCTCCTGGACTGGAATATATTACTTATATATGGTACAAAATCTTCCATTACACAATGTAGTGGAGTCTTGAAAGCAAACTTATTTTTCTGGATGCGTGGATGTTGCTGAACTCGTTCCAGAAGCAGGTTAATGAAATACTATGCTCCAGATATACAATTCATATAAAATAACAGATGCCCCAAAGCTCATTGATGCACTTCTTTCCTGTGGCACGGCTTGTTGGCCATAGATAATCCGCGGTGGTGTTTGGAAATAAAGATATGAAACTCTTACGTTTCACAATTTTTTGAGTTCCAACTTCCAAATTCCAATGCTCCAAAAGACTCCTTTTCAGATAATTCAATGCTGACGCATCAGTATTCACGATTTGCAAATTCAACCAGCCATATTGGGGTCACAGAGTTATAAATTTCTTCATGCCAACACCACTTCAGCCTCTGGTCAAGTTCTTGTTTTCCGCATGGAAAAGCTCTTCATAGTACCTCTTCCAATGGGATAGCTTTCTACCATTTCCCACCAAATCTATGCTGCCACAACTGCCTCTAAGAAGCTGAAGGACCTGCAATTCAAGCAGAGAGTGCCAATTGAGTAAAATGTCCACCATTAAGAATTGTAATTGAGCAGAACAGAAGGATGCAGGACATTAATACATGCCTGACTCATTTGGGGACGCCGAATTGAACTGACTCTTGCAGACACAAAAAAGCAGCCAAGATCATCAGGTTCATCTCAACTGGATCATATTCATCAGCAAGTGAGGGATCAACAAGCTCTTTGATTCTGTTGTTCTTCAGCTGTGGTTTTGCCTAACAGAAGTCAATAAAAGATTCAAATTAATGTTGGCCCTAATATATTAGTGTTGTCTACAAGAAGCAATTATGTAGGTGTGAGGTGGTGGAGAATGAAGGCATACCCACATGACAAGGCTTTGTTGTGAATGATCTAGTGCACGACGACCAGTGATGAGTTCAAGCAGCAGCACACCGTAAGCAAAAACATCAGTCTTTTCATCTGCTATGCCGTGCATTAAAAATTCAGGAGCAAGATATCTGAAACCACAAAGAGGAAAAAAAAAAAACATAGACAAGACAGTTAACGTAGATGTTGAACTTGTACGAGCTAGCAAGAAACAGAGAAAGGCATTAAATATGACAAACCCAAATGTGCCTTCAAATTTTGCTACAGTGAGTTAGGTGAGTCCACTGCTTCGGTAGCCATTTTGCAAGTCCAAAATCACAAATCTGTTTTGAGAAATATATGACAAGGACTCAAAACTACATTTCATTCTAATTCCAGTTATGATCATGTAGAGTCATGGTTTCCACTTTAGAGGTTCAAAATGCTGATTAAGCAAGATATGAGTTAATGTTATTATTGTAAAATCTTGGTAGTACCTGAGGGTCGAAATCCTCCGTGAGCAGTACATTTGCTGCCTTAATATCTCTGTGAATGATTCTTCTTTGACAACCCTCATGAAGATACAACAGCCCTTTAGCAGTTCCCAGTGCAATTTTATACCTAATATTCCATTTAAGCTTCTCCTTAGAACCTGTAAAAGTGATTCTTGCATCAAAATATAATATGACAGAAAAATAAAACCTTTAGCAATTAGAATATGACCCACAGAGCTATCAGAAAAATTCTATCCAAAGAGAATGGAGTGCTTAAATTCTTGAATGCCACGTAAAAAGTTTCAAAGAAGAGCACAGAACAGAGATAATGCACTTACTGTGAAGCATCGAAGCAAGACTCCCATGGGGAGACAGCTCAAGGACAAGAAAGAATCCACCTTCAACCCCGTAACCGATCAATTTAGCAGTATTGGGATGGTTGACATGGGCCATTATTCCAAGTTCAGATAAAAAGTCTTCTGTTTTCTCCTCCGTCGATCCTCGTGTCAGCTGCTTTATAGCAACAAGCTGCCCGTCTCGCAAACTCCCTCTGAAAACTTCAGCATAACCACCCTTCCCAATCTGATATCCTGTACAGCAAAGCACTCAAATTTTCATTTTACAAATGCAGTCAACAAATTTTGACATTAAAAAACAAATGTATACTTAGAATTTTCTAAAGCAATTTACTACTTACCTAGAGAAAAGTTGTTGGTTGCAGTTTGAAGGTCAGCAAGATTGAAATTCTTCCACTGAGGCTTGAAATAATTCAAACTAATAGTACTATCAAGTATGGGATCTGGCATCTTGTAGCGAGTGTAATTTCCTTCCTGCTAAATCTTTCGGACATTTTCAAGGGATGCAAGATGGCCAGGTGTCTTTTCGATTTAGTTTTGAATAATTGCAGAAATTCTGCCCATCTTGAAGAAGGTTTAGGATGTTTTGGAGCTTCCAAATCTGAAGTGCTCGCTTTGGAGGAGTCTGTTTCGGATTCTAAATTCGTCAAGTAGTCCTCAAGAACTGTATCAGGAGAACACACATTCTCCTCTTGTTTCTCCATGTCTAATAATCACATATCCAAACAAAAAGCAGAAAAAAATAATTGTAACAAGTCGAATGTAGACAATAAAAACTGCAGAATTTCAAGGCAAAACAGAGCATATATATATATATATATCAATTACTCAACATGACTAACTACTGCATGAAAAAGTTTATTTATAAGTTAGAACTACACAGATGCAACTGATAAATAAGCCTAATCTACAGTAACAGAATAAATTATATGAACCGTCGTTGTCGAGGATTTTAGGAAGGGAAAGAACAAGTTGGTGTGTGAATCAATTGAAAACGTGGTACTACCAGAAAGATACAGTTACAACTTCCAAGGTGGAATAGGAATTAGCATAGATTAGGACTTGGAACTCAGGATAGAATATAGAAAATTAATCAACGTCCAGAAACAGAAAGTCATAACCCCGTAAAAATTGCAACATGACACAAGCAAAACTCATCACAAGTACATCTTCAGAAGCAAGTAACGCTAATCAGTCATCATCCAGAACCGTAGACTTCAAAGTTCAAACTAGCACCAAAAAAAAACAAATCATAAATCTCAACTGGAAATAAATAAATACTCGCAAGAAAAGACAGAAATTCCATGTTCAATTCCTTTTACATCATACATACCATTTACTAATTGCACCAAATGAAACTACACTCAATAATTCAAAAATGGCTTACCATAAAGATTTAGCTGAAGCTTCTTCTCTGAGTTGTCCCATGAACAATAATAATAATATCTACGGAATGCAGACAGCACATAAAATTTAAGGCAGAAGAAAAACAGAGTTGACAAGAAAGCAACAGATAATGTCTTGAAAACTACCCTGTAGTTTACACCCACGGTTACTCGACTGCTAGTATTTTCGCTACCAAGAAATATTTACTGCTTTTGGGTTCAGTAGTTTTTTTACTTTTTCAAGAAATATCGTACTCAAACATTTTTAAAATAACTGTCATTAAAAATAATTTATATTATTTTAAATAAATTAAAAATATTAAATAATATTTTTTAATTTTTATTTTTAATATAATATTAATAAAGAAATAATTATATAATAAAAATATTAATAAAAAAATAATTTAATTATTTTAAATTATTTTTATATAAAATTTATGTAATTTAATCATTTGTTTAATTTTATTTGGGTAGTAGTTGTTTAAGGTGGGCATTGTGGGATAATTAATATGTGATTGCTTCGTTTTCCACTTTGATAAATTTTTGGTTTCCAGACAACCACATTAGGCCCAGGCCCACCGCCCCCAGCTAGTAGAACATCATCATCGTTGTAGATTTTGCAGGTATTGGATTCTTCTATGCGCCGATCTAGTTGTACTCGCAACTCCAAAAGTTGTACCCTGGCTGCTCAGCTTTTGCAGTCAGATACGGCTTCTCCTGCGCTGTTGTAGAACGGCGACGTGTCCAACAACCAGCATGTATGCCGTCGGTGGTTAACGTTGGTCTTAGCGCAGGAAAATGAAAAATATTTATATAGATTCGATTTTTTGTCATATTTGTAAATTTTATCTAAAATTAAATTTTATAAAATCTTTCTTACATCAACTATTGATATTATAGATTTCATAACATTTAATTTATACCATAAAATCTATAAGTGGGGATAAAAAATCAGGTCTACCTAAATATTTTTTCAAAAAAATTAGTTAGAGTTAATTTTTTATGTATCTAAATTTTTTTATATTATTAGATGTGAATATATAATATAAGGGAAATTTTACAACCATACTCCCTTTTAAAAAATTATTTTCTTAGTTTTAAGAGTTTATACCGTATAAGTTTTTAAAACACATAGTATTATACTGTACAAGTATTGAAAGCACAAGACAATGATTCCCTTCGAGGTACTATAGAATTTCCTTATAATATATGTGTATTTGTACATTTGATATACATTCACACTTATAATATATGTGTATTTGTACATTCGATTTACATTCACACATAATTATGTAAAAAAATTTCTACTGATAATGTATACTTATTCGGGGATATTCTATGATTTATTTTAGGGATCCATTCCCTTGCACTTTTAATACTTGTACAGTATAACGTCATGTATTTAAAAAATTTGTATGGTACAAGTTCTTAAAGTCAAGGGAATAGTTCCTAAAAACAAACTGTAAAATTCCCTTACTTATACTACTTCCTCGACTCCTCCCATTGAAGTTGTTTTAATTATTCTAATCAACATATTAAGTTTTTCTTGACTTAATTTTACATAAATTTCTTTAAATTTTTAAAATTTTTAAATTTGTATATGCTAATATTTGATATAAATTAAATTTGAATAAATTTTATTAAAAATAAAATTGAATTATATATATATTATTAATTATAAAAAAATCAAATTGATATAAAAAAAAATTAGGATAAAAGAGTAGTGTACACTTGATCTGAATATTCTTATATATAATAGATCAGTAATATAATATCATGGATCTATTAGACCATAAATGACCAATGATATGACTTTTTATGGAAGAATGGGCCTATGGCTATTTGTTTCTAAATTGAAGGGTGATTTTGCTTTCCTTATGATTTGATTCATGGTCCGACTGGTAATTATGTGTTATAGAAATAAAAGTTACATAAATTAAATTATGTAAGTCAATGTAAGTAATTGACATGAACATACATCAACATACATAGTTTCATGTCTGAATTAATGTATGTTGATGTAAGTAATTGAATTGAATGGTAGATAGGAATTTATTATTTAACAAAAAAAGGTGATTGGTATGAAAAATAGTCTTAATGTATTAATATAATGTACATATAAGACTGTATACCGAATTACAAAAGTTTTGCATTTGGGATTGCAGGAGGAGTGACATGGCTAATTATTAAGTAATTGCATGTTGATCACTGGGTGATGCTCTATGAAGTAGATGGTTGCATAGTGTGTGAAGTTCAATTAAAGATTATAATCACTTGATAATCATTTCAATTCAATCCATCAGTCTCAATGCAACCGCATACAATTAATGTTGCTCAACGCACAGATCACGCAAAGAATTCGTAGTGGGCAAATCACTGCACCAAATCATCCTCTCTTTGAAACTTGGCCACTTAAAAATGACTGATTAACTTCTAGTACTATTATTATTATTATTCATGCAAATTGGTTTTGCTAATTATGGCAATCTAACATGGTCAACAGTTAACTTGAAAAAAAACCGCATATACCATTTGAAAGGTCCCCGAATTTTCCAAATGCAAACGTGCCTTTTGAAATACTAACATCTTCCGAACATAGCCCACTAGTAGTACTTCTTTGTAGGTTGGTTTGCAGCTTTGACTACCCAGATGCCTATGAGACAGAGAAAGGCGAAACAGCCCAGAAAGAGAATGCCAGGCCCAAAACGTCAAGCCTTGTCTATAAAAATTCTCTTAATTAACTATGAAGATTCTTCCTAAAAGTGTAAATGTTGGACTACAATTATTGACATAAATATATTTTTAAAAAAAAGTAATTTTATTATTTTTTAATTATTCAATAATTTTGTATTGTATTCTTTCTGTTTCAAAAGAATTCTTACTTTTGAGTGGCGTACATGGATTAATGAAACTTTTAAATTATATTAATTTTATAAAAATATAGTTTAAAATGACTAAATTATTTTTTTGCATTAATATTTTAACTATATAGTCATCTCTTCATTAATATGGTATTAAGGATAAAATTTTAAAAGTGACAATTATTTTGAAATTATTCAAAATAACAGTGCAAGATAAATTTTTAAAAGTGACAATTATTTTGAAATAAAAAAAATATAAACTGTATAATAAATAATATAAAAATTATAATTAAATGGACAAAATTGACATATGAAAAATTCAGCAGCCATGTACATACTCCACGACTTGGATACAAAGAATTCTCCCAATCGAGTAGATTAATATTGAATTTTGACTGAGCAGTTAACATTCTTTCAAAACGAGAGCAGTAAAATATTGCCATGTAAATCATAGGACATTGAATTTGGGGGAAGCTTAGTGGGAACCAAAATGGACCCGGCAGCCGGATCCCCAACACTTGTAGAAAATCAATCTCGATTTCTTAGAAGTTGCCCCAGTGGCCTCTCGCCTTTTCAGAAATAATAATTTGAGCCAAGATAATACTAATTTAGTGATAAATAATTTTAAAAAGTATAATAAGTCAACGTTTTAATAAATGACAAATATTTTAACATAAAAAAGTGATGAGGTAGAAAAAATACTAAAAATATTAGAGTAAAAAATAATTACCTCATAAACATAATACAGTTAATACAACAAAAACTCCAAGGGCGGCTGCTCATACCGAATTATCGATCACCCACTTCCAGCTGAGCTAACGAATTACTATAGTCAATTTTAGGCCAACCTCCACTCCATGATCGTCTTATTCATATTAACAAATTGAATTGATGTATCAATTCAAACTCGGCACTCATCCCACTTTTAATTGATATGAATCTCTTCATTTTCTTCCTAATCTTGCTTTCTTTGCAAACTCAAGTCACTTTTCTCGCAGCCCGACAAGTGCCAGCAGGCCGCACTCTCCTCCAAAACGGCACCGTTTCAACATCCACCTGCCCTCTGGACTTTGACGTCCTTAGCCGGCTAGTCCAGGGCTCGAAGCCCCCCTATTTGGACACCAGCGCTCGTTGCCAATACACCCGTCAAGGCCTCCGACTCGTCCTGTCTGACTACCTCCGCCTCACCAACCAGTTCTTGCCCCCACTCGACGCGGCCGTCTTAAGTCGTGCTGGCAGGCTTACCAGAAGTTAGTCAACGAGTTCGTTCCCAACTTTGACATCCGCCAATCATGCGGCTTCCAGACCAGCTGGATCTCGGAGGGGTGCATGGGGATCACCACACGTGCGGAGTTCGAGTCGAATGTTACTCAATCTGCTATCAACAACGTCGTTTCCAATTGTAATCAATCGCTCGAGAACGGCTCCCCTTGTGCTGCGTGCACCACCAGCATCTCCAGCCTCGTCGCGTCCTACCTCACCGGACCCTCCGTCGGGAATCTCACCGACTGCACGGACTATGGGTTAATTTACACGGCCGCTTTTGCCAACCAATTTGGCCCCACCGATAAAGGTACGGCCAAATGCTTGTTTTCCCTTGATTTTACATCGGCTGGTTCGAGTAATAAGCAGAAAAAGATCGTTATTATTGTGGTTGTGGTAGTTATAGTAGTTGTTTTGATTGCCGGGTTTTCCGGGTTTTGGTTTTATCGCCGAAGAAGGAGAATATATTTTGAGGGCAAAATGGAAATTAAGTCAAATAAACTCGAGTGTTTCTGGTCCTTCTGCTGGATTGGATTCAATAAGTGGAAGTACTAATTTAGTTAGGTTCAATCTCGATGAAATTAAAGCAGCCGCGAAGAACTTTTCTAGGGTAAATATAATTGGGAGAGGAGGGTATGGAAATGTGTACAAGGGTGTATTGCCTGATGGCTCTGAAGTGGCATTGAAGAGGTTCAAGAATTGTTCTGCTTCGGGGGACGCAACTTTCACGCATGAGGTTGAGGTCATTGCCAGCGTTCGCCATGTAAATCTTGTAGCTTTGAGAGGCTATTGTGTTGCTACCACTCCTTATGAGGGTCACCAGAGGATTATTGTGTGCGATTTGATTAAAAACGGGAGTCTTCATGACCATTTATTTGGTTCGAATGAGAACAAGCTCAGCTGGCCACTTCGTCAAAAGATTGCACTTGGGACGGCTAAGGGGTTGGCTTATTTGCATTACGGTGCTCTACAACCATCTATTATTCATAGAGATATCAAAGCAAGTAATATACTTTTAGACGAGAGCTTTGAGCCTAAGGTGGCAGATTTTGGATTGGCAAAGTTTACTCCCGAGGGGATGACTCACTTGAGCACCAGAGTGGCAGGCACAATGGGATATGTTGCACCTGAGTATGCATTATATGGGCAGCTGACAGAAAGGAGTGACGTTTATAGCTTTGGTGTTGTGCTTCTTGAGCTATTGAGTGGGAAGAAAGCCATTATGGCGACTATTGATGGCCAACCTAATGTTGTGACTGATTGGGCGTGGTCATTGGTTAGAAAGGGTAGAGCTCTCGATGTAATAGAAGATGGAATGCCTGATTTGGGTCCTCCAGAAGTGTTGGAGAAATACGTACTGATTGCTGTTCTTTGCTCACATCCCCAATTGTATGCTCGACCAACAATGGACCAAGTTGTCTAGATGTTACACACGGACGATGTACCCGTTCCCTCAATACCTGAACGTCAAAGCTGTCAATTCCTTTAACTGCGGTTATTGATGATATTCAGAGATCTGCTAGTAGTAGTGGCTCTGGTCATCTGTCAACTGCTACCGGGTATCAGCCATACTCATTAGACAGAGAATTCCCTGAGACGCCCAAGGAAACTCAGGAGAGTCCTCTTAGCAGATAAAGATTGAAAATTTTCTGATTATGATGTTTTTGGAGTAGGGATTGATAGAATTCTACACTGGAGTCTGCTTCCACGCGGTTTGTTTGTTTTGTTTTTTGGTCCATATTCTTTGTTCATTTATTAGATTGCATGATCCTGAAAATCAGAATCACCAACACCCTTTGTAAAGTATATAGATGCAGAATCAATGTAAATATTCTGAAAGAATTTAGATTTTGCCAAAGAAGCATGATTGTTTGCATTCTTTTCCTTTCCCCAAGGTATGTTTACAACATTCCTCTTGAAATCCTAATACTTACCTTGGTGATTTTTCATTTCTCCAGAATCTATATAGTAACAAGCTCCTTATTTTTGGAAATCCATAGAATTTGGTATATATCTACGGAGTCAAACACAGAGAGAGAAATAAAGTGTGGGACTCTGGTCTCATAATATAGAGATCAAATTTTTGCCTGTGAAATATACTGGAAAGTAGCAGCACTCCCAAAATTGGATCGGGGATAAAGAATTTATAAGTAACTCTGAAATTCCAACTCCTCAGGAGTACTGTATCCGTTCAAAGATCTTGAGCTGCAACAATAACAGTAGCTGAAGATTCCAACAATTCAGCAATCGTGCGGCTTCTGATACATCTTAGGTGGCTTATATTGAGTTGCTGGGGATCCATTTTCCACTGCTTCTTCAAATAATCTGTCAAAGCTTCCAGGCTTCAAGACAATCAATAACAGAGGGCCGAGTTCACCTTTTGCCTTCATCACCTTATATATGCCACCCAAACCATTCTCAACCAAAGAGCAACACTTTCTGAGATCCCCAAGTAACTGCTCGGATTTCTCATTCTGCAGATATAGTGTACATCCTTTAACTTCCACGAAAACCTTCAACTGCTTGGGATCCAATTCTCTGTCTAAAAAACTAGCGAACTCTACAACTTCTGCAACCATAGCATCAGTGACCCCAAGCTGAAAACCTGCAGCCATTGCAGAAAGCAAATCCCTTTCCGTCACAATTTCATCAGAATATTTAGGAGCTCTCATCACCACCTCAATCTGTGGGGACGAGTTATAAAAGCCAACAACTTTAACTATATCACCGATAGACGGTATCGAAACAATCCTCTGTACGTAGTAACAACAACTTCATACATCTTCCCAACCTCCACACTGGAAAAATCCATTGTATCTTCATCATTACTTGCACAGCCTTTGTTCAAATAAAATGGAAGAAATTCAAAATATGCCCCAGTTGGAAGCATAACATAACGTGTCGTTTCTGGAGACTGTGTAATATCCATATTGATAGCCACAGAGCACTCTGATGCAAAGTAATCAGAACCCAAAATTGGCAACTCCCACGACTGCATCTCTGCATATTTCAGTTTTGCATAGTACTGTCTCATACTTCCCGTGGTTACAGTCTTGATATAACGAGCATTAGGCCATAGTCTACTTATTATACCATCCCAAGTCTGTCTTTCACAAATTGATCGAACTCTTTTGGATAAATCAAGTTGGGGCCCTGAAAGGACTCCAATAACAGATTCCCTCATTGCAAGATCGGTAATTTCAGAAGAACTAGGGAATCCATTCTCAAGATCCATGCAGAGTTGGTCCCATTTAGCCTCAAAAAGAGAAAATGCTCGAATCAAGCCAGCAGCATAGGGTGCTCGAATCCCATCAACAATATCGCATTGTACAAGCCCACATAGGAGGTGACAATAAATTTGCTGATAAGCATCTGAGCCTAAAATAACCTCTTTTGGACTGACGGCCGTTGAGAGAAAATGAAGCAAATTCCTATCATTACTATGAAATGGATATGAAGAGGCAGCCATAGCCTTGTATCCGCCTTTGGTCTGCGTAAGCCCTGGTTGCCAGCGTAATTGAATCCTAGAACCTTATATGCCGTGGCTCTGGGAGGAAATAGCCTGTAAATTGATCAAGAATGTGAAAGTAAGTAGTATTACTAGGAAAGAAGCCAAATTGAAGTTCTGGAATAAGTTCTACGTACAAAAATACAGTACCTACGTAAAATTGCAGCGCTGGACTGATGAGCCAAGAAGGAGGCTGCTTTTCCAGGGTTTGAATCAAAATATGGAATTAATTTTGGTCTCATTGAACTTGTTCCGGAGCTGAAAAATGAAAGTGAGTCCAAAGTTAATACAAAATTATATTTAAAACTTCATGCAAAATAAGTGATTAATTTAGCATTACACGTATATCTGTTCAATGACACCATGATGAGTAAGGGCATTCATAATTTTGTTTAATCGGACAAATTAATCTAATTAAACTATTTTTTTTCTATGTTCAGATTATTGATATTTTGATAAATTAAAAAAAAAAATTAGGAAATTGGTTATATGATTTGATATTTGATTATGAAAATCAATAATCGAATAACTAAATATTTAGTTTTATTAGTTTTAATTTTTAATTTTTTAGTAATCAATTTCATATTTCCATTCATTCAACACGTTAGAATTGTTTTTTTTTTTTTTTTTTTTAGTTTCTAGTTCTAGGTTGTTATTTATTAATTTTATTATATTTGTATTTAATTTTATACTTAATTTTTTCAATTAAATAGTGAATTTTAATTAATCAAATAAATGAAATTTGAAGCCGGAAAAAGTTTAATTATCCAACCGACTAAAGCAAAGTTTGGTTTGAATTTGATTTAAATTTTTTTTTTTTTTGCAAAACCCAAAAAATCAGAAAATTTTGACCAAAAACTGACCAATAAGCGCCCTTAATCACATTACTGCTATAAATTTTTTATGTAGTCTCTCCTTTATTGAACTAATGCTAAACGAATTTTGAAGAAAAATTATATTTTTTGTCTGAATATAATAATATAAGAAATTCTCTTAAATAGATTACCCTATGAAATAAATAAGAAATGTCTTATTAATCAAAATCTATAATTAAGGAATAGAATATACACTTAACAAATATATACAACTAAATATATTCCTAACATATACATTAAAAAGTAAATATGTTAAAAATTAAAAAAATGTCGGCTTAATGCAATGTTTTCTCACAAACACACCTATTTTAACCATGAGTTCAATTATGATAGTAGGAGGATTCTCAATTTACTTAGAAATGGAGAAGATTATATCCAGAAAACTAAATATAAATATTTATCCGTACATTAAAAAATTGGATTGAGTACCAATAGAAGCCGTAATTAGTTTTTTTTTTTTTTTTTTTTTCCTGTGTGTGTGTGTTTTACCATTAGAAACTGCTCAAAAGCCTGAGGGCTTGCTTCACAAAGAAAAATTTATTAGATGTTAAAAGTTTTAGTGGGATCTAGGTATTCATTAGTTATTTTACTTTTTAGAGAAATTTGGATAGTGGAATTTTTTCATTATTCTACAAATACTAATATGTTTGTAAAATTTTATGCACATCTTTTAATTAACTTTTTATCTCACTTATTCTATAAAAAAAGGCAAATACAGTTTTTTTTTTTTTTTTTTAATAAAAAAATAATAATATTTGAAGAATAATAGGGATACAAATTGAGTTTTTCAGCATGAGCATATGTGTACCTGTAGAAGAAGCAAAGCAGATTATCAAAGGACATGAGCGGCTGACCGTTGTCGTCATCAAGGACACCATCGGCGAGTCTGTTGATGTAGTCAGCGTAGTCTTCATAAGAAGACAATGGCACCAGACGGCGGAAGGTGGCTGCACTGATCACAGGCGCATTATATCCTTGGAGATAAGGCTGGAGATAACTTACGCCGCCATTCCGTTCAAGGATGATGGCAAGCGTCTCCCGCTGCAGCTGCTCGGCGTTCATAGTCGTCTCCTCCAGTTTCTTAATTATCTCATCGTCGCTCATCATCTTCGCCGCCGGTCTTAAAACTTTTTGCATCAATCGAACTACCCCGGTTACAATTAACTTATAATTTCAATTCCTGTTGGGGTGTTAAGCCTTTTTGCGTTTGAGATGAGATGGTTGGTAATGGTGTCCGCCGTAATATATGGTCAATGGTCAACGGATGATTGCCGTCCAGTTAAACCCGGATCGTAATGGTCAATAGACTCGTCGTTTAAATATATTAAATCCCTCTGAAAAATATTTAAGTATAAATTTTGTAACAGAATTAAATTTTAAAAAATCTTACTTACATCAGTTGATGTTATAAATTTTTTAAAATTTAATTCACACCACAGGATCTACAAGTAGGGATAAAAATTAAATCTACCTAATTATTTGCCCTCAACATATTTCTCACATTGAATTTTTTAACTTTTTTTTATTAAGTTTAAATTTCACATCATAATATTTTGTATAAATTTCATTTTTATTAAAAATAATTATTAAAAATTAAATAAATTTATATGAATTTTTAATTATAAAATTGATCTAATTTACTAGAAAAATTAAATTATGATAAAATAGCTAAAACGGAAGGAATAATTAATTAAGACGGAGTACTTGTTATGAAAACCAACGGGAAATTGAAAAGCGAGATAACATGCGATTAATATTTTTTTTTTTCTTTGTAGGGTAAATTACATTGCATTTCATTAGACGTCAAAGCTGAAGCAATATACATGCAAATGAGTTACTCTGTTTTTTTTTTTTCCTTAAATACTTTTTGAGCTTTACTTGATTAATTTCTTTAGTACTAATCTTCGTATTTAATTATGTTTCGTAAAGCATTTTTTTTTTGGTCAAAGATAAGTCTACAAGAATACAATATTTAGTAGTAAATTAATGGTGATAACATCACTTAATAATATATAGGTTTCAGTAACAAACAAGTTAACTTGGTTTCGTGCAACTGCAAGACATCTGTTGACAAAAATTATTCGTATCATTTTATAAGTATTATAAAGAAGCCATTTTAAAAATAAAAATTAATCTTTTCTTAAATTAAATTAGTATTATGTTGTTTGAATAATGAAAACTAACGAAATACTAGTACTTTATTCACCATGGAATAAAAGATCCTTTTAAACAAATTACAACGTACGTAGAAGGTCAACTTTCTTGCTTTGCTTTTATATAATACTCTTATAGACTCGATCACAATAGCACAATCTAGCATCCGAATAACCCACGGAAAATTTTTATTATAGAAATGTCCTAAGTGGTATTCACACATCAATAAAAATTTAATATTTTAAATTATAATTTATTATTTTATTTTATTTTTAAATTTATTATTTTAAATAATAAAATTTTATTAATTTAAAAATATCTTTTGACATATCACTTAATAAAATCTTTTCATAATAAATTTTCTGATAAGCCCTCCTTCCCAACAATGCGAAGGATAAAAGAATAGAATTGATGATCCTAACAGATTATGTGGCATATCTGTATGTGTATCTACACTACAAAATCAACATATTTACAAAATATATAATACACTTAAAATACGTGCATGTATATGATATAATACGATATCCGTTCCTCAGAAAATCTTCTTTGAATTGAGAAAAAAAATTGAAGAAAAAGAAAATATAAACCTCAACTCCCATTACAAATATAAGACAAAAATTTAGGTAGATTTAGTTTTTGATCCCATTTATAGACTTTGTAGTGTAAATTAAACTTTAGAGAATTTATTACATCAACTAATGTAAGCAAGATTTTTTAAAATTTAATCCTAATCACAGGATCTACAGTTGAGGTCAAAAATCGGATTTACAGGTTGAGTCAAAAATCAGATCTACAGTTGAGGTCAAAAATCGGATCTACCTAAATATTTTTCTATATATAATATATATTTGCATAAAATTAAAGTAGCTATCATTCTTTTACCCACTATCTGAGATGCATGGCACTTTTTTTTTTTGAATTAGAGGATCTATATTGGATATTGATCTATTTATTTTTATTTTTGACTCAAATATATGACTTAAGTGACAAAGAAAGTATATAATCTTAACATTTGAGTTATACTAAACTCGTTGTTAAAAGCATGTCACTTTGTGATCCCCATGTTTCTCATATTATTTGATTTATTTATTTATTAATTAATGCATAACATTTGGGAGGGTTTAACAGGAGGTTTAAGAAACTATTCGGTCATTAAATTAGACTATTATGTGTATCCATGAATGAAACATGCATGATGCAAAGGAACTCAAATATATATATAGAACCGGGAAATCAAGTTAATTACTCCATAAACGCTTGTGATAATAAATGTAAAGATTTATTAGTGTTACATATTAGAGATATAAAAAAAACTCAGATAAAGGCTAATTAATTCATATTGCCCCACTAGCTATATATTGTAAGTACTATTCTCTCTTACAAGATTATCAAAATAATTAAAGAAGAAGGAATTCATATCATCAATAACTAGAATTAAGTTCAAATCAAGATCATGAAAATTCCAAGAATTGCACCGTTGTAACAAATAGGACATCAGAATTAATGGAACTCTGGGAAACAGAATCAATGTATAATACATGTTCATCAAACAAAAAATAATATGCAGTGGCGTCCTTCAATTTCTTTCTTATTTTTTTTTCGCGTGTAAAAAAAAATAAAAAAGAAAAAGGCGATTGTACCTACGTACGTAATTAATTCCAGTAATAGAGTATAATCATCAGAATTTTCATTACCAAAACTGCATGATTAGGAGTATTAATTAATTATTCATCTCCATCGCCGCCGGATTCTAGTGATTTTTCCTCTACTTCCTGGTCTTCATGATCATCATCGGCTTGTTACTCTTGATCATCATCACAATCATGATCATGGTCTTGATTAAAATCTGTTATGATCAGCATCATTTTCAACCGTTTCTCTTTAACCATTGGGGGAGTCTGCAGTACACCCACTTCAGGACGTTCGCTTGGAACCATCATCATCCGTAGCCGTCCATTTTCTCTAATTTTAATGAAGTTAAATCTAAACCGTCCGTTCACGTTCAAAGTTGACATAAGTGGCGGGAATTTACTCATATCTAACCAACATGACTTCGGCTTTATCTTCCTCCTCCTTGATGATGATAAGATCCTCCGGCCGTCGGCGACTGATAATTCCCTTCCTCTTCCACCGCCGGTGTATATCTGCAAATCGCTCGCTCGTTTAAGCTCTCAAATCCTAAGCTTTCAGTCCACGTCGCGAATCGTTCCTCGGCAGTATATCTTTGAATATTGTCTTCTGATTCACCGGTGATCATTCTCTCGTTATCGTCTTCATCGCCACCAGAATTCTCTCCGGTGCCGTTGAAATCAGATCATGGCGGTATTTATTTTATTTTATTTTTTGTACAGTTAAAAAAAAAACTCTCAAGAATGGTTAATTAACAAATGCCGGTGACTAATTGGAAACGAAGCTTAACAATGATCAGAACTTCCGGCTACTGGTTTTCTTGGAGAAAGCAGGAAAGAATGTAGAACGATGTGTTCTTCCTTTCTTGAATTTAACCGCTGTAAATTTTTTTTTCCCCAAAGAAAGAATTTATAAAACTTGAGGTAGTGAAAAAAGGGATTTGGATTTGGTAAAATAGAGTCCGAAATCAGAGCGGTTAGTACTACTACTGTCTAACGGAATATAGAAGACGGTGGAAAAATAGACCAGGGAAACTGAAGGTGCTTTTGGGTTGGGCTGGGCTTTGCTGGGCCTAACTCTTTCAATCCAATAAATGACTCGATCTGTTACTCTTTGGCATACCTCTTCAATGGTCTCGTGTATAAGGAATAATTGGGTTAGGTAGTCTTTGAATAACACCAATGATTCTAATTCTAGGCCATTATCTTCAGGCCCACAGTTGGCCTCCGCCTACATCGAAATATAATACCCAACCCCAAAAAATTAGATTATGGATTTAAGGGTAAGTCTTTGCTACTCACCTTACGATACGGAATAATTATGATAATATGATTAAAACGTAGGTAGATTCCATTATTTTTCAATCATCCAACCATATGTAACAAAGAATTTTTCTCAAGTGGAGAACGGAAGCTAAAGGGACTATAACTAATAACTCTTCTTTTTATATGTAACTTTGTAAACAAATGCATTCAAAGAAAGAAAAATTTTGATATTGTTTGGATTGAGATTCGAAAAATGTCATTATTTAACATCCTAGATATAAATTAAGGTAATTCTATGGTTCGTTGGATGCTTTAATTTTATATCGCACAAGTAATTAAGATGTAGCGATACGTCACTCTAATGTACTATAGAATTTTCTTCTAAATTATATAGTAAGTTGTAGCGCCATAAAACTTCATAGATTTATTATACATATATCATATCCATGAGCTACATCTGATTCTAATGCACACAACGGTACTTTTCTATTGCAAGACTTTTGAGAGAAGATGAATTTACACGTTTGATGTTCTCCGTATTTCTAAATTAGACATAAATACTGATTTACACACATCAGGAAAGATGGAGGTAAATGAAAAATCTTCTTCCTCCCTCTCCTGATTGAGCCTTGAGCCGGGAGGAACAATCAAAAGACGGAAAATAATTCAAGAAACCAATCTGTGAAATATCTGTCATTTTTTACCAATCATATTTATGTCTTCCATATTCCCTTTGCTGGTGTGGAGTGTGTTATCTTGACAACTCTTTGTCTTGGCTGCCACATCTTCCTATGAACGTATTGTTGAGGAATGATGCTATCTACTACTTTTATCACATCAACTTTCACTATATGATGGTCGGAAGTCCCTTTTGAAGAGAAGACAGAGTACGATCCAGGAACAAATTTGTATGTAGAATTTGGTGAAGATAGTATGTAATCTAACCGAGTTCCATATTTGCAAGTCCCCTGCACACCTGATTCATTGCATAGAAGATGGAAAAGTTAGCTACTTAAAGAATAATAGAGGTTTGCCAATTTGATTAAATAAGAAAATGCAAGCAATGTTTGCATACTTTGTCCTTTGGCAATCATGACAACAGACTCGCATTCTCCTGCAAAATTCTTAGCATCCGTGTATTGATTACTCTTGAGATGCCTCCTTCATCACCTCAACTTTAGGTGTTGGCTTTCCCATCTCTTCATAGTACTGCATTTATGTTCAGGATCACTTTCTGATTTTAAATGATTTGCTAAGCAGTTTATGAGCAAAAACTTCATAAATGAATGAAAAATATATGTACCTTCACAATGTCTGTCCATCTTTCTGGGGAGTAATCTGTTTCTTCAAGCGAGTTTAGACCTCCAGCTAAGATGTGAGGTGCATCAGTAGACTGGATAATCGCATTAATCTGCTTCATACGCCAGTTTTCATCTAAATGATCGAGTTGGGTGCAGTAGAAGTTGAATTCTCCTGTCTCTGGAACATCAATTGTGGCCTTTAGAACGTTTCTGCATGCAATGTCAATGAGTTTATTGAACTATCCAGAATATGAACTAAACTATTTCACAGGCCATCCTTATTAGATAGGCGGAGCAGATGACTATTTCGTATGTGCTTAACTAGCAATAACTACAATAGATATAGGCTTCAGTCAATTACCTCTAGATTGATTAGTATTTCGTATTTTGATAGCACGAAGAAATTGGTAAAGATAGTAGTAGCTAACGCCCGAAATCTAAATGGTTTCAGTCAATCACCAGTTGAATTGTGCTCTCTACTCTTTTTTTTTTTTTTTTTTATATTTTTTAAATCCACCTTTCTCTTACTCTCTTAGTGACTCGAACCTACGATGAATAAGTTATAGGAGACTTATCTTACCAGTTAAAGTGCACTTCGAGAAAAGAAACAAATCTCAAGTTTACAAGGAATGAATCTTTTATGTAAGAAAAGTTTAACTCACACAATACCTTAGTCAAAGAACAAGAAAAAACCATTTTGACACAAGGAAACTACTATACTGTAAGAAAAACAACTAGCTGGGGGAAAACTTGTGTGAACTTTGGGGTAGTTGGCTCCATAATATTATTAAAATCTATAGGAATCTGCAAAATTAAGAGTCACAAATTTTCCAGCATACTACAGACATACAACTGTAGTTCCAGATTGTACTCTTGACAAAAGCATTCTGGCCCAAAACAACTCTAGATGTCGTTTCTTAACAATAAACTATAAGGAAAGGGAGACAGCTTGTCCAGTTTGTAGTTTCTACTTGGCTTCCAAGAATTATAAAAATTATCAGGCAAAGCAGTCCTCCTAAGACATCTGATTACTACATAATCTGCTCAGCAACAACAAGAAGTTCCTAAATAATTATGATTATAAGATGAGAAAATCCTGATTACCATAAATGTACTACTATAAATTAACGTTGTTTACTGAAGGAGTATTTAAAGAATATGGTGATTGTTAACTACTAATCAATTAAATGGTACTCGTAATTTTTTTCAAACCTGAAATCATCATCATTAAAAATCTTTTGAGCCTTCCACCTCTTAATTGGCCAGCGGGACAAAATGGCGTTGCCGTACTCTGGAGCCCAACTCTCTGCAAACACATAATTCATCCCCAAAGAAGCAGCCAAATCTGACAATGGTTTCATCCCTTTCTCCTCAACTCTGCTTTTACATCTTGTAAAGCCAATACATCTGCATTCAACTCTCTCAATACTTCAAGAATTGTTCTTGTACTTGTACAGCTTTGACCATGGTGGGTCCTCGTAGTTGACCTCAGAGGAGCCTTTCCTTTAACAATTCTGCTAATACTGCTGCCGCCACCTGAATAGCCCTCTTTCTCATCATCATGGCCAAAGCTCAACAGCCCACTTCTCTTTAGAGATATCTCGTTATCAGGCAGATTAATCGAGACTCGTAGTTTTGATCTGGCAAACTTTTGTTGCTTGGAAAGAGCAGTATCTGGTAACTCCCTCATGGAACTGGAATGCAGGGGAGATTGCTTCAGTATACTTTTCGGGGTCGGGAGACGATCGTTCATCGATTTTGCTCGTAAATCATAATCCATTTTTGGCTTGGTTAAGGATAATAAATCTTCATTATCAAAATCAAAGCTTGAGAAATCATTCTCCGTCTTGGGAACAGCAGGTGCCATGGAGAACAGTGGCAGCATTAAATGTTGCTATCCGGATAGGCTTATCGGATTTTGAGCCACTTAATTCGCTACTTGGATGAATTACAGCAGAGGAATTTGTATTCTGGGCTTCCTTAGAGTCAGGACGAGTTCTGGTCCTGGAGTTGGATTTCCCAAATTTCTTGATGGCGACCTTGTGCTTTGAACGGCGGCGAAGAGGCCATCTGAGTTTGAAGCAGAGACCTTTGAGCTTTTGGTTGAAGATTGTAAGCATTGCTGTTGGGGAATTGGTGCCAAGAAAGATTGGTTGATTGAACAAACTTTCTTAAAATGGCATGAGAAAGTGAATGTTGTGCTCTTCTCAACTCTCAAAAAACAGCCCCTCTGCTTCTATAGGCTATTTTGGCATGATGTTTATAGGGGCCAAGGAAGGATCTTCTTCTAGTAGGCTTTTTAAGAGTGGTTCAATTCCTTCACCTCAGATTCTAAGGAGTTTGGTGATTGCTACTACTTACTAGAGGTAGACTGCACGAGTATTCTCTAAGGAGTCTTCTTGGAAATGGGCTCTGTTAAATATGGAATCTAAGTGCTAGTTTTTGCTTTTAATTTCTCTATCTAGTATGTATTTTTTAACACTTCTATTCTTATAAAATAATTCTCATCATATTTAATCAAACAATATTTTTAAATATAATTAACTTTGATTTTCATTTCCCACTCATAACCATAAACCAAACACCTCTTAAATAAATAAATAAATTCATAGGTTGACCTGTAAATCATGAATTGAAGACTTGAACAATTTTAGGAGCGTACAACAATAATGCGCAGGGTCCAATATTTTTTAGCATGATTTATGATTGACTGAGTTATTTACATATGAACCCTCCCCATAAAAATAAATAAAAAATACTCATTTTATTTAATATATATTGTCACACTTATTATTTTGAAATATATGAAAAATCACTTTTTCACACAAAATCATCACTTTATGTTTATATTATATCATATTATAATTATATCTTTTCTAAAAACTGAAAATTAAAATAAATTTTTTACTTATCTTATAATTAGTGTACAAATCGTAAAATTGAATTTTCTAACCAATCCTGCCCACTTGAGGTAATAAAATTGGGACAAATGAAGTACTAACTTTGTCCTCTACCACTCTATATGGTCAATCTTCCTTGCATGTAGATAGAACAAACGAGGATCTTAGTATACTCGCAGTCCCATACTCATGCTAGCCTCATTGAAACTTAATTTATTTTGATTATTAAATAATTATCACTCGTCAATTTTAAGTGAATGTCTCGCATCTAAGATTTAACAATGACTAGATACCCAATAATCATTGTGGACTTTGTAGCCACACCTCTATCTTGTGGTTGCAGTTAGGGGTAAAGGGCACCCAACCCTCACTCAATCAAGAAAATTTTGACCCCTATTCGATCTATGTAAAGTGAATATCTAGTCAATTAGATACTCACAAAAGATGGCTAGATAGATCAGATATTTGATCCTAAAAATAATTAAATATGAAAAACAGAAAAATAATGCTAATCAATTTAATTTCATACAATCTGCTAAAATCCTTAAGTTCAACAACATTAACAATTAAGTTCCACCATGTTTACCTTCTAACAGACAGACAATAACAAAAATTAAGTCTTAGACAAAATACATAAACATGTTTATATTCCAACAAGACAGGATTACATCCCAACAATAATAATTAAGGAAGGTGAAGGAAAGATAAAAGAGGTAATTGAGGATGAGAGAAAGACGAAGAGGATGTGATGAAAAGAATGAGAAGAAAAATTGGTGAGATCTGTGAGAAGCTACTAAATGATACTAAGGGTAGTGATAACTTTATTACTAATTTTAGAATGAGAAGAAAAATTGGTGAGATTTGTGAGAAGCTACTAAATGATACTAAGGGTAGTGATAACGTTATTACAAATTTCTAAGTTTGAAGGAAATCTTATTAAAAAAAATTTATAAATTTATCTTTAAAATAAACCAGGTCTATAGTACACTTGACGAGTCGCGTAAATCTAGATAAAATTTGACCGGTACCCATCTTTTTACTTGAGCAACTCGACCCGATTTCAAAATATAGTTCAAATATCTTATTTTTCTAGTTTAAAATGAATTGATTTAGCAGATTTCTCAAATGATAATGAAAATGAACACCACTATTACGGTTCCAAAATTTTTCAATTTTTTAATTTACAGGTTAAGAGATTCTATAAACTTTATCTTTATCATTGACATTCGTAGTCAAGATTTAACCTTTGACGGTAAAATTTATCTAAATATATTCATTACATGATTGATATATCACATTTTAATTAGATATTCCCTTATCTTGAAATCAGTTAGATAGCATGAAGGGCATGAACATATTCTAATAATTTTTCTTTTACGCTGTATGTGTAATTTATTGAACTTTTAAGGAAAACAAAATTATGTTCATCCTGAAGTTTATGAACCCAAACAATCATTAATTATAAACAGAAAAGAAGCTAAGTGCTGCAAAGAGGGAAATGTCAAATGCGATAACAAGTGAGTAGGGATTTAATTGACCGGAAAAAAAAAAAAAAAAAAAAAAGTCTTCTTAGCTTTTGGTTAAAATATGTGATTAAAACATAAACACCCAACAACTCCCCAATCCAGTTGTTAAGTCCGTGCAATTAGTATGGCGTGGGGACCAGAATCGCCTGTTCCTCTAAAAGTACAGCACCTCGAATTGCTTACAATCGTACCCGTTATTGTTCCTCAATCACAATTACGGGGGACATTGCCGATAATGATTTCGGATCGACGGACAAAAACGGATACCACATTGCTGCTGGGTACATGGAGAAATTATTGCTACTTTATTCCTATTTCCTTCTAGCGTTAATAACGATTTGCCCTGAAGTAAGTGCGTAATTACACTTTACCTCGTTCACATTATTCGTCATTTAAAAATTTTAATAGTTAAATAATTAAAATACCTTTAATATTTTATTTTAATTTTTTATGTATATGCTTTTGATATTCGATAGTTAAAAAAATAGAAAAAAATAAAAGATAATAAAAATTGATATTTTTGGCTTTAGAGAGTAAAAATATAAGAAAAATGTTGAATTATATTATATCCAACAATACAATTTGCACAAATTAAACTAAATATTAAATGTATAAAATGTTAAGAGATATAAAAATATCACAAATTTTATACAAAATATATTGTCACATAATATCGTTAAAAAAAATTTCAATAAAAAGTAAACTCATTTGAAAATTATTTTACCACTATAGTTAAACATTCAAATTTGACATAATATAAAATGACATGAAAAAATTTAAAATTTAGATGAAGAAATATATAAATTATGTTAAAATATTATATTATTTATTTTTCTTATTTTAAAATAATTATCACATCATTATCAAAATTTAAATATATAAAAAATTAAAATATAGTATTAGGGATATTTTAATTATTTAAATAGATTATATCACATCATTATCAAAATTTAAATATATAAAAAATTAAAATATAGTATTAGGGATATTTTAATTATTTAAATCAGATTATATTGATAATTTCAAAATTATTAATAAATAAATTGTGTTCCTAAAAAGTAAAATAATATTATTTTAATTTAAAAAATAAAATGTAATTACTCACTTAATTTAGTGAGCAAAGTGTTATTAGCCCTTCTACGAACAGACTTATTTGCCGCCATGGCAATCTTGCCTGGAACGCCACGTCACTGGAAACACGGCGTACAAAACTCCGATGCAGTTTACATTTGCAGGTCAGTTCTGCAGTCACGACTATTGGGCTCCTGTATTCTATTACAGCCTTTTTGTCAACAAACTACTTCTTAGTATTAGTAATTAAGAAAAGGAATAATTTTATTTTACCCTCTTAAAGTTTAAGGTTATTATTATTTTAGTTCTTAATGTTAAATTTTAAGCATTCAAGTTCCTAAACTAACTGACAAAGCTAATGGTGTTAAATTTTTAATCTAAAATGATATTTTTACTCTCAAATTAGATGTGTGAACAAATTTTTTCATGAAATCCAGAAAATATCTTTTTTTTTTCATTCCATAAATAGAGTTTGATGAAATTTAATATTTGGTGATAAATGATAAAAAAAATTATTGAATCATATCAATATAATGAGAGGGAGAAAAAAAAAAGAAGTACAAGTGAGAATAAGGGTATTTTTGTTAAAAAGATAGTGAATGTTGAATTAGATTTAACGAAAAAATTTAATTGCCTAAAAATAGCATTAGAAACTAAAGTAATAGTCACCCTAAACATTAAAGGAGTAAAGTGAAATTAACCGCTAAAAAAAAGCAAAGTAACACCCGTATTCGTACACACCATAATAAACTATTCAATTGGTCGTCCCTTTTCTATTTAAAGATGCATCTCTCTACTACAATTAGAATTATGGTACATATTATATTTATGAGGAAAATTTTATAATTTTTTTTTTATTTTATAGACGATTAAAGTATAATATTATATGTTTTAAATATTTATACAAAATAAATCTGTAAAACTAATAAGATAATTTTATCAACGTGATTATTATTTATAGTACTTTCTCTGCTATTTCTTATATACCAACGTGTCAAGTTCAGTTAAAATATTTGGTGCATGAAATGAAATGTAGAGTCCATTCTCCTAATTAATTACCCCCATTTATTTGTTTATATAATTATGATGAATAGCATTGAAATGGTGAAAGCTATTGAAAGGGGACCATATACATATTTTTACGTACACCATGAATTTAAGTAGTCTTAACATCTCAATCCCTTGGTCACTTTGTTTGGGTAATCATACAACGTCAAGAAACACGATGATGATGAACCATGCAAAAATCAACGTAAGCTATCGCATAAATAATTTGTTTAGCCGGCCACCAATAACTAAAAAAAAAAACCTGGACCACTTCCCCATGCATTTAAATCATAGAATTACTAAGCAAGGAACAAACAAAATATCCTGAAAATAATCCAGAAATTAATAGATAATACGTGATTAATTAGTGAGAGAACAAAAAGAGTTGACACAGAATCGCTGTGCTGTTTTTGGATTCGTTCTTTTGGCCCTGTTTGATACTAGAATAATTAATTTTGGTAAGGTTTCAACAAGTTGAGGATTTTCTTTTTTCAATTATATGCTTGTGGGTCTCTGAGATTCCTCTTTCCCTTTCTCCGTCCAACAGATATTAATTGTATATTTTTTGAATTAATATTATAACGTCCAACTTAGATACTCTTTATCTTAAAAGGGGTCTGGATTCTACTAACTCCTAAACGAAGATATTGTCCGTTTGTTGTTTATTCGTTTTCAATAATGAAAGGATTTTAAGAATATAAAAAAACATGATGACTATTTGTATGGGGGGTGGTGGTGTGTGGAAGAAACTAATTATTTTGTCTACTTCGCCCCGCATGCATTTTACTAGGAAAGATAGTTTTGGGTTTTTCCAGCCAATAATTGCTTGATGATTCAATTATTCATAACTAATGTTTAATCCAGGATTAATAATTAATTAATTGATTAGGAGTTGTGAATCTTAAGGATTCTTACAACTAATTATCATCATGTCTTCATCAATCCTAGGCATCTATCTCCTAACATCCTTAATTAATCAGGATTGCAACATCACGTCATGTGACATGAGAAGGAAAGAAAGATGTTTTCACCATTTTGATCAAACAAATTATAGTACTCCATTAAATTGATCATGCTCCTTGCAAACAAGAATATATGTGTAGTCGTTCACCCAAGAAATTGGTGGGTTCTTCTTTAACAGAATCTTCGGTGGACATAAATATAATGTGAACAGGTGGCTGTATAAATATTCCGTTTAAATGGGTCATTAATTACGTTTAATTCGGCGGATGGCTATTATTTCATGGTAATTAATTATGCAGCAGCTGGCCTCATTCCTAATGTCTAGAAGGACCACGGCAAAGAAAATGAAATATGCTAGCTATTACCCTTACAAAACAATTGATGTTACAAAATTAAAATATAAAAAAAAATTTACAATTACTTTTAAAAAATCATTTTTCTGTACTTTAAATATTTATGTTACCACATTCTTAAAAATTTATACCATATAAATTTTTAAAATTAAAAGAATAATTTCATAAAAATGACAGTAAAATTTCCCTAACATATATATATGGAGAAATTCTATAGTCCTTTTAAGGAATCCATTCTTTTGTGCTTTAATGCTTGTACAGTATAATATCATGTGTTTTAAATACTTATACTGTATAATTTTTTAAAATTAAAAGAATAATTACCTAAAAAAGATTGTAGAATTCCTCGTGTATATACATATATTTAACTAATCTTAGCTTCCTCGTGTAGTCGTGTCACGTAATTAAGCTCTTACATAATCTAGATGTGTATAGAAATTTGGTAGACCAGTTTCTCTCGGGCATAGAAACCTTCGACTCCTCAAGCGGACCACGTATCAAGACTTGGAAAAAAGTTTCGGATCGAGGTTGTGTTCGTTTGGATTAAAAATATTTTTTAAAAGTTTTTTTAGTGTCAAGCACTAAAAAATATTTTTGATGTAAAATATTTTTTAATTTTTTTCTCTAACTGAAAATAACTTACAGAATTTTTGAGTGTAAGTTATTTTTCAGATAATTCAAGAGTGACATTAAATTAAAAAATAATACTTACTTTAATAATTTCATTTGCTAAATTTATTTTCGTTTTCAATTATTTTTCATTCATTTTTCTCTTAATTATGGGTCCTACACTAATATAACTTTAATTATGCATATTTTACTATTACATTGTACTATCATTTAATTTTGAATAAAATCAATCTTTTCTTCACCACAATTACTTGTAAGGTATTTATTACCATTGTCATAATTTTTTAACTTGTATTCATAAAAATAAAAATGAAACCGTTAAAAATTTTATTTCAAAATATTTTCATTTTATCAACCGAACACCGAAAAATTATATGAAAAATAGACTATTTCATATAAAATATTTTCCAATAAAAAAAAATATTTTTAATCAAAACGAACACCTGAATATTTAGTAATAGAATTTTTGCATTTTAAACATCTTATCCATTATGATATACCCACTCCAAGATTTGTACCTCTATAATTGTAACAACAATCACTCATGACAAGGCACACGACTAAGACTTACATTCAATTTTTAATCTAAGGTAAAAAAAATTACTCCTGTTACTTCTATTTTGTTGTAAAATGAGTAGTCAAATTTGTGAAGGATGGTTTAACTTGTATATTTGAGAAAAAATAACTTTAAGAGTCTTTTATATTTCATTTATATACTTTTTTTAGTCCTTAATATTTAAAATGATATATTTTAATCCCTCACAAATTTAAAACATACTATTTTGGTCGATTGACACAATTATCGACATATTTTGACTTGAAATACTCACATGCGTATTAAATATTATATTTTTTATGGACAAAATTAGCAACACACAAATTTTAAATGTTAAACAACAGTACTTAACAGCCCCTCTAATCCCTTTCCTTGCTTTTTTTCTTCTACCACTCCTACTTTAATAGCCCCAATCTTCTTCTTTTTTGGAATAATTTACTATTTAAGATTATGTATTGTTAATCCATCTCCAAATTTTACACGTAAATATATTACATTTGATAAACATATGAGTAGTTTAGATTAAAATATGCCAGTATTTGTATCAAGAGACAAAATGTTACTTTTTAAATTTATGAAGGACTAAAATATATTATTTTAAATATAAAAATTTTAAAAATATAAATATAAAATGTGAAGAATTATTAAAATCATTTTACCTATATTTAATGGCTTTCAACATTCGCCTTGTTTAAGCACGCCTGACGATTCCCTTGGCCTTCTTTTTGTCATGGCTTGTTGCTGTCATTTGTTTGACCTTTTGTATCAAAGGATTTTTCTTCTCTTTGGAAAAATAGATGAAAGGTATTTTTTCATGTTTAATTATGACGTAAACCATGAATAATCATAGCGTGTTGGTAATTAAGGACATCTGACAATGATGTATTAAATGACAACCTAGTACAAGATTTTCCGTTTATCTTGCAACTTGCATGCTTCAATTTAATTTCGTTAAATTCAGAAGATTGTATACTAATAATTAGATAGCGAATGATAGCAATGTCTACAAATTTACAAAAAAAAAAAATTATATTAACATCTGCTCTTATTTTTTTTTTCCCCAAAAGTTATTTATGACATTGAATTAATATACAGATGCATACCTGATTATTTGCTTGAAGTGATGAAGGAAAGTAAGAAGGTTAATCCGTTAATTAATGGTTCACCATTTCAGAGAGTAATATTCTCCTTATTTTATAGAGATGATCTGTTCCTTGAAATTAAGGTTGAATTATTGAAAAAATAAGTACTCCAACATCTACAAACTATGAATTAATAATCAGATGACAAAAAACCAAACAATTTCGTCGACAGCAGGGTTCGAACCTGCGCGGGCGAAGCCCAACAGATTTCAAGTCTGTCTCCTTAACCACTCGGACATATCGACATTGTTAGTTTAGTTTGAATTTTGAAATTTTTTCATTACATTAGAGTTTTTTTTTTATAAAAAAAGTCTCGGATCGACAGAGTGTTGAGATTTGAGAGGAATTGGGCGCTGGAATAGGCCTAAGCCCACTAATTGCTTTTCTAAACCAGAGACAAATCGTTACATGTGAAAGTATCTATCTGAAAGCGATAGCCCAAACCCATGGACCACCCAACCCAGCCCCCCAAACCACCCAACTAATATAGTTGTCTACATGACTTAGCATTCCCAAGTCACCCATAGAGATTTTTATCAACAACGTCTTTTTGGAAAATATTTAGGTAGATATAATTTTTGACCGTATTTATAAATTAAATGCTATGAAATCTATGATATCAGCTGATGTAAGAAAGATTTTATAAAATTTAATCTTAACCGCAACATTTACCAATGAGACCAAAGATCGGATCTATGTAAGTATTTTTCGGATATGTTCAACTTTCTAATATATATATATATTTGCTAGAAAGTTTCGAGAAACTATAGAATTCTCCTAATAATATACTATTTGGGATTTTTGATTAAAATAGAGGACCAGTTATTCACTCAATAATAATAAGCAATAAACAAAACTATATGAATAAAAACAGTTAAACAGATAAAAATTAAGGGTCAAAATGCACACCAAATTAAATTTTTTATCACTTTGTTCCTTAAAATTTTTGTTTACTGACACTTTACTTCAAATTATAACAAAAAGTATAAAAATAATAGAATATTGGCAAATTCTATTTATGGTTTCCATAGCACCCAAATATTACACACGGACTTTTTGTTTTTTCGTTTTTCTGATAATGTAGATACAAGGAAATGATAAATAAATGAAAAAAAAAAAAAAAAAGTAAGAGAGAGAATCTAATCCCTATTATGATTCTAAAGGAAAGAAAACACGGTCTGGTTTTGAGGAAATTTGAAGCGAACCAAACTAAATGCTACGGAAACCTTGTCATTAACAACTTGGACCGAAGCAAAAACTAAAAACTATTTTCTGATGAGCACTAATTTATCACACACTCAAAATCGATTTTAAGGTTTTTACGTCACAAAATTTTATTTACCACCGTCTGTACCAATCTTTTATCATAGCAGTACATGTAACAAATATCCAAACTATGAGACATGAAGTTAACAAATATCTAAAATATAAAATAAAAAATTAACATAAATGATAAGACGGAAGATCCGAAACTATTTCTAGCTCATAGTTATCCTGTTTACTTGTCCAGTTGCGACGTTGATCAGATACAACATTGCATCACACTACTTATCTCACTATTGAGAATGCCATACCTAAAATTTAATTTAGGAATCAGAAATAAACCTCGTCAACTTATTGGAAGGTTACTATGGTATGCTTCCTATTTTCCTTACTTTTTACATGGAACAAGAAATTTACTTATCCAGTATCCCTCCCAGTTGAACAGCCCCCTCTACACCTAAATCCTAATTCAATTACCTTTCACCCAAGTAAACGTTAAAGTTATGTAGAGGCAAATCTACAGCTCAGAAGCAGCAGTTTAACACCATCATCATGATTGGAGCAGATGCAAAATAAGCTAATGTTTCAAAACAGTTGCACCTATGCTAAAAGAGTATATAAAATTCGCCAAACAAGGCAGCTCCAACTATTAACACCTTTCTTTTCAGTTTCCTAGTTTTGTTAACATTTCTTGTTCTCTTATGTTATACTACTCTTTCAGGAACAAACAGAAGGCCAAAGGGACATGTATGTCAGCATAGCTAATGCGACTGCTTATCTACTCATAATGATGCTATCCTTCTGGTAAAATATCAAGGATGCTGAGAATTGATGTACCGCACGGGGATCCGCTTCTGGATTACTGTCCTGCATGAAGGGCAATCTTTCATGCCTTGCTTTTCATGGAGAACGTTGCATTCTGCACAAAGAACCTGATGTGCACATGGGAGGAAGACCACGGACATCTCTGCAGTCAAACACATAACACACTCCCTTTCTGGCTTTCCACTTCCAGCCCCAAAATTGTCCTGGAAGACTGCCAACCTCTTGTTAACTTTAGGCACCTGAAAACCCTGGCAAGCAGAGGCAATTCTGCTTCCTATTAAGCTACTATCATGAGCCCATGTCAACTCCCCCTAGAAGTGCAGCTATTTTTGAAGATTCAGAATCTAATCTCAATTCAGAAATCTCATTCTCAAGTTTCTTAATGTGTTCAACACACACTTGCATATTTCTTTCGTCTGTCTCTCTCATGTTGTCCTCCTCTGCTTTTGTCCGAGCTTTCTGTTGTTCACTTTCCCTCTTCAATAACTCGGCTTGTCTATCATGTTTTAGTTTTTCCCTTTCTTCTTGCTTCCATAAAGCCTGAACATTTTTTTTCCTATCAGGTCAGAATAAAAGAACAAGCACCAGAAATTCGCCCCTCCCTTTTTTCTCCAACTTCTAAAGAGGGAATCTATGAAGAGGAGGAACCAAAAAAATTTACTAAAAGGATAAAAATCACTTGCTCTTCAAGAAAGGAAATCAAACTGAACAAGTTTGTTGCAATACAAGCACATATGAGGAAACTAGAAGAATTCATGTATTCGTGTCCACAAGTAAAACTCAAGACTTTTGAAGATGCAAGTGCATAACTATGATTTTTATGGGTAAAACTCAAAAGAAACGTACCTTCACCCAAAAGACAGGAAAAAGGCATAATATTATGAGAAATTACGAGGTTATACCCACTTAAGAAAATGTTCAAGCTAAAACTTGATGGCATTACTCATGTTAATGTCCCATGCATGCATGTTCATGTCCCTGGTTAATTTGTTTTTCTTTTTTCTCCTTTCCCTTTTTTTTTTTTTTTTCCCCCATTAAGGGGTGGGGGACGGGGTTGGGTAGGCGTGGGAAAGCATACCTCAATCTGGTTCTTACGAAGTTTTGCCTTTTCTAGTTGGTGTTGCAGATCTTCTGCACGGTGCTTTAAAGTAGTGAACTCCTCCTGCAAAGCAGTCTTCTTGGTGTCTGCTGATTGGGACCTCTTCATTGCTTCCTGCTCTTTCTGCACAGCTTCGGTAAAATTTGTACTGGCCCTTAGTGCCTGGAATCTAGCAGCCTCAGCTCTTGTTTTCAGCACATTATTGCTCATCTTCAAGCCTGTGAATTCTCAAATTAGCTGTCTCGATCTGGGCTGCGGCATTAGATATTGCATGCTCCATCTCAGAAAGCCTCTTCATGGAACCTTCCTCCAAGGATGGCATATCATTTTTGCACTTATCAGCCTCTTCTTTCTCATGCCTCAACATTTTCAGCTCCACCTGATCCTTGCTAAGCCTCCGAGTTGCCTCCATAACCTTCTCATTTGCCCAATCCTTCCAGAATTCAATTTCTTTTTGCAATGCTTTCATATGAGAAGCAAGAGTCAATATGATTTCCTCTTTGTCATCTTTGGGAACATACTTCCCCAGAGACTCATTGTAAGGAATTCCAGAATAATAATCAGGAACTTGGGAAGGGCTAGTGTTGTTGGTTTTGGCCTTTGGCATGGGTTTGAATTCAATGGATGAAGACATGGGATTTTTACTGTTTAGTGCAGGCAATGCATAAACAGTTTCTTTCACAGCCAACACACTAGGATCTGTCACTATTTGGTGGACAGATGAAGGGTTACTTGAAATATCATAGCTTCCTTCAGAAAGAGGATGATTGGTTCCAAGTGAAGTGGTTATTTTAGAATACGTACTCTTCATTATCACGCCAGAAGAACCAGTACTCTTCATTAGTACGCCAGAAGAACCAGATGGTGTAAAAATTGTCTTATCCAATACCATACTACCCCAGGTGGTTAGCTTCGCTTTGAAAGCACCCTTAGACATACGACCCTTGTAACTTTTCTCAAAATGAAATGTTTTCTGCCGAAGGATGTCTCTCTTGGAATGACCGGTTGGACCCTTACGACCACCCGCGGCTTTTTCTTCCATGGCAGCTTGAGTTACAGACTGGACATGCTCCCTACTAGAGCTCAAGGATTTGCCCCGGGATTCCAAAGAAGGAACTAAACTTTCTTTCGGAGGGATTGCAACATCATGAACATGGGAAATTTTTGATTTGGGCAATTGAGTGAGTGCAGCAGTTGCAGAAAACTCAGATTCTAATGAGAAATTTGACCTTTTGGGGCAGAAGGTTCTGAGGTATATGGCTTGTTGAGTTTTGGATCACTTGTTTCAGGAGCCTTTAGTGTCAATGGAGAAACTGTTGGACCACATGACCTTTCTCCAGAAATTTCTGGGACACAAAAGCTACCCAAGTGATCTCTATCAAGTACACATGCATGTAATAGGTTCAGATCACAAATCAAGAGCCACCACATTGCTTCAGCAACAGTTAAACACGGTCTAACCTCCCTAACGACTGCTATCATCTCGAGTATGGTATAGTTCACTAGGCTGTCTAAATCCTCAAAGACATGATGCCTTGAAGTTTCTAGTTCCTTTTCTCTACTCATAAACGCCAAAGCGCCATCCACTGCATTTGATACAACATCCTTAGTTCCATGGTAAAGGCCACTCCTCAATATAAGCTGCTCAGCAACCTGATGATTGTATCCACTTTCAGTGACCTTCTTGATTGCATTCTGGAAGGTCCCAAGCAAATAGTGATTTGATAAAAGTTCCTGAAGCTGGCAAACTACAGGATCATCCCATTCATCTTCCTCGAATTCTTCCACTTCCTGTTCTGGACAAGAAGCATCAGCCCTTGCCTCTTGTGAAGCAAGCTCAATTTGTGCATTTCGAAGCTTTTCCTCCAATAACTCATATCTAGGGAATTCAGTCAAAGACAGGGCTGACACATCTATCAAGTCTAGCGGAAACTCGGACAAATATTTCCTCTTATTCTTACTCCCTTTTCCACAAGTTGAGATAGTATTACACAATTCATTACAACCACCAACATCACCGCTGTCGCCCATGCCTGTCAATTAGATACAGATTATCAAATTTTCAACGTGCAAACCTATAATTCAGCTTCCATTGCAAGCAGTATCCATAATTGTTATTTAAATCAGCTCACAGCTGTATGATTAGTTATCTTCAAAGATGAATGCAAAGAAATCACAACATTTTGCAATCACTGAGAAATGAGAAAGAACTGCACCTCCACTAATGCTAACAATGAAAATCCCTTTTAAAATCAGATAGTGTTCCTGCAATGCACGAAGTCACTTAAACAAATTAGCAAAAAAGGAACAAGAGAGAACCCTCGAAAAATGATTATAGAGACTTTCAGAATCCAGCAATTTAACTAGAATTAAATACTCATGCAAACCAGTTCAAAGCAGAAATTCATGTTATCTTCGAGTGATCAATGCAGGTAAAAACTAAACTGTAATAAACAAATGTAATTCTCATTTCTCACTAGCCAAGAGAAAATCGACGGTGTAAAATGAAATAAACAGAACGACACCTTTAAATTACTCCTCGCAGTGGTGAACAACCCCCTGATAAATCAATAATACCCTGCAAAAAAAAAAAAAAAAAAAAAAAAAAAACTTCAATTATATAAAAGCCATTAAAAAAAATAAACCCATTTTACCAGGTGGGTTCGTGGGCGCTCGCCGGACTTGGCCATAAAATTGTTTTCTTTTCCCATTAATTAATTTCCCGACGGGGCAATATTAATTGACAAACCACAAAAAGCTAAATTGGTAATTTTTAGCTAAAAAATAATAATAACAACTCCACCTTAAAAAACTTATCACGCCAAACTCATAACTGCATAGAAAATTCATCGCAGGGAATTCTTTTTTTAAAAAAAAAAAAAAAAAAAATCACAAATGGGTTTGTAATGAACCTGCAAATGAAAAGAGTTCAATCCGTTAATTCGGCAGAAAATTTCAGGACTGACCAGCAACCATCATTTTTTGTGCATTAGGCAGTGTGGATTCTGAGCTCCTTCCCACCCACAACACAACAGAAGCCACCGCGGGCTTTGAGAGTCGTGACAACTTTTATATAACTGGGTAATTTTTTTTTTTTTCTTTTCTTTTTTTCTTAGGGAAAAAAAAAATAGAAAAAGAAAAAGATGTTAAACACACCCCTGTTCCTTCCCTGCAGCCCATGTTGCAAGACCTAGAACCCAAATCTTTTATTGGGCTGGGCTACTAAAAAAATTCTCCCAACTTAGATTTTCGTATATTTATTTATTTATTTTGACCATGATTTTTTTTAATCATTTAATTTTGTTAGTATCAGATAGGATACGGTTTTTTTGTCAGTTTTATTTTTTTTTAAGGAACGTAAGGAAAGAAATTAATATAGATGAAAATGGTTTTTTCTTACTCTTTCTCTTATGCTAAAACATAGTACAAACACACGCTACCAGTGTTCTGAATTTGGGCCTATTGTGGTGCTCTATTCTTCGGCCCAAATGAATAGAGAATGGTTTGGTTAATCGACCACACTGGAGTCAGGAAACAAACACTTACAAAAGACCGGGTAAGTGGGGCCCAGAGCACAACCATTTAAGGCCCGCTTTCCGTTGGGTTTAATAAAGGGTTAATTATATTTGCCTCCCTCGAGATTTGACCAAATTACAAAACAACCCTATAGTTTGGTAAAATTACAATCATCTCCCTTAAATATTGGATTAATTATATTTACCTCCCTTAAGATTTGACCAAATTACCAAATATATCCTTGCGGTATAAAAAAATTACAAATACCCTGAGAGAAAAATTAAATATATCTTTAAAGTGTTATAATTAATTTTTGCATTCACAAAATACCATTCCTCTAACACCGATATTTATCTCCTATCCCCTTATCTATAATTATTTTTTAAATTATAAGATGCGTTTAGGAATTTGATCAAACCTCAAGAACCTTCAATATAGTTTACGGCAGTGGAAGTTACGGGCAAGGCAAATTTGAAGAAAGAGAAATCTAGAACGGCAACAAAAAATGGTGAAGGAGAGTCCCAAAACTGCTAAGGTGGGTATCTTTCTGATTCTGGAATACATCGATCTTTGTTATTTTGTTTTAACGTTAAATTATTTTGTGGTGGTCGGCTATCGGTTTGATTTTGACTTTTGTTGTGAGGCGACGGCAGCAGGAGGCGGCCCCCCGGACGCGAACTACAGATATGTGGGCAGTGCAGTGCTGCAAGTGTTTCAAGTGGAGAACAATTCCAACCCAAGAAGAATTCGAAGAAATCAGAAGCAATTTCATTGAAGATCCCTTTACCTGCGATAAGAAGCAGAAACCCAACAATAATTATAGTGTTTCTTGTGAGGATCCGGGTGATATCGAGTACGATTCGACCCGATCTTGGGTTGTCGACAAACCCAACATTCCCAAAACCCCAGCTGGTTTTAAGAGACGTGTGGTTATGAGGAAAAATTATTCCAAGATGGATGTTTATTACCACACTCCCACAGGCAGAACACTCAGGTCGATCACCCAAGTTGCATCTTTCTTGGAAACGAATCCCCAGTTCAAGCATTTGTCTCCTTCGGATTTTAGCTTCAGTTTACCAAAAGTGATGGAAGATACCATTCCAATTCCAGAGAAGAATGTGGTATTCTTAACTGATTAACTGTTGTATAAATGAAGACTTGACTTTGCCTCCTCAATTAGTTAGACTTCTTGATGAAGACTGTATACAACTGTCTATTGGTTTTGTTTTAGTCTGTGTGTAGGCCTGCTTTTGTTTGTTGTGCTTTGTTTATGTTTGAATGCTTTCGGTTGACAGAAATCCTTTAATGTTGCACAAAATAAAGTAGTAGTGATTGTGATGTAATCTTTCTTTCCTTCTAGTCCACTGGAATGGCACAATCTTCCACCCTGCTCCATTTGTGCGTTCTATTATGCGTGAATCAATATAGGGGTAAAAGTTCAATGAAGCTAGTTTCATTTTCCCTTGAACAAATATGGGCTATTTTAATTTTTCGTTAATTGCCTTGCGCTTAGTAAATCACACGGACCGAGATTAATTGAATAACAAATCATTTAGGAGGTGTTTGGTTTATCGGTATGGGAGGGGGAATGAGAATTAAAGTTAATGATACCTATATATGGTTAAACACTATGGGAATCATTCTATAGGAATCAAAGTGTTAGAAAATACATACTTTCATTCCACACTTGTGACATGGGTGGGTTTCAAGTTGGGTAACTTATTAACATAATGAAACTCATTTCTATGTTAAATAACCAAACAAGTAAGGGGGAATAATATAAATCCATACCAATAGTGGGTATATGACTCCCATTCCGATTCCGATTCTCGAATGTGAACCAAACACCTCCTTAGTATTATAATTGATGAAAAAATAAATATCATAATTCTTATAAAAAAAAAAAACGAAATAATATATTCATGATATGTAACTTAGCTATGTGATATTAAATTATGGTATAAAGCATTGGATGAGCCACCTCAGAAGAATAAAGTAAATAATCTATAATTTTTTAAATACTTTTTTATATTATTGTATTTAACTTACAGAAACAATTTATTTTTTTATCGAATTGAACCTATCATTACATCTTTTTTTGCATTCCAAAACCATATATAGTATTTAAAATCATTCTATCCATAGTCTAAACCATACAAATACAATAAACATTTTTCGTTGGAAATAAAATTAAAAAAAAAATCCTATATGAATTTATTATCTTAAACGAACCACACAGATCTGGTTCTACATACAGCTAAATAGGTAAACAGATTTGGATTCTAAACCCTAACTCTCAAAAAAATAAATAGTAAATTTGTATGTTCAGTAAATTACATAAATATATTTTGAAATTCAAATACATGTTAAGCTTTCAAGAAGCACAAACGCTTTCCCTTTGGTGATCCTTTGTTTCTGTTATAATATCAAAGTAAAATTCTACAATTTCTTTTAAGGAATTATTTTTTTATATTTTAAATGCTTGTACAGTACAACACCATGTGCTTTAAATACTTATACTGTACAAGCTTTTAAAATAAAGAGAATAATTCCGTAAAAATAACTATAAAATTTCCCAATATCAAATTGGATTACAATATAATATTTTTTTTAATTTTAAAATTTCCTAAACTCCCATAACATTCATGTAATCAAAGTGTGACAATCTAGATATTAGACACCTTATTTTTTATTTGATGTAATAAAGATAAAAGTACATACTAAATATGTAAGATTTGGTACATTATATTTTTCATCTGGTCATCTCATTCAAATTGGCACCACCACCACTTAATTAACCGCAATTGATTACCTTCTTTATAAAATTCTCTGGGGATATGAGATAGAGTTGGTTCATATTTATAAAATATTTTACTAAATGTGCTAAATTATCTACGTGCCGGATTGATGTACATATAATTTTTATACACTAATTAAATTATACTACGTGTTCGTCTCTATCTAATTACAATTTTGGCAAGAAAATAAGTGAGAAAAATACATGTAGGAATTAGAGATGTGTGAAATGAAGGAGGTAACAGCTATCATTAATTTTTCAAACTTTCATTATAAACCAATCAAACAATAAAACCTCTTAATTACTGCAATTAGGTAATCAAATTTGGGTTGAAGGCTTTAATTAAAAATATTTTACAGCACAAAAATGGAAAGCACTTACAAACCTATTCTTGAGCACATAATTGATTTTTCCACCATTTGCGTGTTTCACTACGTTTTCTAATACTGTAATCAAGTCATTATTCTCATTCCTTACTTTATGTATACAAGATTCTCTATTCAATCCGAAAATAAAATTTGTCTGCCTAAATTAAATTGCTATACAAAAATATTGACGGCAGCCACCGCACCTAATGGTTTTACCAATTCTTCCCAAATTTTCAATTAGAATTTTAGCCTTTTTTTTTAAATCTAATTGTGATGCAGGATAAGTTGTGGCGCGTACAAAATAGTGGTGTTACAAATGCTCAAGTGCAAAGATTTTTAGATTTTGCATGCCAACAAGTTGATTGCAGTACGATAAATCCTGTTGGACCTTGCTTCGAACCTCATACATATCTAAATTAGAATTGCAAACAAATCCGTACGTGCATTCTGCACAAAGAACCTGATATGCACATGAGAACAAGACGCAGACATCTCCTCAGTCAAAAAACATAACACACTTCTTTCTGCCTTACACTTCCAGTCCAAAATTGTCCTGAAAGACTGCCAACCTCTTGTTAACTTTAGGCACCTGAAAACCCTGGCAAGCAGAGGCAATGCTGCTTCCTCTCGATAAGTGCTGCTGTTCTTGAAGATTCAGACACTAGTCTCAATTCAGAAATTTCTTTCTCAAGCTTCTTAATGTTTTCCACACACACTTGCATGCTTCTTTTGTCTGAGCTTTCTGTTGTTCATTTTCCCTCTTCAGTAAGTAACTCAGCTTATCTATGATGTTTTAGTTTTTCCCTTTCTTACCGCTTCCACAGAGGTTTGAACTACAATTCGATTGCTACTCTAGCAAATAATTGGAGGAAAATTGGAATTTTTTTAAAATTTTAGTTCCATCCTTTATGAAATACTCCCTCATTATTATTTTTTGTCACATCTTGTGAATCAATTTTTATTATACTGTTAATCTTTCTTTCTTTTCTTTTTTTCAATTTTGCCATTCAAATTTAAAATTTAAAATTTAAATTTATCATTAAATTAAAGTAAAGAAAGGATGATATTGAAAAAAGTGATAAAAGTGCCTTTGACCTGATCAGGATGATAAGAGCAATAATGAATTATATTGCGATAGTAGAATCCTTAATGTCACAGCAAATATTATATTAAATGATATTGCTACCCTTAAAACTCATCAAACATTCTTTTAACGGCTCTCCTCCTCCCATTTTCTCCATTTTCCTCAGTTAATCCCTCTCTTGCCCCTCTCTATTTCGCACGTCTTCATCAATCATCAACACTGGAAGATCTTCTCCCATTTCTAATTTAATCCAAGCATCTCGTCGTGCTTGTCATGGTTTTTATGGAATCAATTAACAGCCAAACAACATATCAGGTGAGGTGACAAAATTCCAAAAAAATGAAACTTATCATCCTACCAATTTACTGAATTGAAAAGAAATAGAAGTAAAGAAGTAAGTAAATAAAGAAAAAAAAAATATGAATGTAAAGCAAAATGGGGTGTTTTTTTTTTTTTTTTTCTAACATGAAATAATTGAAGGAGACTGAAGAAAGATCAAACTGAATAATTTTGAAATAGCGACCGATATCCATTTACTTATTTGGCGAGAGGGTGTTAGGGATGGAGGGTTGTGGGTAGTTTTGTTGGCTTCTATAAAGGGTGAATTTGTCAATTAACTTAAAATTTACTGTAGCATTAATATCATTGACCAGATAATGAACATCCCGGGACATGCATGGGTATGTTGAGGTTTATAAACCCGACCGCGCGTGTAAGTGGAATTAACCCATTAAAATATCTTAGTAAACGTTTCCTTTTTGAAGTATCCTCTCGATTGCATTAAAGAAGCCTATATAAATCAATTAAAAAAGTGTACAAATTAGAATTTTATAAAAATAAAAAATAATTAAAGTATAAGTTCATTAGTTATCAACATTCTCTACAAATATTTTGGATATTACTTAAAATATTATTTAAAATAAGTATTATATTAATTATTTGGAATGTAATATATATGTTAGATCAAAGGTGGTTGAAAAATGTATTCAATGAATAATTGCAAAATGTTAATTAGAAAATAATGGAAAAAGCTAGCAATCCAAATGGATCCACACATAATTTTGAACAAATACTTGATTTATAGGTTATTTTAATTTTTATTAATTTCCTTACACATAATAAATCAAACTGAATCGAGATTAATTTAAAAACGAATCATTTAGTATTATAATTGATGGAAAAATAAATATCATAATTCTTATAACAAAATAAAATGATCTATTCATAGTAAGTATCTTAACCGTGTTATATGATTACGGTATAAAGTATTGGATGAGCCACCTCATAAGGATAAAGTAAATAATCTAAAATTTAAATACTTGTTATAGTATTGTACTTAACTTGTAGAAACAATTTATTATTTTATCAAACTGATCCTATCATTACATTTTTTTTTTGCATTCCAAAACTATATACAATATTTGAAGCCATTCTATCCATAGTCTAAACCACACAAATACAATAAGCCTTTTCCGTTGTAGTTAGAACTAGAAATAAATATAATATTTCTCAACATATATTTGATTATCTGAATATTTGAATGAAATATTTGAAAATTAGATCAATATAAAATGAAATATGCATTTGTTTGCAGTGGTTGTGCAATTGGTTTAACTCTATAACAAATAAATGTGAATATCTTGAATTCTTGTAAAAAATAATTAAAAATTACTATTACAATTTTTAAAAACTTTCAATGCACTACATTGTTAAAAACATTTGAGCCAATCATATACAAAAATCATATATCACTAGACGAGGGACGCTCCAAGGAGGATTTACATAAACATAATGCCTATAATGCCTGAATATGTCATATATATCAAACAATATTAAATTTGATAACAATGAATAAATAATTTTTTTATCAAAACACTACAAATATTGAATATATACACACTTTTTCTGTTATTTGATAGACTATTGTAATCATACAAACACTCATATGAGAAATACATCCCGTCCAACCACTGAATTTAAATATAAGTTAAATAAATGTTAAAGAAAGCTGACAAAATATAAATGTCTAAACTACATACCATTAGTATACAATTTATTACAAGATATCGTTGCTTTTGTTTTACTAAAATTGAATGATGAAAGAGATAGCAAACACAAAAGTAAAATATTTGAGATTTATTTTACATCAAGTAAGGGGTAAATAATTGAATAGATAAAGGTATTCATACACACTAGTGCACAACATTGATGTTTTTAGCAATTGCAAGCACAAAAGTAAAATATTTGAGATTTATTTTACATCAAGTAAGGGGTAAATAATTGAATAGATAAAGGTATTTATACACACTAGTGCACAACATTGATGTTTTTAGCAATTGCAATTAAGTTGTTAATTTCCATTATAAAGTTTTTCTAGTGCAAATCTCAATAAAAAATTGTTATAAAGTTATTTTTTACACCCTAATAATAAACTAGTATTTTTTTTAGATTTTATTTATTTAAATAAAAATAAATTAGTTGTGTAGTAGATAAAGGAAGTTATATAAGGATTTTTAAATTTAATTTATTAAAATAAAAATAAATTAGTTGAATAATATTGTGTAGTTAAGAAAATAAGATTACATAAGAATATTTAGAAAAAACAAATAAATTACTATCTCATTATACTAAAATATTACACCTAAAGTATTTTAGTAATTTTACCATCGCAGTCCAATTAGACTTAAATAGGTTAAATATTAAATATTCAACCTATGGATCAATCCGAGCCAATTACCCCAGATATAACAAATCAGATATCCAAAAAAGTGGTAACTTAAACATTGAAATCTTCGCGGAGACAAACTTCTACCCTTTCATTACTAATTATTTAGACTTCTACCATTTCATTACTAGTTATTTAGACGTAAGTAATACGTATACTGTTCACGATACCGTACTCAAATTAACTCGAATTCAAATTTTGTACCAACACTATCTAATAAGAGTACTTTGAAAAAAACATTAAGTTTGATCCGACAGGTTATCAAATTGGTCTTTAATCTTCTATATAGTAGTTAGATTAGATGAGAAATTCAATACTGTAATAATAATAATGTCCGTATATTAGCAGGCGCGCAAAACGTTAGTAGAGTATATTACAATTTGGGTGTTAAGATGGACGGTAATGAGCAATTCTCCAAAAAATAAGTAAGATAGAGAAGAAAATGAGCTCAAAACGCTGAAATCATAGAATAAACTAATGCATAGTAGTCAACTTTTTGGGTGCATAAACAATTGCAAGGCGGTTTTTGGGACGCAATTTTAGACATTTGACACTATATAATTGAGAGAGCGGAGTCGACTTTGAACCTAAGAAGAGATATAATAGTGCTCTACAGTCAGACGGCCATGTGTGGGCAATATCTGTTCACAATTTTGGCAGTCACAGCTCTTCATTTTTGCACGACCGCTGAAGTTTCTGGCTGTGTGACCAACGGCAAGTGTTCATTTTCCGGCTTCTAATTATTTTCTTTTTTCCTTTTTTTCTTTTTTCCATTTGGTTTTCCTGCTTAAATTGTTTCTCTACGGTTGAAATCTGGCCGGATCGTGAATTCGTAATAAAGGGGTTCCATTGGTGAGAAATATCAGCGATCTTCCGCTAAGATAGCAATGGGATTCCCGGATTGTCTCACACCACTCTTGTTGGTTCGCTGTTACATGGCATGAAAGAGGTAATGATCTAATTACTTATTGGAGAAAAGTCAACAGCCACCTTAATTAGGCATGTTAATGACAGAGGTTCTTGATCTATGTTTGTTTGGAAAAGTAGGCAGATTGATTATATTTTCTTTAACCACATCGTTTCTGGATGGGATTTTTACCATTCTCAGTTACTTTCACCTTCTTCTCTTTCGTTTTAAGAAATAAATTTATCAATTTAATAACTTTTAATTAATTTCAATCTACAGGTTGAGGTATGGATTCAAACAATGGCTCCGGGAGCACGCACTCCAATCGATAGACACTCATGTGAGAGGAGGTATTCGTGGTTCTGAAGGGGAGTGGCACTCTGTATCTTTCTACAAATGCGCAGCCCAAATATCCTGGTGATCCACAGGAGATTCCTTTCTTCTCTAATAGCACATTCCATATCCCTGTTAAGGTTACTTCTGTCTGATGTTCATCAGGCAAATCTCTGCCTCTATGTATTTCTTCGTTTAACGAATTATTGAAGTATTCAGACAAGTAGGCTGCAAGAAAGAGAAATGTGTTCTCTCCGTGGAGTGAATCGTTCTCTTAACGATCTCTTAAAGTACAAAAGAAATACTTCCCTACAACGGATTGTAAAATTTTCCTGTGAGCATAATATCCACTTACTTGGATCTCATGTACCAAAAGAATGTGTAAATATATATATTTCTAGGCATTTGTGGAAAGTTTTTATTCTGGTTTTTTCTTGTCCTGGAAATGGAATTCTTTTTAATTTTTTTTTTTCAATCACGAAGTTCACTGAAGCAATTCCAATATATGCCAGGTTTCGATGGTTACTGATTAAAATTTGTAATCTTGTTCTTCCTTTCAGGTTCATATATGATGATTGGCTAATGCCACATACAGCAGCCAAACTACAGTTCCCGTTTTTATGGGATGAAGAATGTTACCAGACACTCCCAAAAAGAGTAATGCTAACGAGCTTTAACCTGTCAAAGCAAAATCTATCTGAATGCGCTACACATCTTGTTGAAAACAAACATTTGAAATAAATGTAACCATTATGCATGAGTATCATAATCTTATGTAGTATTATACATACTCATTTTCCACGGAGCTGGGGTTGGAAAACTGAACTTTGCAGATATTGAGGTCTACTAGGTCTCCAGTAGTACATTTGTTCTTTTACAGAAATATTTCTTTCATTAGCCATGTGAAAATTTAACAGTGACAACTGGACAGTTGGACAATTTATCACAAGAAGTTATCCAAATGGATTGCGCTGCAATTTCAACAGAATGATAAATGAATACTTCTGGGATTTCGACTAGTTACATAATTGCAACAAAAGGTGAATTATGTTTTAAGCAATCTGCACACATAACCCAGTTCCACACACACACCATGATTCTGATGAAAGCACAAGATCATCATAAAACAAGTACTTTGATTTGGAACAGCTTCATGAATGGTTCAACCTTTAATAAAATCTCAACAGAAAACACTCATGTTAGTTCCCGGGAAGAGTAAAGCAGCATTACTACCATAACTGAACCTTCTTTTGTCACTCCTAATCTCCCAAGGAAGACCTCTTTTGCCATCATTCCCCACAAGGTGAAATCAAACATAACACCAGTCATACGGGTCTATGATTTTTTTTTTTTTTTATCTCTTTTTCGTTGATGAGCGTCTACGTTCTGCTTCTCTCTCAGCAACAACAACATAGAATTCTGCTCCAAGCATCTCATGTATATCAAGATTCAGCGAGCTGCTCAAATCAACTATCTCTGTTATCACTTCCACTGTAACCATGAAACCCAAAGCAGATAACACTCTCACAGCATTAGCTATTCTACAAATATTTTGCCTAATCTCAAGTGATGTGTGACTCTGTTCTTGATCATCAGAACCCACTGAACCTCCTGAATTAGCATTTTGTTGCTCAGATTTGTTTGTTTGATCCACTACCATGTCATCTTTGGCCTCAATCATGTTCACCGACCCAAATGAATCCATTACAGCCAAGTATCAAGTCGACTCCGTACTGGTCTAGGTGGTGGAAATGTTGTTTACGCCTCTTAACCAGATAAGGGGAGATTCTGAGTAACTGACCTCTATCAAGCTGTTGGAAGAATCAAAAAAGAAAAAGTAACAAAATGAATTAGGTGAAACTGATAATAACATCAAAGATTGATAACTAATTAAAATTGAGAGGCTGAATAGAATAAGGACTTTAGAAGCAGGCAATGGAAATTGGACATATAGATATCAACATAAATCCCCTAAACAACAACTCTCAGGCCTGATACCACTCCCCTTCAACCAACTCCCACCACCAAAAAGACAGGAAAGAAGAACATATAGATTAGATTATCGTGGTTTTAATATATAACATCACAGGAATTCTAAATAAGTGATGAGAGATGCACCTTTCCATACTTCTGACTCCTCGCTTGCAGGTGCAGACTTCCGTCATGCTGGAATCCACGGACATTCTTCTGCCTGAAATGGTTTGCACTCAAATGTTAATTTAACAATATGAAATATTCAAGTAAACTTTTCATTTTTTTTATAAATAAAAAAAAAAAAAAAAAAAAAGAGTATTAATTAACTCAAAAAGAAATTTTTTTCTTTTTTTTTTTTTTTTGTACAACAAATCATCTCCTAGACATGTAAAAAGAACACATGCTGAGACCAGGCCAGTTCCTAAAAGAGGTGAAGAATCAGAGGGCTTACACAAACAACGTCATTCTCTTCAAATATAGTACGCATGTTGAGTTCATCAGTTGCAGTTCGTCGCCTCTGAAGAACAAATAGTAAAACTTTTTAATGAAAGCCAATAAAGTCATTCTATACCCCATTCACAACAGTTATATACTTTTGACACCACTTGCCATTCCCTTTAAAGTTTCCATTAGAACTTACTGGATCAATGCCAAATTTTGAACAAAATAAGACATTGAAATTATATTTCCAAACATTCTAAGATGTTATTATGTTAGGAAGTTCCATTCCCATCCCAAGGGTCAACTACTTTGCCTCATCCAATGTGAGAAACAGAGACTAAATAGTAAAGTAACCATACAACAGCCTGTGGATTGAAAAGACAATATCAAGTAAATGGATCTAGAAAGGGCTTGCAGCAGTGTGAGAAAGTATACCTGGATGCCATCAGGTAAGTTCATTGAAGAAAGCATCAAAACTGCATCTTGGCTGAAATTAATCTCCAATCTCCAACGCTTGGGAGCCACCTTCAAAAAACACACTTCCAGATAATGAATCACCATACAAAAGAAGAAAAAAGCCAACTAAAATTGTATGGACTGTCTCTAAAGACAACAATAAAAATTATCCCTCCATACTTGCAAAGGAACTCATTCTCGCACAACCATTTAAAAACTAGTTTCCAAGCATAGAAGTTTCATATTTTGTTGAATATAACATTACTAATCTTATTAAAAAAAGAGTAGTATTTCGATAAATTACTAATCTTATTAAAACAAATCATTCTAAGAATTCAATGAAATTGGAAAGGAAAATATAAAAAATTCAATTAAGATGAGGTTATATTCACCTCGATTACACGGCCTACAATGATATCACCAACCTCAGGCTTGTATCTGAAAAATTAAACAATTAAAAATTCTTTAAAAATATGTTCTTTTAAGTAAATACAATAGCCTAACAACAAAAGGGAAAAGATTGTAATGGACATTTACAAAGGAGGGTACCTTGCCCTAAGAGCCCGAACATAAACAAGCTTATTAACACGCTCAACCACTCCGCACACGGTTGCCACCACCTGACCCTCCATCTCCGAAGTCCCATGCCCCCTAATCGGTCCATTTATAATAGTACACCAAATACCAATTTCAAATTTTCGCATTGTATGAAAAAGAAAAATTGACATTGCAAAGTAAAAATAAAAAGCAGAAAAAATTTGATTTTGCAGAAAAAGATTAGATAGTAGAGATGTATTCGTACTTGAGAACGCCGTCTTCGTAGTTGACGGGAATCTGGTGTCGGCGACGGAGACGGAAGCATTGGTGTTGGTTTTGGAGGAAAGAGATTCTAACTGTTCCAGCGCACTCTCCAATCTAAGTTTCTGGGTCTTGTTTAACGATAATTGGAGCCCTCTAATCATCGTGTTTGTGTGTGTGAGAAAGAGAGGGTATTGAATACTGAGAGAAACCCTGCAAGAACTCCAATGAGTGGAAAAAAAATTATTATTGAAAGAGTTTAAGACCTCAGGAATCACTTTTTGGGCTTATAACGAAGGGAAGTCCAACCATAGCCCAGAGTTGACAAGGCCCAGAGTTGACAAGGCCAAAAACTAGACCAATTGCCCAACAAAGATTCTTTCCCTAATGAGTGGAAAAAATTAGGATTTTCTCCCGAGGAGAAGAGCGGGGAAATTGAGGATTTGATGGGTGAAAATGGGGTTTTGGAGGTTGTTTACAAAAGGTTGGTAAGTGTAAATTCTTTTTTATATATTCTGAAATTGTATTCATTCCGTATTGTGAAAGTGAGTGTTGTAGGCGTTGTCTGATTGAAAAGTATAGATACTCTCTTTCTTTTTAGTCATTTCAACAATTGTCAAGTATTGAATATCAAGAATATAAAACTGTCAAAACAGATGCAATTAGCTTGATTCTTTCCAAAAATTTTAAATGTTGCGAGTGTTTAATATGACAAGGTGAAGGGGCTTTATCCTGTCACTGTTTGAAATGAAAGTGTGTTTATAATATAACTTCTATTTTCGTTGGTTCGACCACATTTGTGTGGTTCTGGGGCTTTCATATTAAACCAATCTCCTATTGTTCAAATGTTATTTACATCTTCTCTTTTCCGGGCACAATCAAAGTGGAATTTCACACTGCTTTGTGGTTAATGAAAAAAATTCTCTACTTCATTTACATGTATTATACTATTTTGTGAAGGAAATTCTCAACACTCCAAAATGAATGCCACTGAGAATATTCAAAGCATGTCCTTAAAGGAAATATGCCAAAGAATCTCCTATCCTTGTTCCAATTCATTTGCCTCCACTGGCCTTTCTTTTTATCATCTCGAAGGTGACTCTACATTATTGGTGTAAAAGATTCAGATCCTGTAACTTTATGAAACAACCATGAATGCTCGACGGAGACTGCTATATTCCCACTTATACGTATCGCCCAAGTCCGCCACTTGTACATCCTCTACAGATGACACCAGTTGGTTCAGAACAGGTAGATTGCAATATCTATACACAGCCCATCTCTACAGAATTGAGCACCTTCTTTTTTCTGACAAAAGAATTCTGGGAATTGGAAGTTATGCCTAAGCTTGCCAATGTGAAGGGAAAACCAGAAACTATTCATCAATCACAAGCTCATGCTGCTTTAGAAGAGTAGAAAATCACATGTAATGAACAATTCCAACTAGTATTCTATTATTAATAAAATAAAATAAAAAAGAAGTTAAAACTGCGTACAAAATTCGACCACTATATGGGCTAAATCACACTCAACTAAGACTAGAGCCTGCCCTCGATTTTGAACCCGAAGAAATGTATAACAAGCAACACCAAAGCCTACGGAGGAGAACTAGTATCTTAGCACCGGAGCTCATTTTCCAATGAAAGCCGCTTGCCACAGAATCTTTTACAGCAGTTCCCATTCACACACTGATGATTGAATCAGATGTGGTCTCCGATTTTCGTGCTACTGTAGAAGGCAAAGATAGAAGCCGACTCTTTTGGGCACGTGGAGGAAGATGCTTGGCAGGTCGTCTTGATCCAACAGTCCAGGGCAGGAAAACCCCAGTACCACCACGTGAGATCCTTCTGGTACTCACAACCACCGGCCTCAATGGAGCTAACATCATCATTGGAGTCCGAACGGGACCCCACTTTGGGATCATGTCCATTGCTTCAAAGCTATTAAGTGCTGCATTTGGTGCAGCACGCGGAGTTGGAACGCCTGGCTGCCATACAGTCATGGCTCTGGTTAGGGATGGTGTTGACATCAAGGTACTTCCTTCCTCCATGTAATGTCAATACGGACTTTGAAGAATGTGATGCTCACTCTCCTGTTTGGAGACGAGCACATGACATGTCTTGCCACATCAGCACTGTTTGCTCTCATGACTAAAAGAGACCTGTGGAATTCAAATGAATCAAACTGCATTTAGTGTCAGTTTACTCTGGTTCAAGTAATATATGAATGCACGAATACAAGAGACTGAATTCTCTTCACAGCAAGAGCTTTAGAAAGGAGACTGATAGCAGAAACGGGTTTGAACTTTGAATCCTCAAACTTTCAAATCCCTCCATGTGTATGGATAAAGGAGGATCAAACCTCTCTTATAACCATATATATACTTTTAAGCCTGATTAGGAAAATTAGAATATGCAACAGAAGATCTCTAGAAAAGGAAAAGTCTGATATGAAACTTCAAATTACTATTTAATGGTTTCATAATCATTTTCTATAAAATACTGCAATTTACATAAAGAACAAGAAGAAGAATTAGTGTTCAAATCTACAATATCCAATATCAATGTGTACATCACTAACTGTTCTTTATGTCAACAGCATGCCAGCATCTATCAGTATTTTGTATTTATCAAGTAACCCTTAAATGCAACATGATATAACAAAATTCAAATCATTCTTTTTAGGAACTTACCCTTCCTTTACGGAAAGCATGAGTGGTCCTTTATAGTTGCCTTCATTGTTATTGACAAGAGAGCGACCAAAAGCCATTGTTGACTCAGACAGAAGAAGGGTGGAGATAGGCTGGTCTAAATGTGGTGGTTTTAGGAAGGGCTGTGAGTATTCACCCTGCAGAACAACCAAATATATTTGTAATTATATTTCCCCGGAAAACGAAATGCTAGGCGTAAAGTGGGCTGTTAAGTGGCAAGTGACACTTGTCTTTCTGGTAATCAGTTAGCGACTGCATTCTAGCTTAGAAACGAACACAAATCAATTGCAAAAAAAGAAATGACTAATACCTCATCAAAAAAGTTGATGATGCAGCCATTTGGTCTCTTGTTTTCTGAAATAATGGGCTATTAAATGCCACTGAATCAGGTGGTCAATGACACCTTGCAGAAGAGCTGGAATTGGCTCAATATGGCCTGTAAATACATGCATTTTCAGTAACACTACAGAATAAAATTACCAGATGTGCCTGGGGGATAAAAGATTCCTGAAAGATTGGAGAATCCTCCAGCAATAAACTTTAACAAGCAAAAATATGTAATTGGAATAAAAATACGGCTTACTCTTTTGACATTTACTTGTAGCTTCATTTATCTGTCCAAAAATTGGAGCTCCAAGCTGAATCAACTCTCTCTTGTTTCCTTTTATTTGCTGGTTGTACAGAATAAAGGTCTCTCCTGTTTTCATTACGCTTACGTCAATCAACTTTCAAGTGAGAAAGGAAAATCATGACTTAGTGCTGAAAGGAAAATTATCAACAGTGAAACAAAGAAGAGAGTTGGAATTGAGATCAGAAACGTCACTATCGTGTACAACGAGAAATTAGAAAGTTGCAGTAATTAACAAACAGGTGCAACAGGAAAAAGAAAGAGGACAGAGCCAGCTATGCATCAACCTTCTTACCTAAAAATAAAACATTACAAAAGAGTTTCAACTGTATGGATGACAATAAAAGTTCAAACAGGTTATAAAGTCTCCCAATATTTCAGTTTATAGAAAGGAGATTGCATTTAGATAATAAGGTGTGAGCCCCAAATCCCTGCTTAAGCATATTCATTAGCATTTACGTCGACGAAAGCATTAAATTTGTGATGGATAGCTCTATAACAAGTAATAAAATAACCATAAAGTAAAATAAATTGCCCAAACCTGCTCAAGAAAAACTACAGAGATGCCCTTTACTATCTCAAAACTTCGTCCCAAAAGGAAAACAAGTTTAACTATAAAAGCATCACGAATCACAGGATCCACCTGAGAGTTCTCCATTGTGGCCAGCAACCCGGAGCTCATTCACAAAGTCATTCAACTTAGAGAGCTCAATATCAGTAAAAATGTCTTCATACAACTTTAGTCCTCTCACGACGTTCATCTGCCGGTCACATAATTTATGTCAATAAGCAAGGTCTTTCAAAGCAGACAATGAGAATTCAATATCTACTACTACATGTCTAGTCATAAAAAAAGAAAAACTTGCCATATGCCCTTTCACTGGCTCCCTGGCTACGAAACCTTTCGTGATTTTTATCTGTTCACGACGTGCTTCACATCCTTCATGATTAGAACAAATATCAATATTTTCTAGTGAAGGTTGCACTTCTTGAGATCCTGCAGTTCCAGTAAAGGCAAATAGTACCTTCAACACCAACTATAACAGTACAAGAAAAGAGTACTAGTGTAGTCAGCGAGCATAAACTATATGATGGGAAGCATTTTCAGTCAAATTAAGTAACAAAAACTAGAGATAAAATTTTAGCTTTAAGGATTAAAACTTTTTTTATGACGGGCAATAACTGAGGTTGAGAAATTTCACCTTAAACCACTTCATGATGAAATTAAAAATTCTTATTATTATTTTTTTTCTAGTTGTAAAAAAAAAACCTTTTTTTCCTCTTTTGATAAGAAAAATAGCTTCTTCATTTAAAACAGTAATTGCAATTAGTGCACAGACAAATAATTTAATTGATTAACGTACAAAACTGATGCTCTTTCTTTGATGACAAAGTAAAGGGATCTAATCCTTTTCAATGGAATATGATGTGGCCAGTGAGTGGAGAATGGAGGACCATTTTTATTTTGTGGGATACCTACTTTTGCCAATCAAACAGACGAGAAGTTGTCTATTGCCACTTTCTAGAGCAAATATCATTCCACCTGTTATTTCTTGATAATAATGCTAAATAACAACGAAAAATACTTATATAAATTTGATTTTTAATTTTATTTATAAATTTTAAATTTTCTTATGTAAGTTAATTTTATAACATTTAATTTATACTATAAAATTTACAAGTGAAATAAAAAATCAAATCTATTTAAATATTTTCCAATAACAAGTTGTACATTTGGCCTAAAGCACCAACCATAAATTGAAAAGTCTGCAGAAGGAAATATCATAAACACCATTGCATCGGGCCGTCCCCCTCCCTACCGTTAAAAAGGCTCTAGAGCTTTTCCAAACATCAAACAAAATAACAAAAACACAGCCTCCACTGTACACTGACAAATACATTGTGACCAACAAGAAAAGCCTACTCCCCACTAAACAAAGGAAAGACCACCACTCCACCAACACTTTATGCCATAGCTTTGACATGCATAAATATTAAACAAAAATTAAACTTAAATTTATTGGATCTCTCAAAAATGGCACTAGGACTCTTCTTTAACAAGGACATTACCCCAAGGTAAAATATGACCAATTACTAAGAAAATATTTAGATACATTTTATCTTTAATCTCATTTGTAAATTTTATAGTATTGATTAAATCTTATAAAATTTATGACATAAGTTAATATAAATAAGATTTTATAAAATTTAATATTAACCGCAGAATTTACGGATAGAATAAAAAATATAGTTTATGGTAATATTTTTCACCAACTACTAATGTCAGAGTTTTTCCAAACGAGTTGCGTGGCCCGAGTTGAAAAAGAAAATAGCCTAGGGATCTGAATGCAAATCCCGAAAAGGGAGTTGTGTCAAAAAGGGCATTGTTTAACTTGGTATGCGGACAACCTGGCTGGAGGAAGTCCTCAGATAAGTCCAACAGCGCGCAGCCGTGACGTGCGTTAAGGATCAGACGGTTGGGATCTGACGCCGCCCAACAATTCTGTCAAATTTTAATGAACTCTCACGCACGTCGAGGCAGGCATGAGGGCACTCCCCAGCTACCATCTCTCTTTCTCTCTCACTCACTCACAGTCGTCATGTGTACAAGTACTACGGAGTAGTATTACTGGACTGATTAATGAGTGGAGTATTTGCTACTCCCGAAACTTTTATTACAACCTTGATTTTTGAAGAACCTTTTACATCCTCAAAAATCTCAATACTTTCTATAATTATGTACATAAATTAAAGTGAGAATTAAATTAACCGTCTAGAGTGTAAATAAAAAAGCATCAAATATAATTATCAGAAATATTAGAAATTCTGTGTATTCTTTCTAATAAAATTTCGACAGTCCTTGTCGATGAACAGTAGTACACTTCACGAGCAGACTTTCTAGAAAATAAAAATAATTCTTTGAAGCGAATATTCTAAAAAATACCACGGCTATCATTCCTCACAAAACTTTCACTCAAGGTAGAAAATATTCTTTGAATCTTCAATATAAATGAATAAAATCATTCCATAAATTTTCTTTTTATCAAATTAAACGAGATAATCGACCGGTAAAAAATCATTTTTTTTTTGAAACAGTTTACTTATAAATATTTAAAGAAACTTTGAATTTTCAACGCAAAAACAGAAAAAGAAATGTAAAAAGCAACCGTGTATGTACGGAAACGACTCCAGTAATGCCGGATCCAACCAAGCTGCAAATCTCTTTGAAAACCAAATGATTCTGAAATGATCTTGCTCCCACCATCCATTCAATTATGGGAATATAATTACAAAAAAAAATAAAAAGTTCACCCAACAAAATGAAAAGAAAAAACCATAATTTTGTTATGGAGTTCGAAATCCGTATACACGCGATACCATGTCTCGAGAGAAATAAAATAAATAATTAAAGAAAAAGAAAATATTTTTGATTCATCTTTTTGAAAAAGAGAGATTTTTTAAAAAAAAAAAACTTTTAATGTAATTTACCTGTCTCGGTTATCTCACTTTCTGGTGAATCATCTTTGGTAGAATCTTCCCCATCAACCACCTCGCCGTTGCCAGTTTCCTGGATTATCATTTCCTCCTCCGAAACAGAAATCTCCGGACTCTTCTCTTTTTCAGTGAAAGACAAGTTCCCCTTCATTTCCTCCTCCTTCTTGGCCATCGTCTTGTTAGCCGCCACTTTCCGGAGCTCAAGCGCCACATCGGCAATGGAATAGTATTTCTGCATCTGAAGAATCGGGATCCAGTTCAGCCGACGCCTGTGAATGGCGGCAAACAGGCTCTGACTCAAACTCCGATCCCCGGCCTACAACGCCGCCGCCGCCTTCCAGCTGTTTCAGGTGGCTACAAAGGCAATCAATGATGGCGTTGGCCGCAGCGAACTCTCCCCTGAACCACGCAATTATGGCATCTTTAGCGAATGTGTCGGACATCATCGTTGGAGCCGGTTGCATCACAGTTGGCATCACAGTCGGCATCACCGATACTCGATCGGACTCTGCAACTACGCCGGCCATCGGCGGCATCTCCAATTCTTTTCCTTCCTCTCTGTAGTAGGTCTCCGGTAGCTAGTAACCTTTCTACTTTTAAAAAAAAATAATAATAACTTTTTTATTTTTGTTTTAGAATGCTATCTCTCAATTGAATTGGTTTACGTGTCAGCTTATATTTCGGAGTTTTTAGAGAGAGGAAATATCAGTAAATAAAGAAAAAATATGGTATGAGAAAATAGCGGAGATAAAAGCGAGGGGTTTGGTTTGGGGGGTTTTGGTGGATTTATATACCAGACTATGAACCACAGAACCAGCCTGCCATGAGATTTTGGGCTTTGGAGTTTGGGAACCTGCCGTGACGTGGCGTCATTTCGTTTTTTTTTTATAGTGACGTGGCAAAGGAAGGGAAGCCTTGAAGCTCTGGTTAATAATTCATCTCTCATGCTCATGCATTCTACTAGTCTAATAATGGTTAGACTTTGGGGGAGAGGTGCTTGTGTAGCTTTGATTTTTTTGGTGATATTTTTTAATGTGATATTTATATGATATTATTTAAATAATTAACGTGTATTTTTTATTTAATACTATTTATAATAAAATAATATGTATTATTCATTTAAATAATATCATATAAATATTATATAAATATAACACTAAAAAATATTATAAAAAATTTAAAATAGTAACGGACCATAGGGTTTTAAACTTTTAAGACTAATGTCATTTAATATGGTTTCTCTCTTTTACACTTCACATTACCATATTTACTATGGTTACATGAATTCTATTATTTAATATTTCATTCGTAATAGAATTATACGTATTAATAAATCAGTTAGTGTAACACAAAATATAATAAAATATTTTTAAATCACTTAAAAATTATTACAAATAAAACTATATAAACATAACTATTTACTGCTATATGAGAAAATCATATTTAAAATAAGTTAGGAATCAAATAAAATATTACTCAAATTCAAGAAAAATTAACTACTCAAATAATTTGTATGTGAAAGTTTCTAACCGTCGATCTTTAAGAATGTAGCATGAATTGTTGTTATTTGAATGATTGATTTGTTTGCTAAATGACTATCAAATTACTATATAATGTAGATATATGAAATTTGAGTATAAGGAAGGTTATTTTGTAGGAAAAATGCCAAATAATTGTTGTCGTAAAACTAGTAAAGTATATCCCACATCCGACATTGCTTTCGAGGCAGATCAGGACAGAGACAAAAACATACTATAATGTAAATGATTAACAAACTTTATTAGAAAATAAAAAGTTTGCTAATCCTATAAATATATTTAATTGGTAGGTTGGTATATTCCTCCAATATGCTCTAAGAGTTTATTTCGTGTGTATTTGTGCTGACCATTTTCAATGACCATAAGGTTCTATTACGTTAAATCATAACTTAATAGTTTTTAGTGTATAAAAACAGTTTTAATTTCTAAATTTTGGCCTATTAATATATTTAATGTTCAAAATTTTATAAAAAATAAATCATTTCCTTCATATTTCAAATATTTTTTACCCTGATTTTTATCTATTGGTTGATGGGTAATGAAATTAGAAATCAATATGACATGAATTTGATAGCCTTAGATTATGCATTACCCTTCCCCAAAAAATAATTAAAAAAAAAAGGTATTTGATGAGTTTCGTTTTTGATCGAACAGAGAAGATAAGTGAAAGGTTTTTCTTTTATATACTGTTTAACCTTTTATAATAAATTTAATTTATATAATTGTCGTTGAAAAATCTATTTTATGCAATACAGATCAATCACATGTCAATTTAGTTATTGGTTCATCGTTCCTGGTATCATCAGTATCCATAATCAGTCGAGAAATACACGCGAGGATGAAGTCATCATTCAGGCGCGCATGCGGTCAATTCCAACGATCTAAAACTGATTATTAGTCATTAACTATTACAAGTCTTAACTTTCTACTGACCGTAGCCAAGCATTTATCTCAATTACTAGAACCTTCGTGATTATGACCGTAATGTTTGTGGAATTATGAGAACCGATTAAAAAATTTTGAGCTTTGACATCGATTTCAAAATGATTTTTTTCATACTTTCCGAAATACTCCACACGATGATTCTTTTGTTTGAACATGTAATTGCATTAACATTCGACGCAAAAAGAACAAATATATCACTATATATATATATGGTTTGGGTCAACTTAATTAGTTGGTGAAATGAAGTGATATAACAAAAATTTAGAATTTGGCACAACAAATGTTAGAAAGGAGACCGGTGCTAGCTAGCAGGACCCAGGCAATCAATCAAAACAAAAAGGTCAAAAGTTTAGATGTTAAAAATTAAAGGAGAGATTTCTAAATCACAAATTAATACATCATTAGTACTCTCTAATCCTCCAACAGAACCAACAAAACAAGAGAGGGCAAAGAATTAAACTGCCGAAGAAATTACTAATGGCATCAGTTTCCAGCTGTATATAATCTGTGTTTGTATCGAAGAACTTGTTCTTCAATGACCAAATTAAGGACTAAATATACAGACAACTGAGGAATAATATGTATTCTGCTTCCTCGAGGCCTCGACTAATACGTCGATCGATTGACATAATACAAATCTTATTAAACCCTAACAAGAGCTGATAAACCCAATTTTTTATTCTATGTTCACAAACTAAACTTTAAACATATGTAGTACGTAATGCAAATACAACCTTATTTGAACCCGAACATTCTCAAAAGGTTAAGGCCTTAATTAATGATAAATCCACCGATATCTGATATCTTTATCCCAAGGGAAACAATCCCTGCTGCCTCTTTGCTATTAAACTGCCCTAAGCAAGCCGGCTAGTTGCCAATTGTATGGACACCATCCTTTATAAAAGAACCAGTCATACATGTCTGTCCCTACTAATTAGTACAAGTTTGTTCTAGCAAGTTATATAATTTCGTTGATGGAATTATTTTTTAATTTTAAAAATTTAAGTATAAAATTTATTTTTTATATTATGTAAATTTTTAAAATAATAATTAAATAATTCTATAAACGGTACGTAATTCATCAAAATCCAGCATGAGGAAAAAAATTATAAGAAAAATAAAAAAATTATTCAGAGATTAATTGTGCTAGTTGTTTATCGTGGTCACCGTTGGATGATACAAAAAAGAAGATTCGATTACACTACACAATCAGCCACGAGCGTTCATGATTTATGTTGCATTAACAGAATATTGCCTTTCTTCTTTACTATCACACAACTGATTCCCCCACTTGTTTGCTGGTCAGCCGGCTTAAGTCGCTCTGCTCTGCTGCGCTTTCAGTTATAATTTGTTTTTTTTTGGGTCCAAACATTTTTTTTAACCAAGTTTCAATATATTTTTTTTTGGGTAACCAACTTTCAATACTAGTCAAGTTCTTTTTTATTTATTTTTTAATGCAAAAATTAAACAAGATAATAAGAAGTATGGATTAAAAACTCATTTGACGTAAAAATAAGCAATAAATAGTTAATTCTCCTTTTTTATCCCACATTACGTACTTAAAAAATTGAAAATTAATGTAAAAAAGAAGAAGATATGAGCCGCTTTGTTTCATGGAATTTCCTTAAAAGTTTCCAGAGAATACAAAATACTCGAAAGTAAAAGCTGTGTTTGTTTCCATTTTATGTAACAGATCAGAGTTCGGATTCTTGGGAACATATCTGACTAGTTGTGGAGAAAGAAACTCTTATCAAACTCAATTATTGGCATAAATATATCTCTCATTATTCTCTAAGGGTGATAAACAATTTATATTCCCTTTATTCCTTATTCTTAAAGCTAAACATATTACTAATAACTATTCATGCTTTAGAGTTACAGCCCCTCAGCAAAATAAATAAAGGACTGTGGCCCTCCAAAGGCATCTAAAAAAATTAATCAAAATAGGGAAAAAAAATCCCAAACTCACTGCTTACTAATTAAAACTTGCTAAAAATTTTGCTAAAACTAGAAATAGCTAAAACACCTTTATTATTATTATTATTATTATTGTTATTTTGATTAGAGCTAGCTAATGACCTTTATTAGAATTAGAATGTCGGGAAGGCCTAAGAAACGAAAGTAGGGAGACCAAGGGAACAGATTCACATTCACCACGTTATTACGGAAAACAAAAGCGCACCTAAAAAGTGGGATCCACACCGTGATGCCCATTACCCTTTTTAGCCTAAAGTCAAAGGGTGCACATGAAACCGAAGGTCTTCCTTGGAATCTTTCTCGTTATTTTTGCTCAAATTTGGATGGACTATGTTCACGATCTCATGCGTACTACCATTTGCCAAGACTGTTAACTCCATTTTGAAAAATATTTAAGTAGTTTTAATTTTTTATTTTACTGTAAATTTTATAATTAAAATTAAATTTTAAAAAATTTTATTTATATCAATTGATGTATGATTTTTTTTAAAATCGATGTCAAAGCTCAAAATTTTTTAATCGATTTCATAGATTTTTTAAGATTTAATCCACATTACAAGGTCTATAAGTGGAGTCAAATATCAGATTTATCTAAGTATTTGCCAATTCCAATATAGTAAGTAATGTGATTGGATTATAAAAAGTTTAAAATTTGATTTTTATTTTTTTTATTTTTTTATTTAGTCTGAGATGTATAAAAGTTAATATAAATTATTAAAATATACACCGGTAACTCATCCTTACTTGAAAAATAAAAGTTACTTACCATTATTTTAAACTTTCTTATTACCAAAAAAAAAAAAAAACTATTAATAACTTTACCAATAAGTAAATAACAGCACAATAATAAAAAATAAAAAATAAAAACCCACAATTGCAAACTAATAGATTAAACTAGAAAGTACAAAATTACATCATCAGATGGTATTACGTAGCGTTCATACAATTATACGCTAACCACCCAATTTAATTTTGCATCATACAAATGTGTACTGTTCTTGTGAACATCAAACTTTGCATTTGCCTTTAAAAAAAATAATTTTAGCTAGTCAAATGTTTACTATTCTTTCAGGGACTTCAATAAGCAATTTGTTTTTTTTTTTTCCTCCATTATTACCTGGAATTATTATTGCCACTACCTCCCCGGTTCCTTTCTCTTTAGTCTGGCCTCTGGACGGCAAAGGCCATTAAATAGAGACAATTAAGGGAAGGCAGTTATGGACCATCCAAAAGAATCAGTAATGGGTGTTATCTTTTTGCCTTTAGCTAAAAGCTTTCAGATGCTGGTGAGTAGTGGGTATACTATCTGGCTTCGTGACAACCGCTACTTAGTTTTGAAGGTGCAACAATGAACTCACACCACTACCACTAGAACCCGCTTCCAAAAAAGAATTACTATTGCAAACAGTGGTTCCAGGCACTACTACTGCTTTGGGTGAGGGTACAGTGTAATCGAAAATTCTTAAATAGATCGAGTTTATAGTATAATATTATAAATACTTGATCTAATATAAAATTATCTCGTTATTTGAAGTGAGAAGTTTATTAAAGAATTTTTCTAGTGCAATCCTATTAATAAGTAATAAGACTTAAGTAAACTTGGTCGGATCTAATCTACTCAGTGAAATGAAAAACAAAAACAAAATATACTAGTATGATGATTTGGACGAACACTTGAATGTGTGCCATCCGTGGCAGATTCTCATAAAAAATTAAAAAAATCAGATTTTTTTTCCTTTCAAATATTATGTAAAAATATAAAATTACCATTCACTAATATCAATATATAAATCATTTTATTGACGCTAATTAGGCTATTAGCCGACTGTTGTATAAATCTGTCCCTTCAATACTAAAAAATGAGTTTCAGTGTTTGAGTTGGAATTGGCCTCTACTCTCAGTATCTTTTATGAATGAAGCCAAGTGGACAATTCAATTCTTGAAATTGAAACCAAATTGAACACACCACAAAAAAGCCACGTAGTAATTTCTGTATTGAATTATTATTCCTGTGCATTTTCATTAGTCAAGAAAAAGTGGCGTTGATGAAAGCGAAGCGATTGGCGTTTGTGACTTGTTAAAAATAAATAAATTACTTTTCCAACAACTTCCATCTCTTGAAGCATGGGACTTTCGTTCACCTTTTTTTTTTTTTTTAAGTAGATATTTTCACGAGCATAAAGATGAATATATATTGCCTACTATTAACGCACGCTTCTTTGGATGGACATTAATGTTTTGAACCTGAAAGTAGTTGCGTTGCATTACATTACATCACATCAGCATAATTAATGGTAAGCCTTTATCAATTCTAAATTAAAGATGAAACCCACGTCTTGTTAAACTATTCTAATTAGGTAATTGAACTTTACAAAAATCAAAACTTTCTATTTTCTATTGTATGCATCAGGGGTGTAGCTGGCCGTCATGCTTCAAATGGTAAGTTAATGATTAACTAAAAAACTGGCAGTTGTCTTTGAGTATACTAATTAATAGTATCAACATGTGTAACGGGTACACATGTACTTCATCAATTAGGAATGAAAGAAGAGTCATTGATAAATTTAGTATGATAGAAAAATAAAATAAAATAGCTAAGAGGCATTAACCTTTACCAAATTAAACAAACAAAAAAATAAAATTATTGAATTGAAGTCCAAAGCTAATTCAATTGTAAAGATAGACACATGATTTTCTGTCCTATTTTTTATATTAATTTTCTATTTCATAATCTATATGTTTGACGTGTGTGTTCTGCCATAATAATATTTACAAACATTTATAAATCAAGAGCACACTTGTCAATCATTCAGATGACGAGACAGGAAATTGATACAAGTAGTGTGACAGAAGATCCTTTAAAACTACTATATTCCATTAATATTGTCCCAATCAACATTTTAAAATTGAAAAATAATAATAATGTACTCTATCCCTGCATATGTGTTGGTTGCCCTTGGAGAACCCTAAAGACAATGGTTGACACTTGCACTGCACCATTTTCTCCAGCTCATGATTGGGACAGCGTTGTGGTTATGGTTGTAAATTGGTCAACTCTTTTTGAATCCCATAATGCAAGAAGCATGACACAAGGTGTATTCGTTTGGATTGAAAATATTTTCAGGAAAATATTTTTCTGAAAATTTTTTGGTGTCAAACATCGAAAAATATTTTCCGCTGGAAAATATTTTTCAATTTTCCTTCCTCTGGCTGAAAATAACTTACGGAATTTTTGAGTGTAAGTTATTTTCCGGATAATTCAAACGAATACACCTTGTGTCATGCTTCTTGCATTATGGGATTCTTAAACTTATTTTCGTTTTTAATTCTTTTTCATTCGTTTTTCTCTCAATTATGGGTCCTACACCAATATAACTATTATTATGCATATTTTACTAATGTATTGTACTATCATTTAATTTTGAAAAAAATTAAATTTTTATTAATTACAATTATTTATAAGGTATTTATTACCATTGTTATAAGTTTTTTTAACTTGTATTTATAAAATTAAAGATAAAATCGTTAAAATTTTTTATTTCAAAATATTTTCATTTTGTCAACCGAACACCGGAAAATTGTATAAAAAATAGACTTTTTCGTGTAAAATATTTTCCTCAAGAAAATATTTTCAGTCCAAACGAACACACCCCAAATGTAACAATTTCGTAAGCAGCAGTATAGACCAAGTTATACATGAATATTTATTTAGCCAGAATTTTTATTTTCGATATCCTTGAATTTAATGTGGGTTGGACGATTTGGCATCATTTTGAATTTTTGAGTGGGTCAATGTAACTTGAATCTAATTTCAAACCCATAGTTGGATATTTGGGCCTGAAGGCCCATTTCGAGCGTCCGAATAACAGTATTAGTTGTTTTCTTTGGGCCGATAAAAGCAATCCATTGTACAAATAATCGGACAATCATATTATTATGTGGGCGCACTTTTTACTTAAATGGACGTTACGCTACCTATGATTTGGATGATTTGGATTTCTCTCCGGCCCATATCATCCTTCTTACACGTACACGTCTAGCGACTATAAAACGCTGTCGTAGAAGAAACCACCCAATTGACAAGCCCTAATATGTAATTTCAGAAAGTCCTAAAACCCTGAAGAGAGAGAGTAGCAGCAGCGGTAGGGCAAAACCTCCAAAACCCCCATTTGTTCACTCTCTCTCTGCTATATTCTCTGTAATTAGTGTAAAGTAGTAATGGCCACTGTCGCCTTTAGAAACCCTACCTCCAAGCGATTGCTGACTCTCTCTCCTCAAATCTACTCATATTGTAGAGGTTCCTTAGTCTCCTCCGCTCACTTCTCTCTCTCCGATTCGCTTTCTGCAAATGAGCTCTCCACCGTCTCCAACCCATGGTGGAGATCCATGGCCACCTTCACTCGAACGTAAGTTTATACTTTATTGTCTTACACTTGTTCTCTTTCTTCCTCTGTATTTAGCGAGCTGTTATGTTTTGGAACTTTTTTTTTTGGCTTATTTGTTTGGAATAAATATGCTTTATTATATGCTTTTTCCATTTCTATAATTTTGGTGATATTGGGGGTTCAATGGTACCTTAAAGTTCGTATTTCTTTTTTTCTTTTTTTTGGTACCCAAAAGAAAAAGTGTATCTTTGGCTTTCTATAACATACTGAATATCTATGATAATGAGTGGTATTTTTGTAGGGAAGGTGTAATTGTTAGAATCGGAATATTTGTCGGAATGGTTGTGTTTTCACATACTGGGATTTGGGAAAAATAACTCTCAAGTTTGTTTTTTTGGGCTCACAAAAGAATCATAACACATTCCTTCTTTTAACATTGTTCATGTTTTGTTTTCTGGCAGGAAACCTCATGTCAATGTAGGAACTATTGGGCATGTTGATCATGGAAAAACTACTCTGACTGCGGCTATCACAAAGGTGAGATTGTAGCTTTCACATCTCGTGCTTGTTTCTTAACTTATCATCAGTATAGATGTATCCGAGGAAATGTGGGATTTTGTTAGGTCCTGGCTGAAGAAGGAAAGGCAAAGGCCATTGCTTTTGATGAGATTGACAAAGCCCCTGAGGAGAAAAAGAGAGGGATTACAATTGCAACGGTTTGGACATTTTGTCCTTTCTAGATTTTCCTGTGCTTAGCTCTCTTGACCTATTTGTTTCCATTTACGAGATCCTTTTCTTGATTTTAACTTCCGATGACTTTTAGGCACACGTCGAATACGAGACAACTAAAAGACATTATGCACATGTAGATTGTCCTGGACATGCAGATTATGTTAAGGTGAGATATAAGATTAACTTATTTTTTTATAGGTTAATTGATTTTTTTTAGGGTTTGAAATTTGGTTCAGTTTGTTATTATAGTTGTTTGTGACACTATTCCTAGACGATCGGATCCTTGTCGAGTATTCAACTCTAGAGTTGTACTAGCTGGCTGCATCCATACTGATAGGGTAGCTTTCTAAATATTTTCTGATTCCATGCTATTGTTTAGTCAGAATATCAATAACTTTGGTTTTTCCTACTAATTTCTCAAACAGTATCTACCTCAATGATCGTCCTGATATTTTCTTTATAGAACCTTTTTGAAACAAGAGATGGAAGTTTAGAAAATGGAAGCGAATGGGCTAGAACCTCAAGAAACCACTTAAGCTTGTGCTTAAAATTTTATAGAATCTGTGTGTAGACAAGCATTGAAAAAGATAAAGGTAGTGATGAGATGAATGAAATTCTTTGCCTGTCCTCAGAACATGATTACTGGAGCTGCACAAATGGATGGTGGTATCCTAGTTGTATCTGCTCCTGATGGGCCAATGCCTCAGACGAAGGAACATATTCTGCTTGCACGGCAGGTGAGTATCTCCTTAATGCATTTTTAAGTAAGGATGAAAATTCCAAGTGGATTACCAATTTACTAACTTCAGTATTTTATTGTTTTCAGGTGGGTGTACCTTCACTTGTATGCTTTCTGAATAAGGTTGATGTTTCAGTTGATGATCCTGAGTTGCTGGAACTTGTGGAAATGGAGCTCCGAGGTAAGCCGGATTTTTTAATTGAAACTATTGGTGCATGCTTGAAGCCTGATTACTTGATGCCACAAGTTTCACTAGAACTTTATTACATATGAAGCTTGATTAATTGTTTTTGCAGAACTTCTTAGCTTCTATAAGTTCCCTGGGGATGAAATCCCTATCATTCGAGGTTCAGCATTGTCTGCTTTACAGGGTACAAATGAAGAAATTGGTAAAAAGGCTATATTAAAGTTGATGGATGCTGTGGATGAATATATTCCCGATCCTGTACGTCAACTTGATAAACCTTTCCTAATGCCAATTGAAGATGTTTTCTCAATCCAGGTAACAAATTTTACTTCCACTCTTAAGATATGAATTGTTTCTTATCTTAAGTTTCAGGTGTTCTAAAGTTCTCTGAAAAGACAGACAGTGTGTTTGATGCACTCCGTTTCTGAAAATTTGGATACTAATGTAGGTCTCAATGCTGTCTTTACTGCTTTGAGTTTATTATTTGACGGTTTATATAACATAGTATTATATTTAACAGTTAGCTTTCAGTGTACTTTGAACACTATTAGCATATCAAAACCTTATTAATTCATTCCTTGAGTTTCAATTGTCTTTTCTGTTTATGCATTAGAGTATTGAATACATCAAATGCATGGTGAAAGGTTCCTACTCTCTTGTTTACTAGCTGTATAAGGTTTTTGTTATCTTTGAAATTATTTCTACTATGCCTTGGAAGGAAATTTTATAACATTGAGGCATCTTTCTGAAATGTTTTAATTACCTTTCATTTCTGTTTTGAAGGGACGAGGTACTGTTGCTACTGGACGTGTTGAACAAGGTACTATCAAAGTAGGGGAGGAAGTAGAGATTTTGGGGCTCATGCAGGTAAAGTTATCATGTCACAACAAATTAACATTTGCTGTTTTATCTTGGGAGGGTCCCAAGTCAGTGTCTATACTCAGTCACCATTATAGTGGTACTGACAGTTGTTGACTACGCATGTTTTCCACCCACTGCTTTGGTGGTCTGTGACAATGAACTTTTTTAACCTTTTGCTTCTGATTTCATTTTGTCCTATAACAATCACATTATGTTTTTTTTTTTTTTTTCCAATACTCTGGATTGCAGAGCTTTATCATTTTAGTGATGGAGACTATACATAAAAATGTCTATATGACCTTTTCTTTCAAAGATGTCTGATATCTGTTCTTTGGATAAGTCGAATTATAAGAATCCGAACGGATAGTCTAATATACTATGCCTCAATAATTTAGTGCTTGACGCCTAATCTAAATCTAAGCTAAGTTAATCCTTGTTTTACTGATCTTTGTACAATTTATAATTTTCTTCTGCTTCAAAGTTTTGCTATCGAAGATATTTGTGAATGGTCGCTTGTGTGAAGTTAGCCTCAATGCATGGCAATAACCACCTTAAACTTGTAGTTGTGTTCATGATAGCAATCCTGCTGGTACAGGTATAAGACATCTAGAAATCTGAAATCCACGGTGACCGGTGTTGAGATGTTCAAGAAGATATTGGATTTTGGACAAGTAAGGCAATTGCACTATCTTCTGTTCCAGTTCGTCTTTTATGCCCTACAATACTGAATTTTTAATGTTCTATCAGGCTGGTGACAATGTGGGACTTCTTCTACGTGGTTTGAAAAGAGAAGACATTCAACGAGGCCAGGTTTGTTGCTCCACGGAAAATATTCTAGTGAAGAAGTAGATTTAGTGCCACACAATACGTTGAGCAAAATATTTCATTAAATTCTTTGTAATGTGTGGATTGCTTGTCATATAAGTATTGATTATTTTTCATGAGACCTTTAGATTGTTGATTTTTCCCCTTTTCAGCTTATAGGAATTGTGTTAATCACATCTTTTTTTTGATGGTTAAAACCTTTTTCCTAGTGTCTGTTTTCTTGGAAATTGAGGGAGGGGTGGAGAGGTTAGGCTTGGTGATGCTGGAGCTCCAGTTAAAATTGAATTAGATAAAGTGAACTATTTTGTCTGCCTTCATCATGTCTTTCTGTTTGACTCATACAGGTTATTGCAAAGCCTGGTACTGTGAAAACATATAAGAGATTTGAGGCAGAAATATATGTTCTCACAAAGGATGAGGGTGGTCGCCACACTGCCTTTTTCTCAAATTATAGGCCTCAGTTTTACATGAGGACAGCCGACATCACTGGCAAGGTGGAGTTGCCTGAAAACGTGAAGATGGTTATGCCCGGGGACAATGTGACTGCTGTTTTTGAGCTGATTTCTCCGGTCCCACTGGAATCAGGTTTGTACAACTAACATGGTTCTTTCATTCATAATTGCTTAGCTCATGTCTTACAGCAAGTAAATTTGTCCTCCAATTTTTCCAGCTCTAGTTCTCATTTTTGTGGCTTTCCTGTGACCTATTTGTCCTGTTTCTATTCTGCACTTGTGATTTTCTGGTTGGCTCTAGTTATCTTAAAGAGATGTAGTTTCATGTATTTTTAGTTATTGGAGTAGTCTTCCTTCCGGGGTGAGTGATAGAAATAGTAGGAACTGAGAGCATTATGAGGGTTTGGAATTCATAGTTAGAAGCAGGCTGGCATGCAATACAAACATATACATACTCAGAGGGTAGGGTTTGATATGGGCTGAAAATTAAACTTTCTTCTTTTGTCAGATATTAGCATGAAATTGTGATTTCTACTTCTAAAAAGTGCTCTTATTATTTCCTGTATCCATCTCTCATGGTATCACATCGTTTTAGTTCATCTCCATTTGAAACTAGTTGTAATTCTGTAATGGAAGTTTCAAATGAATAGTTTAATGAATTGATTGTGGTTGCAGGTCAAAGATTTGCCCTGAGGGAGGGAGGTAGAACAGTCGGTGCTGGTGTTGTTTCAAAAGTTCTGAGCTGAGATATACATACAACGAAACTGCATGCTTTTCGCTTTTTCCATGTCCTTGGAAGAGAATGAAAATGAAAATCTGTTTGATATGTTTAGAGAAACCAAAATAACATGTTGTAGACACATTTTTCTTGGCTATGCTAAAGGTATTACCAGAGATGAAATTGATTATACTACAAAGGCTTCTCCACCTTTTCTTGAAGTGGTTTATTGGTCAACGTAGTTGTGATTGTTTTGAGAAAGTGGATCTGTAATTCTGTATAATTAATAAGCAATTTTCTTTTCAAGCAATAGCTGCATTACTTTTCACTACCGCAGACTAGTGTTACCCTCAGCTTGGTGATTTTTCGAGTCTTTAACCATTGCTTGCCTTCGAGAAATATTTATCTCGATCCTATTAGTTCTCCATTAACTAATGGGAGTCTCCATTTAAAGTGGAATTTCTATTTCTGAAAAATTGGGAATCATTCTATTAAAAAAAATGGATTCTTTTACTTTTTAGAGAATTTTACAATTTCTTTAAAGAAATTATTCTTTTAATTTTAAAAGTTTGTACAGTATAAATATTTAAAGTATATAGTATTGTACTGTATAAGCATTTAAAGTATATCAAATAAAGAATAATTTTTGTAAAATTTTCTTTATTTTTCACTCTAAATGCGGAGTTCTCATTGTCCAGTAGACTAAAATAAAAATGATTGGCCCTTCACTCTTTACTCTAAGTAGAGGGTTCGCATTGGCCGGCAGACCGAAATAAAAATTTCCTTTGTGTTTCGCCTTTTTTTCCTGATCTTCATGATTTGTTGTATCTGTCCACAGCTGGGTGCAGGTCGGAAGGTTTCCCCTGTGTAGCTGAACTGTTGCTGGAAGGGGGGGTTTATGGCCTTATGGGCTGAACTTTAGTAGGTCTAGCCTTCTAGGCTAACTCGTTTTCTTTTTCTTTTCCTTTTTTTTTTAAAAAAAATACAAGATTCTACACTATTGTCTCTGGTTCGTCATGGTTTTCGAGGCTGTTTGTGATGCTTCAAATCCAAAACAAATATATATATATATATATATATATATTTCCTAGACATTGGATGTGAACCAAAAAGCATGGGAAATTGTAATTTTTGTCCCTAAATACTTTTATGGAAGTGCATAGAATTGATATTCAATCTATTCAAAATTATAATTTTAGTCTCTAATCTATCAAATAACTACAAAAATAAGACATATAACTTAAGAAATAGGACAAATAATTGTAGAATTAGTCCCTACCTTATTTAAAATTTACCTTACTTTGAAAGATTAAGGACTACAACTGTAATTTTGAATAAATTGGGATTTAATTTGATGCACTTCTTTAGGGACTAAAATTACAATTTTTCCAAAAAGCATTGACTAGAGGAAGAATTAGGTATCCCCATGTATGGCGTGCAGTGACTGCAACAATTGCGGAGTAAAGAGTGTTGGCAAAAAAATGCGAGTGGGGAAAAATTTTACACTTGAAAGTGTCATTAGAAGGTTATAGAAAACTATCCTACTCAAGGATCTAACCACTAATTTTTGTATTTTTCATTTCATTAAAATGATAAAAGTGATGGGACTTGTGAAATTTATATCCTAAAAGAAGCGTAAACTCTGGAATCTCATCAAACAGGGCGATAGGAGGAGATGTCTTAGATAGAAATTAAAGGCTTAGATTATATACATATATATATATATGTATATTATTTTTTTTTTAGATTGTGTTTAGATTAATAGATTTGAAGATGAATTTTAAATTTATCTAAATTAAAAAATATAAAATAAAAAATTTTAAGTAACTCTTTAATTTGAGTAAATTTGAAATTCATTCATTTTATCTTTATAAATCCTTCCAACAAATGAATAAATTTTAAATTATTCTCCAAATCCATCTATCCAAACACTATATAAAAGAATTTCATAGGATTAAAAATGCCTATAATCTTCTTAGGATAATACTTAGGTAGATCTGATCTTTAACGCACTTGTAAACTCTGTAATGTGGATTAAATGTTATGAAATTTATGACGATCTGGTCTTTAACCCACTTGTAGACTCTGTAATGTAGATTAAATATTATGAAATTTATGATATAAGTTGATGTAAGCAAAACTTTATAAAATTTAATTTTCCACTGCAAGATTTACAGTTATGACCAAAGATCGGATTTATGATAGTATTTTCATTTTTCTATTGGTATTAAGATTTCATATCCCGAAAGTCAAGCCAATGTGAAATGGCAAACATTTAGATAGACCCGATTTTTTGCCTCACTTGTAAACCCACGTTAAAAAATCTATGACATCAGCGGATGTAAGCAAGATTTTTTAAGATTTAATCCGGGTCTACAGGTGGGACCAAAGACCGAGTCTACCTAAGCTTACAACTGTGGAATAGTCAAAAAGAGTTCCATATATGCAAATATTTAGGTAGATCCGGTCTTTAGCCCCATTTGTAGACTTGTGGTGTTGATTAAATTTTAGAGAATCTATGACATCAGTTGATGTAAGCAATATTTTTTAAAATTTAATCCTGACCACAGGGTCTACAGGTGGGGTAAAAGACCAGATCTACCTAAATATTTTATTTCCATGGTGTGTATATATAAATTTGAAATATTTATTAGTGGAAATTTGTGGGTGTATTAATAGCAAAAAAAAAAAAAAAATCCTACACCAAACTCCAAAAGGTTTGTTGTTAAGGTAGATATATAGATTCGATTCACAGTAGATAGAATGAAGTTTTTGATACACATTCATTCATATTATTTTGAAAAAAATTATTTTAACAAGTTAGAGTGATGTGGACGAAAAAATTTATTTTATCTACTATGAATAGAATTCATATAAAAATTTTCTTAATATTATAATACTACTAATATATGTATACAAATAGAAAGTGCTACCCTTTTCCATTTATACTCATTTTACCTCATCTACGTATATGAAAGAAATTTTACATCATCGCTAAGACATTATCCCACGCGCCAGTCACTTTGTTTACGACACCCGACACTCGTACTCACTCGTAGGCAATAATTTTTCTGACAGCGTCATCTCTATATATACCTCATCAACGGTCCTTAATTCTTCCTCTCCATCAAATTAACTTTCGCCTTTTTTCTTTTGTACTCTCTCTCCGCAATTAAGCTTTCTCTGATCTCCGTAATTAGCTTTCTCTCTCTTATTCCTTCACCCGACGCCCAAACTATAAAAATTCAGTTTCTGGAAGCCGAAGATTTCTAGTCAGCGTAATATAGCCTAGATTTCCTCCCATATTTTGAAGATTAAACCTCAATTATTAATTCTCACTCCTCAATTTTATTTTGATTTCCCTTTAAAACCCTAGATCTAATCTCAATTTCCGAAATCTCCCCTAAACAAATTTAATCCTGTATAATCGGAAGATTTTAGGGTTAATAATCATTCACCGAGCGCATGGTGGGCTCGGGAAGGGTTTACAACGGAGGAGCCTCTAACCCGTCGGCGTCTACGACGACCACGATGTCGCCGCCGGCGGTGACGACTTCGACGTCGGTTACGGAGACGGTTAATGGTTCCCACGATTTTAAGATCACGGGGTATTCTTTGTCCAAGGGGATGGGAATCGGGAAGTACGTAGCGTCCGATATTTTTATGGTTGGAGGCTATGCGTGGGCGATGTTATACATATTTCTACCCCGACGGGAAGAGCATGGAGGACAATGCCACTTATGTCTCCTTGTTTATTGCCCTAGCCAGCGAGGGAACGGACGTCAGAGCCCTCTTTGAATTGACGCTTATTGATCAGAGCGGGAGAGAGAGACACAAGATTCATAGCCATTTTGGAAGGGCCTTAGAGAGTGGGCCTTATACTTTGAAATACCGCGGAAGCATGTGGTTAGTTTTATTTATTTGTAATCAACCCCTTCTTGTGTATATATTTTATCCTAAGAAGATTGATACCATTTGTTATTGTAGTTTTAGTGCATTTACGTCTTAATCGGACCAAGGGTTCAATTATCTGCATTTGACTAAGGGCTAAAGCTGGTTGTTTCTTGATGATTTTATCAATGTTTGTGTGTACCCGTCTTGCACTGTTTGATTATATGTTATTCTCACAGTCCACAAACTTGGGGCTTGTGCTTTTCACGTCATTCACTAATTTGTGTTTTGAAGATTTATTGCAGACTGTTCAGGTTTGGGACCATTTGTAGTAATGATCTGATACGGTTAATCCAAAGTTTATTACAGGAGGAAGATGTTTGAACTTTGAACATTTTTGGCCATTACAAATTCTGGGGCATCCCTATGAGTAAATATTTGTGACGCAGATAATGGGATGGACGTTGATTATGTCTGTCTTTTGTCACTCACCCCTATGTATATTGGTAATCCTGTTGTCAACGAGTTTCAGTCTGAGCTATCTGTATATTCTTCATCATCAACTCGTACATGTAGAACACTAGTTGTTCGTTCCTGAAACAGAAAAAATGGAAAAAAATACCGATAGTTCACTTTATTTGACATCTCTCTATCACTGCGTGGAACAGAAATGCAATGCTGTTAATCATGATTATGCTTTTAAAGAACTATGGCAGTTGTTGTCCTGAGGTGGGAATCAGCTTGGCATATGGGAAAAGGCTCCTTATGTAGTTTTATTTAGAAAAAAATAGTTTCCTTTTCTAACTTTTTTGTATATTAAATTATTTTTTATTTTCTGCATTTCAGATATTACCTTGTATGAGGATTATTGTTTCTGGTAAATGATAAAACCAACTAACAGTTTGCACTTTGGATCTGCAGGGGTTATAAGAGGTTTTTTAAGAGAACTGCATTAGAAGCATCTGACTTCCTTAAGGATGATTGTCTTCAAGTTCATTGTTCTGTTGGTGTAGTTAGATCCCAAACTGAGGGACCGAAAATCTACTCTATTCCGGTTCCACCTTCCGACATTGGTCAGCATTTTGGTCAGCTATTGGAATGTGGAAAGGGAACCGACGTAAATTTCAAAGTCAATGGAGAAAATTTTTCAGCTCACAAGTTGGTACTTGCTGCCCGATCACCTGTATTTAGAGCTCAACTCTTTGGCCCTATGAAAGATCAGAACACTCAGTGTATTACAGTTGAAGACATTGAGGCTCCAGTTTTTAAGGTTCAGTCCCTATAGTTCTTCTTTATTTCCTTATTGTTGCTTTTCGCTATGAAACCATAATTTTTTACCATGTTTTTGTATTTTTTCTGCGTGGTGTGTGAAGTATATTGCACCATGCCCTTTTCTGATTCTCCCCAAGTATTTAGTAAGGAAAAGAGGCCTGATTTTGTCTATCTTTATGCATTGTCTTTTCTTCTCAACCAGAACAGTAGTTTTTATTTGCATATTGTACAACAGTAACACTCTCTATTTTATCCACCCTTTGTTATCAGCATTGCAAATGTGCAATTTGCTCAAGTTCTTTTGCCTGGCCACTGTATGATCATAATTTGGTTTTTAATGATATGCAAGCCTAATATAACACCCTTGAGTTCTCATTCTTGGCTAGAATCGTTTTATACCAGAATCACTCTCTAAATTAGATTCCGGAGGTATCTGTTGTGTAACTTTCGCAATTGATGTAAAATGGAAAGTTTATTGTCTTTGGTTTCAGTTGTAATAAAGTGTGGCATCATTAGATGCTGTTGCAATTTTCTTTCAAATGAAAGTGATGACATGAAATAGGTATCTGAAGTAACAGATAAGTAAGAGAACTTATGAAAAATGAAGAGGATGCACGTTCTTCTCCTTTGCTAGTATGGTATTCAAGCCACATTGCCTTTAATCCTTCTTGCCCTTGCTTTTAGTGATGTATGTATCCCTATATTGTCTTAATATTTGCCAATTCAAGGCATGACATTTTTTTTTTATTGGTCCGCTGCAGTTTCTTCCGGCTTAATAGAATATGTATGCAAGTTTGTAGGTAGATCTAGATAGTTAAGCGTTGAACTGTTTAAACAAGTCATGGTTGTATTATGGTTCTGTGAACAAGGATCCATGTATTTGTGTGGAACTTGTTTTTATACGGTTTGTTACACAACGCACCGCATGGTTGGTCACATTGGAACAAATGGTACTTTTCCTGGTAACCAGTTCATTAAAATTTCTGCGTTCAAGACACAAGTTGAAATTAGAAAAGCCTTTATTGGATTGTAAGGGATGTCATACTTGACTTTCTTTGGTCATTCTGTGACTCTTTGAAAGAAAAAGCTCTCCCCTTCTTTCTTCTAATGGATTAATGGATCCTTTGCTTATCAATTTGCTTAACTATCTGCTACATTTGGAATATGATCTATAGCCCTTTATTAACAACTGGTGGAATCCCAATTAAGTTAGAGGCCGCATCCATTTGGCTACTTTGCTTGTTTGTCTTGTAACCAAATTTGGTAGTGACATTGCTACCCCTCTTTTATCATGTTTATTGTTGAAGAATGAGGTAATTCATTTTCTTGCTTAAGGCTAACCAATGAATTACGGTTGCAATTATGTTCCTTACAGGCTCTACTTCATTTTATATACTGGGATAGCTTACCTGATATGGAAGAACTTACTGGTTTAAATTCAAAAGGGGCTTCAACCTTGATAGCTCAACATCTGCTTGCTGCTGCAGATCGATATGGTTTGGATAGGCTAAGGTTGATATGCGAGGCTAAACTCTGTGAGGATGTTGCTATAAACACTGTTGCAACAACGCTGGCCCTTGCAGAGCAACATCATTGTTTCCAGCTGAAGTCTGTATGTCTGAAATTTGTTGCCATGCCTGAAAATCTTAGGGGTGAGTTCTAACATTATGAAAATATCACTGATATTATAACCTCCTGATTGACATATTTTCAAGTATTTGGAATCTTCTAAGGAGTACACAATTTTTGTACCACAAGGACTGAAGAGGAGTCCAATCATCTTGTTACTCTGATACATGGCTGCCAGTTCATAAATCTTAAAGCATTATGGCTGCACAGTTTATTTAGTGGTTTGCAAGTTTTGTTGATGTAGTCTTAATCACATGAATATTGAGACCTGTGTATTTGTTTTGCTAATGTGCTCAAGTTTGTCTTTTGCAGCTGTTATGCAGACAGATGGGTTTGAATACCTCAAAGAAAGTTGTCCAAACGTGCTTACAGAATTGTTGGAGTATGTGGCTAGGATCAATGAGCATTCTGTCAGTTTCAGCAAGCAACGCCACTTGAGCCAGTGATGGTATAGACGGAAGTGATGTCCATGGTCGACGTGTGAAACAGAGACTATAGTAGGTCTTCCAATTTTGCCCATCCTTTGTAGGCAAAAGAGAGAGTAGCTGAAATCGGTTTTCACTTTTCAGGGTTAGAAAAACATTTTTCCAAATGCAGCTTCTAGCTTGTCAAAGTTGTAAATGCAGTTGTTTCATATCCGTGTCATGATCTTGTAATGTGTAAGGTCTCAGTCTCAGTTTGCTCGAATATCAGAATCTCTGAATGTACTGTATTGTGAATCTGTAATAGGTGTATGGTTCATTCTGTTACCAGGCCATAAATTGAACAAGCTATAGACTCTCTCCTCCAGTGTGCGCCTTTAGTTTGTGAAGTTTTTTTGTAAGACTGGATCAGATACAAGGCTGGTAGGCAGCAGAGTCTTGGTGCGTGCAAAGCATTTGTTTTTCAGTTCTGAACTTGGGAGTGTTTTAGTGTCAATTAAATTTAAATGAGATCCTGTTTAGACAAAAAATCACTGGTCTACGTGTTACTATAATTATTAGCTATCATAATTCTTGCTCCTTTTTTGGCGCTAAATATGTTTTGTTCATTTGCGTTTGTACAAGGAGATAAACTGTTTCTTGATTAAAATGGAAAGCATCAACTGACACAATATATGATTTTGTACAATTAATTATCACGTGTTGAATATTGTTTTTTTACATTAAAATTTGCTAAAAATACGAATTAAAAATTAACTTATCCAAAATCTTGGGGGCTATATTACGACAAGCTAAGAAAATAGGAAAAGAGAAACTATTGTTGCACTTTTCTGCCATTTGATTTATAAAATGTTTAATGTATACGTTTATTTATTTTGTGGCTTGAGATGGACAAAAATGTGATACATTTCCAAGCATATTATGGTGGTAGAGTATCTTTAGTTTTTCCCAAATCTATATTATTATAAAAATGTGAGTTGTGATTTTCTCAACAAATGTTTCTTTCTTTTGTTAATTATCTAAGTGTAATTGTCCATAATAAATAAAAATTATTCACTCCATAACTAATGGATTGATAAGTGATTATGTTATGTTACCGCTAATCCTATCCTAGGTAAATAATGCATTTTTTTGATAAAACTGAAACATAATTAATAGTCTTCTTTATGAATCCTTTTTCGAGTGAAACTTAAATAGGTAGTCTTCCAAAGGACAAGGATCATCTTCATTTAGAGGGTACATGAAAGATTCTTCATTTATCCTTGTAGATGAATGACGCATCAACTAAATGCAAAATTAAAAGTGAAATATTTGTTAAATAATCGTTTCTTTAAATTTTTATGACAAAACTAAGTAGTTTTTATTTTCCTTTCCTTGATAATTAATTAAATTTAAAAATCATTGTCATCTAAGGAAATCAATCAAATTATTTTATTAAGATTCATATTATTTAATTTAAAAAAATATACGTAACAAAAATTTTAGTTGGTCACTAAATTGGAGTAACATAATATTATAATTTCGTTACATTCTTTTAAGTATTTATTTTTTTCTTATACTTAAACTTAAATTTACACATATAAATAAAATAATAATTGAAACGGCATAATTTTGAGTGTTAGAGATAGTAAAATAGTGATGTGGATAAAATCTAACCCCTAATTTAAACAAATAATGATGTGTCACTTATCCAGAGTTAAATTATTCAATAAAGGGTAAATTACAAAAGACCCCTTGTGGTTTGTCTAATTTTTACGTTATTCTTTAATGATTTGCAAATTTATAATTTGTTCCCTTGTTCTTTGGATTAAAGTAAAACCGATAAATTTTTTAATAAGTAACCATTGGTAAGTTAAAAACCTTTGATTTTAATCATTTAATGTCTCTAATATTGGTTAGTTATATATTTTAATATAAAATCAACCCATCCCTTCAAGCTAATGCGAGAAGTATTTTTGACTTTTTACACAAATTAGTTAGGTTTTTTAACTTTCTATTCATTTTACTCAAAAAAAAAAAATATACTCAAAGCACACGTGTGTCAAATTGTAAATTTACAAACTATAGGATGGTAATCTAAACATTAGTCAAATTATAAGAGGGTTTCTTGTAATTTACCTTTCAATTAGTGTTGTTTGGATATCAAATAAGTAAAATTATGGTGTTGTTTGGATATCAAAAAAGTTTATTTTTTTCCAAATAATATTTTGTAATAATTTTACACACATTTTTTAACTATCTCCCATATATATCACATCAAAAAATTATTAAAATACTTTTATAAAAAAATTTAAAAAATAATAACTGTTCAATCAACACTGTTGATTTTGATTTATCACACCAAATATACATGCAGCGGAAGTGTATTTTGCTAGTACTTTATAAGTTCTACTGACCACCTCTACAATTTCTTATAATTACGTCAACCGCCCCCCGGTAATTTACATAGTTACCATGCGGTTCTTGCCTAAGTAGTTGATGGTGATGGCTAGATCCATAATCAGTATTAATAGGCGTAAACCTTTCCCTCTCCTCAGCTAGTTGCTAGAAAATGACATCGGTACTCGGTAGTCGCTGCTATTCCTCTTCGTTCAGCTTCTGCCCATTAGTCTCATAGAAGAATTAAACCAAGAGATAAAGAATGGTAAAAAGCTCCTCTTTTCAATTCAAACTGCGTATTCCATTCAAATTTCTTTTTTGTTTCTTGATGATCTTGAATTTTGTTGCTTTCTTGCTTTAAGATGTTTGATGGGTTCCACAAAGTCTCTCTTTTTCACTTTTCATGATGTGGGTTTTTGGTTTTTGCAGTTGTTTTTCTCTTATTTCAAGGATTTAGTAGGAAGAGAAGTCACGGTGGAGTTAAAGAACGATTTAGCAATTCGAGGCACCCTCCATTCTGTCGATCAGTACCTCAATATTAAGCTTGAGAACTCTAGGGTTGTTGATCAAGACAACTATCCCCACATGGTATATGGCTTTTCCCCTCTTTCTTGGTTTTATGCCTTCTTTTTTTTTTTCATAGTTTCAATCTAATTATTATTCCAGCTTTTCCCACATGAAATTTAGGTCTCTTTTAGTTATGAAATCATACGCAAATTATGTGCTTGGTTGGAAAATTTTCGGTTGAATGTTTTTTTATGGATAATGCTATACTCATGTATTGGTTTATCAGAACTGGTCGATTTTGTCACCCTTTTAAAGAATATCCAATTGTATTGCATAACTTGTTATGTTGGAATGGTATGATAACCATCACGAAGATGTATTAACATGGTTTTCTTAAACGCCATTATGGGTTACTTAATCTATGGAGTGTTTTATCGTCTAAAGCTAGTCACTTTTCTTGACATGACACTACGAGTTTTGCTATGCATTGAATTTTTTTGCTATTAAAGGCTTCTTGTACTAGTTACTTCATATGATTTTCCATTTTAAAATCCTGAAATACTTCAAAAAATTTGCAGCTTTTATGTTTTCTTACAAGTCAAAAGCATATTAAAACTACTGGTTCTCTTTTGTGCATGAAGTTTAGGATGCAAAAAGGACGTATGGTGATTGATTAATTTTTTCCAGATTACTGGTACAGATAATTCATGAGTAATTTTCTTGGAAGAGTTCTCATTCTCTCTTTTGTGTCTCTTCATATGGGTTAATTGAAAGCTGGATGATGTCTGGCCTTCAGTTGTGTGCTTATTTAATCAGTGTAGCGTTTAGTTGAAAATATTGAAGGTATATGGATGTGTAGGTTAAAAGATCTTATCCTGAATATTTGGACTCCCAGTCTATTATTGTGCGAACCTAAGATGTGTTGTGACTTGTATCCGAAGATTTCCTGTCAAACGAAATTAAGTAGAATAATTGTGATGTCAATTATAGGGCAATGTTTGTTGCCGGTGTTTTTGCTCTTTCTCTTGGTCTGATTTGGTACATTTATTGTTGTATTCGATTCCCCTTATATCCACAGGAAAAATTAATATGTAACCGGGTCTATATGCATGATATTTCCATAACATGTAATGTAAGTATGCGTGATTGTCATCATAGTATATATTAGGACAGTATGAGTAGCATCTAAACTATCGAGAAGCATTCACGTGTTGGCTTCTAGAGGGCTCTAGTTTATGGTATTCCTTTTACGAGAAAAACAGAAAGTTTACTAACTGGAAGTAGAAACATTCTTCACCATCCCCTGTGTCACAGGAAAGCATAGTAAGACCACCCTCTGTTCTTCAAACCATTTAAAGACAGCTTAGGTTTTCATTTTATGGCTAATGTAGGCTAATGGTCTTTGTTCCCAAATATGTTTTATTAATGAAATTTGCATCTTATTTTTGTTTAGTAACCAATACCTTGTGGTATCAACAAAGCATCTAGTACCTCAGGTTGATGATTTGTGGTTTTGTAATATACAATATGAACCTTTTGGAAGCATTATTAAATTTTAACTGTTGGTTTGGCAGTTTATATGTTGAAGGATACTTGTTTCATAGGAGAATTGTTATAGGCTATATGAACAGTGCTTGTTGATTAAAATATGATATTGTTTATTTGTTCATTTTTTACTTCAGCTCTTCCCATGATCAGTATGTGATGCAAGGCCAAATTTTACAGTCTAGCTTTAACAAGTGATCTGACTATTTCAAATAAGATGCCTTCTCTCTCATTTTCATCTAATGTCTTTGTTATTGTCTTCTCGACATAATGTTGGAATTATCCATTGATCTGCCTACTATCTGCATAGATGTCAGTGAGGAACTGCTTCATTAGAGGATCAGTTGTGAGATACGTCCAGTTACCACCAGAGGGAGTTGACATCGAACTGCTTCATGATGCAACCAGAAGAGAAGCTAGGGGTGGCTGAGATGTACTGCGTGAAACAAGCTTATATATTTGATGTATCAGTATAAAGCTTCAATTTGTCGTTGGAAACTTTTCAATTCTGTATTTTTTAGAATCTGGGTACTGGTAACATTCTCAGAATATTTTCATATCAACATGGGGATATTTTTAACGTGTCTTTGACATCACTTTCTTAATGTTGAATATTTTCTGTTACTGGGAATGTTGTTTACTGATGATGCACAAGGTGCAAACCTTACATAAGGCGAGAGTAGAGAGAGGGAGAGATGTATGAATATGACCCATAGGTTTTGTATTGTATGTTTGCTTGTTGATTGCTTGATAGCTTATTGATGTATGGTGATTGGTGATTGTTCCTTGTTGTTTACATGTTATCGTTTGGTATATTTTTAGGCAGAGTCGCTGGTTTCATGGTTAGAACATCTGACTTTAATAAGGTCAAACCAAGTATGTCCACCGACGGAGTGTATCCGATAATGTATATGTCTACGTATATATCAGCACTTATGTTATATTATAGAATTACCTTCTTAGAGGTTGTTGTTATTCTATTGGGTGAACACTTCATTTATCATCATTTACATTGGCCAGTGGAGAATGTTCCCAAAAAATAATTTTTGCGGGTCTAAATCTGTATGAATTGTAGATGAATTTGTATTAAAGGTTAAATTTATCACCACAGAAGAATAGATTATACTGGAATTTCACATGTTTATAAATCAAAAAACATTGAGAGGTTAAATTGATGTGGAATTTACTCGTACAAAGGGACTTCCCATATTGGTGTCGCTTTGATTTTCACCATTTTTTTCCCCCTATATGTCGGAGTCAGGTTTAAAATCTGCTCGGTAACCATGAACATAAATATCTTTTTCTTCATCAAGTCAACGAATATCCTTAATCCTGACAAGGGGAGGATAATCTTCTGTGAATGGAACCAGAATATCTAAAAGTTCGCACATGGATACGCTAATTATATTCGTGATCCTTGTGTCAAAAGAAACACACTAGAGCTAATATCCAAGTATTTATTTAAGATATGCAGATCATACTATATTTAATCAGTGTCAATCAAATCTTCCTCAGAATCAGATCTCTCACAAATTTTTCGAGTATTTAGGATGTCCAACTATAGAAGTTTTAAATCAAATGTTAAAAGTAAAGATTATTACATCAATATATAAACCCAACAACGATATAGATTTGCTGCATTGACCATCTTTCTCTTATTACACTCCAACTTTGTTCATCAGATCCGATCTTCGGTGGACAGGAGCAAACAACAACCCTGCGACGATGCAAAATCTCGACATTTATCCGCTATGCGATCATTTGATTCATTAATTTCCACCCATTTTTTAATGATTCAAGTTTGTTATATATTGTAGTTTTCCCCTTTAATGAGCTCATCAGTTTATTTTCATCCCAGATTGTCATTCTCAAAGTAAACATCAGCTGTTGTAACGATTTCCCTGAGAAACTAAGGAGAGCATTGTGGAACATTGATGGTAATGCTTCTGTTATAATTATACGAAGAAGATCTTCAATTTCCATCAGGAAATTCTAATGGGCTTTTTCTAATTATACTGTACGTGTCTATTCAGTTGATATAGTTCCAGAAAAGAAGTTGGTCTATGTTGAAAGTCGACCCAAATACACTGCTAAATTCCATTGCAAAAATGGGGACAAAAGCAGAAATGTTGTTCTACGAAAAAGAGCCCAAGAAAGACAAGAATCATCAACCTCCTTATATAGAACATAACACACGTTCGACGAACTGGAAAGGAGAAAAAGAACTGTCACCAAGATTGCAGTGGTGGTAAGAGAGAAGATGATGATGATGTTCACTTAGTTGAAGATTACATGCCACCCAAAATTGATGAACAAATATGCAGGGATCCTTCTGCAAACTTCACAAAAGTAGACCAATTTTCCATCAGTACGTTTCTTCGAGGGACAGTGCCAATCATCTCCACCTCACGGGCGGATTTTTTCACGGAGGAAGTTACATGTTTCACAATGGAAACTATTTTCATGACTATTATTATGATCCTAGGATGTCACAACCTGAATATGGCTGTTACTATGGAGATGATGACAGTGATTGTTCAATTATGTAGGATAGGCTACAGGAATAATTAGTACTAGTAACTATGTTTTCTTTGTCTGGAGAGTTGACAAGCAGTTTGGGGTTCTGTTTTTTTTGCAAACCCTGCTGTAAATCTTGCCTCTTCCTGGATTTAACATCATTTTGTGGACAACTAAACAGAAACCCTGTTTTATCCACCTTTTAATCTTATTGTGGTATTTTTCTTGGCTTTATGATAGTGTATTTTTTATTTGATTTAAATCTGCAAAAGCCCACCTTAAACCAAATATCATATGTAAAGTAGAAATTATTTTCGATTTTCTCATACAGACAAGAAGTCCAACATATACCAAAGAAATAGAGCATATTTTTGTGTTCAATCTCTGAGGCAGGAATATTAGTTTGTTGAGGATTTAAACAGATTCTTGCTCCATAAACATAGAAGTCTAAATAACAGATTGTATTGGCTTAATTCGAAAGTAGTAGTAGTAGTAGTAGTAGTGTTTGGTTTTCTTGAAATGTTTCCAGAGACGCTGCAGAACTTAATATGCTCAAGTTCGTTTTACTTGACATACTTCACGAACCACCCTAACATGTCCTGATGAGCCTCTTCTGCACTTTTCGCAACCTTCTCATCTGCCTCGTCGTACCTCACGGTCCAGCCGTGTGAAACACCCGGAAAGATTTAATTTTGACAAAGCTGTCCACCTGACCAAAGAAAAAGCAGGATTTAAAACTATTTGGCTTCGGATGAATAATAATGCTGCCCTGATTCTACATTTTCTTTTTTTCACTTGAGCTTAAGGAGAAGTTGAACTCTTTATCATCATACCTCAGGTTTTAACTTCAAAATCTCCTCGAATTGTTTTAGTAGCTCTGGTGGAGAACTGTGGTCTGTCTCAGCTCCCAGTATGGCTATAGGTTTGTTAACCTCTGCATACCAATTATCAAATAGCAAGATTAAGTCTTCAATAATAGGCTGAGAGCCAATTCTTTCAATGCGTGTTCAAATAAATTCTTAAAAGCTTGATCATGTCAGCAAAATCATGGTAGCCCAGATGGTGGAATTGTAATGTGAGACGCGAAATAGAAAAGCAATAAATACTTATTGCGACAAAAAAAAGATACTCCAGGGAAATTGGATAGACATATGGAAGCACATTCATAAATTAAGAGGTTGTGTGATGCCCTGTCCTATAAAACTTATGAATACAACATCGGAAGTGGAAGGGAATATTGTATTCTTTATAACACTTTGAATTGTAAGTTACTTACAACTTGGCTTAAGTATTTTGAACCAATTGTTTCCGCTCAAAAGTTGTTAGGCCAACTCAGGACCCGGAGTGTTACAGTTGGTATCAGAGAGAATCTCGAGTGGTCTCTGCACCGGGTGAGATTGGGCCAGTGGTATTGGGCCACGACTATTCAAAGGGTCCAGGAGCTAATTGTTGTGCGGGACTAAGTGGTACGTCGATCTAAGAGTGGAAGCCACCTCTAGAACCCGTACGAGCCATCTCTAGAATCATGCATAACCAAGTATGGTTCGGTATGAGCCTTGCGAGTACGCAAGGCATTAAGGAGTGGTGATTGTGACGGCTTGTTTCACATCGAAAGTGGGAGGGGATATAGTATTGTTTATAACACCTTGGGTTGTGGGTTATTTGCAACTTGGCTTAAACATTTTGAACCCGTTGTTTCCGCTCAAAAGTTGTTGGGCCAGCTCTGGCAGGACCCGGGGTGTTACAAGTTGAGTCCTGCCTATGAAGTGTTAGTGTATACCTTAAAAGCAATTTATTTTAGGAATGAATTACACTTTTAAATTTATATATATTTTGTAATATGACATTTTCGAATAATATATGTATCTATATATGAAATCATAAATAGTTATTATGTAATTATATTTTATTTGAAAATATCCCTAATCGTAATATTTGACACGGGTAGATTAGCACATAAGTGTATGTGGATGCTTATTAAAAATAAGTATGTCAGATTGACCCGCTAAAAGTATTCAACACGGATTATTAAATGCCAGTGGATTAATTTCTTTGAGATAATAGTGTAATGATCCTTTGATTTGAGATTATGATTTTATCTTGTCGTTAGATTATTATATTTTGCCTCTCTTAGTCATTACTCTTAATGAATCGCACAATTAGTCGTTACTCTTAATGAATCGCACATATGGTAGAGTTTGGGTATAATATGAATCACGATAAGATCAGATGAATGATGATCAATACAGGATTCATTACTCCTTATAATAGGAAAGTATATCCCAGTATTACTATTTGTTGAAATACGATTCGGAAATTTTTGTGCAAAGTGAAAATAGAATTAAGAGTGTTTTAAATTCTATTCAAGTGAGTTGTCTTTTAGAAAGAAGTAAATTGATTAATTCAATAAGGGTTGGCATTATATCTGTACTCTTGAATTAATCGAGATATAGGTTGGTGACAAGATAATAATTACACGGGAACTAAATCACGAATGGGTGATGTCGAACCACTTGACATATCTCAAAACTTGGGTGGTCATTATACTTTGCAAGAAGTTAATCTTGATCTATAAGTGCAAATTAAAATATTGGAGAATTAATGATAAATTAAAAGCGTTTAATTTATCTAATTTTAATTAATTTAGGATCATAATTTATATTTATTGCCAACGTGATTGGGAACCTAAAGGGTCACATATTTAAGAATAATTAATTCAGGATTAAAATAATTTTAATTAAGTATGAGATACTTATGAGTTAATTTATGAGATAAATTAACTTTAGGACTTAATTATGATAAGTTATAAATGTTAGGAGCTAATATGTAATACATATTAAAAGTTCTAATGATTTTATACTTATTCATATGTTCTTAACCCAACCGAATTAGGATTATTGTGTTTCCCTAAAACCAATTAGATTGGGATATTAAGACATACAAGATGTGTATCATGAAATAAACATTATATTCTCTTTTTCTTCTTATTAAACATATATATAAGTACTAATAGTAGTACAAGTACGGTTTAGAAAACTTAAAAAGTCACATTGGAGAAACAAAAACTTTGGGAAAAAAAAGTGAAAAATAATTGTGGAGCATTATGTAATTTGGGTCAATCAATCTTGTGAAGATTTATAATTTAATTATCCCTGTGGAGATCAGTAGAGGCAGGACACTTGTGCGACTTGTGGAATGACGTCACAAACATATTAGAGATTTTACTGTATGTAGTTTTTAGATATTATCTTTATACTTTTCTTATACTACGCATAATCCGTGATAGGAAAGTAAAAAATTTAAATTTCCCTACGTTTTGGTTATTTACTTTCTTACCCTGTATCAGAACAATCCTTGATTAATTTATGATGTAGATGTAATTAGTTGTCATGAATGTTGAATTGTTCAAACTATATGAATTTTTTAAATTTTATTTATGAAAAAATCGTTTTAAAAAAAAAAAGGACCCGTGAATTTGATTCAGAGGACAAGCAATTCAAGAGATAACATCATCTTGATTGCATGTTGTCACTTTTGGTGACACTTGTGGCTTCCGTCGCTAAAAGTATTCAATGAGTTGAATTACTTTTAGCGACACTTATTTTATATTTTCATATAAAAGATTTTTCTAAATTTTGATTTTAGAAATCACCAATTAATTTTTAACAATTGTTGTTTAAAATTAATTGATAAGATTTAAAAAATTTCTTTATTTTAATTTTATTAAAATTTAAAAAGTTAATAAAACTTTTAAAAATATTTACTCTTTAAAAATATTTACTTAATTCTAATGAGATTAGAATTAGATAATTTGTTTAAATTTTAGAAATTTATTATTTTTCAATGAGATTGAAATTTAATAAATGTTCAAATTTTTTTTAGAAATTGTTTCTAATATAATTTTTGAAATTCTATTATTTAAAGGATTATTTTCTAATGAGAATGGAAAATAATAATAATTTTTATCCACAAAATATTTTCATAAATAATTCAGAAAATTGATAATTTTAGTGGGATTGGAATTATGATGTATAGTGATTCATGATTTGATACTAAATACGGATTTATACTTTTATTTAATTATTGAATTATATAATAGCATGATGAATGATTATGGATTTTAAACTAATGTGATTGTGTTTGGTTTATTTGATTCAAATTCAATGGTTGTAAATTTTTTAAATAGGGCATGCGTGTCTTGACTTTCTCTATTATTTTCAATGTAATTCTTTCTCATCTTAATCTATAACCCTCAAATGTAATTCGAGATTTCTTAACCAATCATGTAATGTATATAGAAGTAGGTTAAGAATAAGATTGAATATCTAAAATATTTAGATAGAATTACATTTGTAATGTACAAGACGATAGAGATGGTACAAAGGTGCAATCTCAAAGGAAATTTTCAAGAGTTGAAAATTACCCGTAACATTTGACCACCTAGTTTCTTTTGTGACTCAAGGAAACTATATCAGTAAAAGTCCATAATCATCCATGATTTTATGCAGGTTTTATTTATTATATATTGATATGATAATATTGCATGTAATTTTGATGAGACCTAATAAAATATATAAAAGAAAATTCCTCAAATTAATATTAGTCAATAAATAATTTGCCTTCCATTATTATAACAACAAACGAGAGTTCTTTTTAGATTTAACTTGTTGGACTAATCCAAGACTACTCTACGTTGAACATGTTTAAATTAAGATATGAGATCTCTGAATAATAGGTATGACTTAACAGAGCGCATATTATTTGTTGTGTTCACTCAAGGTTATATGTCTTTGAGGCAAAAGTCAGGAGTCATATAAGATGTGCTATCAAAAAATTGATATCTAACTATTTATGAATTACAAAGTGTTTTAATTGATAAGAGTTACCTACCTAATTATTTTAGTTTGTTGATTACACCTAAGTTCAAAATAATTAGATGGGATCCTAACTCACTAGGGGTTATGTGATAACTCCTGAATCAATATGTGAGTGTTATTGATTTGAATTAAAATAGTTAGAGTAAAACCAATTAAAAGAAATTCATATTATATTTTGATTTTGTTTATGCATGAATGACAAATTCTTATATTATCTTTATTAATATGTTGTAGAATATGAGTAATAACGTCAATTTACATCCCACTTTATATGATAACAAACTCATTGGGTCAAATTTTTTGAACTGACATCGTAACTTGAGAATTATTCTCAAACACGAAAAAATTGGCTATATTCTTGATCAACCTATTTCTGATGTAACCTATTAGATTATGTTGATGAAGTAGTTCAGAATGCTTATCGTAAGCACATAGAGGACAATGATACTGCATCTTGTATCTGTTGGCTGCTATGAGTTCTGATTTACAGAAATAGCATGATAACATTGTTGCTCCATGATTCTTCATCTCAAGGAGTTGATCGATGAAGAGTCAAGAAATGAGAGGTATGAAACCTTTAAAGAGTTATTCCGTTGTAAAATAGCAGAGGGTATTTCAGTAACGGTTGAAGATGATTGTACTAATTGAAAAAATTAGAATGATTGTAGATTTAATTGAAAAAATTAGAATGCCTAATAGTTTTTTACGATTAATTATGAACTATAACATGAATAAGTTGTTCACAACTTTGACTGAACTCGTTTGAACATACTTAAAAACTGCTGAGACAACCATTAAAAATGAAAAGAAACAATTGATGGTTGTTGATTCTTCTAATAAGAAGAAAAAGAAATCCAATGTTGATTTTATGAAAGTGTCTCAAGCCCAAATTTTGATTGAAACCAACACCTGTGATCAAGAAGGACAAAGCCAATGATCCTTGTTACTATTGTGAAAACGAAGGGCATTGAAAAGGGAACTGCAAGGCCTATATAGATAGCTTCAAGCAGAAGAGGTTTAATGAAATTTCTACTTCAGGTATGTTTATAATTGAGATTAATATTTTACTTTTAAATCAGATTCTTGGGTATTAGTTATAGGATCAATATCTCATGTTTGTTAAAATATGTATGGACTAAAGAGAAGTAGAATGTTGGTTAAGGGAGAAATAAATCTACGCGTGAGAAATAGAGCAAATATTACTATATTAGCCTTAGAGACTGTTATTATGTTTTATCTCTTATTAAAAATATTATTTCTTTTCCGTATTTAGACACTGATGATTTTGTCATTATGTAAAAAAATAAATATTTTTTTTCACGTGATTGCATTGTGTATGGAAGATCTTCTTTAAATAATGGTTTTTATATTTTAAAAATGAAAAATCCAATATTCTCAATATAAATCCAAAAAGTCTAAAATTGATAATTTGAAACAATCTTTCCTTTGTTATTCTAGATTTGATCATATAAATGAGAAACGCATTATCAAATTATACAATAATAGTTATTTGAGATCATTTGATTATAAATTATATGATATATGTGAATCTTATTTATTTGGTAAAATGATAAAATCTTTTACTGAAAAAGATGATAGATATAGTGAATTGTTGGGCCTAATACACAATGATGTTTGCGGTCCTATGTCAATTATTGTTAGATGAGATTTTTCATACTTTATTACTTTCACGGATGACCATTCTAGATATTATTATGTATACTTAATGAAGTATAAGTCCAAAACTTTTGAAAAGTTCAAAAAATTTAGAAATGAAATATAAAAACAATTTAGTAAAAGTATTAAAATATTTCTATCTGATCGATGTGGGGAATACTTAAATTAAGAGTTTCCAAATTATCTCCAGGAGAATGAAATTCTACCTCAATGGACTCCTAATATACCTTAAGCATCAAAACTAAATGATGTATCTGAAAGATGTAATCGAACTCTATTAGATATGGTTCGATCAATGATAAATCTTGCAAATTTTTCAAAATTATTTTGGGGCTATGCACTTAATACTGCCTCCCATTTATTAAACCGTATTCCATCAAACATTATTGATTCCATTCCGTATGAGATATAGTTTGGAAAGAAACCTAAATTTTTATACTTGAAGGTTTGGGGTTACCCTACTTATGTGAATAAGGTAGAATCTAAAAAAATTAAAACTAAATTAGATAAATATCTATTTGTGGGATATCCAAAGGAGACGTTTGGATACTATTTCTATAATTCCGTAGAGCAAAAAGTGCTTGTCTCAAAATATGTCGTCTTTCTAGAAAAGGAGTTTATTCTTGAAAGGGCAAGTGGGAGCCAAATAAATCTTGAAGATATTCTAGAAATACAATATAGTATTGATGAACAAGTGGAACAAGAGTTTCAATCACATGATGATGTGATAGAAACATGTAGATAGAGGATGAAGCTAATGATACACAAACTCTTTGTATGACTACTAAGATACGTCGTACTCTAAAGAGATGTGAATTTTTTGTAAGTGAGCACAATTATGTATTAGTCACGACGAATGATGAACTTACATTTTATAAAGAAGTACTATCTGATAAGGACTCTCAGAAGTGGCTACAAGGTATGAAATCTGAAATAGATTTCGTATTTTTTTTGTACCTTAGTCGATTCACATGAAGAGATTAAACCTATAGGGTGCAAGTGAATTTTTAAGAGAAAAGATTGACATAGATGTAATGTGATTCAATACAAGGCGCGATTGGTGGCAAAAGGTTATACACAAAAATAAGGAATTGACTTTGATGAAACTTTCTCACCAGTTCCAATGCTGAAATCTATTTGTATTTTACTTATGATAGCTGCATATTATGATTATGAGATTTGACAAATGGATGTAAAAATTACATTCCTTATTGAGAATTTGTAAAAGAGGTGTATATGATACAACCTGAAGAGGGTTATATCCAGAAATTCTAACAAAGTATGCAAGTTATAAATGTCTATTTATGGACTAGAACAAGCTTTTAGAAGTTGGAACATCTGTTTTGATGAGACAATCAAAGATTTTGATTTTATCAAAAATGAGGATGAACATTGTATATGCAAAAAGATTAGTGAGAGTGCAATTATTTTCTTGATACTTTATGTGGATGACATATTATTGATAGGAAACGACATACCTATGGTTCAAACTGTAAATGTATGGTTGTCTACGAATTTTTCTATGAATGATTAAGGAGATGCAACCTATATTTTGTGAATGATAATCTATAGAGATAGATCTAAGAGGTTACTTGATCTTACTCAATCAACATACATAGACAACATGTTAAAGAAGTGTAGTATGGATCAATACCTTTCTAAATACATGTGTCCTAAGACAGATGTGGAAAGAGATAGCATGCAAAAAATCACATATTCTTCGACTATAGATTCTATAATATATACTATACTAATGTACTAAACCTGATATCTTCTATGTTCTAAGTATTACGAATAGGTTTCAATCTAATCCAAGAGTGGTCATGGATAGCAGTCAAGATTTTAAAGCACTTGAGAAGGATTAAAGATATATTTTTGATCTATAGTGGACAAGAATTGACAGTTCGTAGATACATAGATGCTTACTTTCAAACTGACAAAGATGATAGCAAGTCGCAATTTAGATATGTATTTACTTTTAGTGGTGGTGCGATCAGTTGAAAAAGTTCCAAACAAGACACCACGGCTGATTTTAAAACAGAATCGAAATACATTGCAGGTTAAGAAGTAGCAAAAGAGACAGTTTGGATTAGAAAGTTCGTAGCTGAACTTGGATTGGTTCATTTATTAGTGATCTTATATTCTTATATTGTCATAACAATGGAGTTATTGCATAAGGAAAGGAACACAGGTCTCATCAACGATATAAACATGTGTTACGGCGCTATCATTTGATTAGAGAGATCATTGATATGAAATAAAGTAAATATAGAAAATATTCCTATGGATGATAATATTGTTGATCCGTTCACTAAATTCTTGTCCCAGAAGAAACATGAGAGTTATGTTAACTCATTCGGTCTTGAACACATAAATAATTGGCTTCAATGTAAGTGAGAATTTGTTAGTGTATACCTTAAAACCAATTTGTTTTAAGAAAAAATTACACTTTTATATTTATATATATTTTTTAATATGACATTTTTTGAATAGAATATATATATGAAATTATAAATAGTTATGATATAATTATATTTTATTCGTAAATATTCGTAATCTTAACGTTGGACACGGGTAGATTAACACATAAGTGTATGTGGATGATTATTGGGAATAAGTGCATCAGATTGACCTGTTAAAAGTAATCCACACGGATTATTAAATGTCAGTGGATTAATTTCTTTGTGATAGTAGTGTAATGATCATTTGACTTGAGGTCATCAGTTTATCTTGACTGTTGATCATTATACTTTAGCTCTAGGTTAGTCGTTACACTTAATAAGTCACACATATGTAGAGTTCAGGTATAATATGAATCACGATAAAATAAGATATGATCAATACAGGATTCACCACTCCTTATAATAGGAGAGTATATCCCAATATAGCCATTTCTTGAAATACGATTTGAAAATCTTTGCGTAAATTGATAGTAGAATTAAGAGTGTGTTAATTTCTATTTCAAGTGAATTGTATTTTAGAAAAAAAAGTACATTGATTAATTCAATAAGAGTTGGCATTATATCTGTACTCTTGAATTAATCGGGATATAGGTTGATGAAAGAATAATAATTACATGGAAACTAAATCATGAATGAGTGATGTCAAACAATTTGACATATCTTAACATTTGGGGGGTAATGATACTTTGCTAGAAACCAATCTTGATCTATAAGTGTAAATTAATTAATTGGAGAATTAATGATAAATTAAATGTGTTTAATTTATCTAATCTTAATTAATTTAGAATTATAATTTATATTTATTGCCAACGTGATTAGGAACCTAAAGAGTCATACATTTAAAGATAATTAATTCGAAATTAAAATGATTTTAATAAGTCTGAGATACTTATTGATTAATTTATGAGATAAGTTAATTTTGGGACTTAATTATAAGTTATTAAGTTAGTAGTTAATATGTAATACATATTAAAAATTCTAATGGTTTTATTTTTATTCATATGCTCTTAATCCAAATCGATTAGGATTATTGTGTTTCCCTAAACCAATTAGATTGGGATATTAAGACAATTAAATGTGTATTATATTACATATATATATATATGCATGTCTAATAGATATATAAAAAAAAAATATTTATAAGATAAGTACTAATAGTAGTACTAGTACGGTTTAGGAAACGTGAAAAGTCATGATGAAGAAATAAAAACCTTGGGGAAAAAAAAAAAGAAGAGGAGAAAAATAATTGTGAAACTGGCACTTTGTAGTTTGAGTCAATTAATTTTGTGAAGAATTTTGATTTAATTATTCGGAATTTGTGGATATCATTAGAGACCGGACACTTGTGTGACTTGTAAATCGACGTCCCAAACACATTAAAGATTTTATTGCAATTTTATGGTTTAATTTTTATATTTTTCTTGTACTATGATCTGGGATAAAAAATAAAAATTTTAAATTCTATTGCGTTATTAGTTATTTACTTTCTCAGGTGAAGTTCACTAACCACTAGAATTAAACGTGATATTCTTCTTTTAAGATAAACAACTAGAAAGAAAAAAGGGGACATCTAACAAGTTCTGATACATGGTCTTAGAGACTGTCAAACATCTAACAAGTTCTGATACAAGTTCTGATAATCTATGTTCAGGACTATCTGCACCAAGTAAAATCATGGAATATCCAACATACCTCTCGAAGAACCAAAACAAGAAAAGATATTAGGGATTTATACCTTTTATATCATCAACAGTAACGGAATAAGGGTGCAACAATACGGCAGCTTGAGCATGACCAGAGATTGCTAATTGCACAGCCACCTTGGCTCAGAGAGAATACCAATAGATCAGTATAGCAAATCTATCAAAGATTGAGACTTTACATCTTTATGTCAGCATATTAACAGTAAAAGAGGCGATTAAAGCAAAGTAGTAGTTCTAAGATGAGCTAATTACCACCCCAAAAAATCCAGCAGCTCCAACAGCAGTAATGCCTTTACTTTTTAGATCAGCAATAACTGGTTTTGCATCTTCAATTCCTTTTTCCTGATGAGCAAATAAAGAATATGATGGCAGAGCTTTTATCATGTGCATTCTACAATCTTTTTCCGTGACGAAAACTTTATAAGTTCATTTATAGGAAATTCAATTAGAACCCCTCGACAAAAGATAAACATTTGGTTTAGTTGTAAAGGAACCTGTCCATGTAATTTTATCCAGACTGACACAAGCTTCTCTGAGTTTGCAGGATCAAAATAATCCCCATCAAAGAAATCAGGGACCACGACATAGAATCCAGCAGTTGCAATTTTGTCAGCCAGCTTCCTTCAGCATAACAGAATTTGAACCCTGGAATTAGTATAACAAATTGCCACTACAGTCTACCCATACCGATATTCCTCTGGTATCATATAAAATTCATGCCAGAGGGGAACAACAATTACCAATATTTCCAATATAACAGTCTAACTGCATATACAATAAAAGCAATACGCTCCGATTGGATTAGACGGCCTTAATTATTCATTATTCTGTAAATAATATTATGCAATCATTTCATAATACGTTTTTCAACTATATTTTTTCTCACATATAACAATCTCAAAAGGTTTGCAATAGTAATTATTCTGAATAATAGCTGCCCAGACAGATATTTTTACAATTGAATAAGTGGGAGCAAGAAATCGGGAAACACAAAAGATTCACAAATTAGATGAACATTTGGACTGCTAAAAATGCTGACTCTGTTAATTCATAACCAATAATTAACAGGAGCACGACATAATTCTGAATAGAAAAAACTCCGGAACTGTACAAGGTATTGAATTGGATAAATAGGAGATACACAATTAATCATGAATGAATGAGATGGTTGAATTGGAGAGTACCTCAGCTTTGGTGCTTCATATCCTGAAAACCATGTAAATACATATCTGAGAAATTAATTAAGGAAAAGAATACAACAAGAATTATGCAAATATGAAAAAGAAGTGAGACAGAAGAAAAGGGTAATCAGTAATCACCAAAAATGTCAGAAAGAAGAAGGATGGAAAGCTTGGAATCAGAAGGGCCAGAGACATAGGACTTGAGGCCTCCAAGTTGTACAATTGAACCAGCTCCACTGGTGGAACTCAAAGTTGGTGGGTTCTCACAGCACTGAGGGCCTGACATCCCTTTTTTCAGAGTTATCCTATGCAAGAGAAGACTGTGAGTGGAGGTGCTAAATTACAGGCTTTGCCTTTTGCCTTGGATTTGGAACTGGAAGTGGATGTGGAATGATACCATGGAAGAAAGACCAAATATTCCTAGGCTTTTGAGCAGCATCTGGGGTCCAAATTGCCTCAGCGATTTATATTGGAGGATGGGTGACTTCATTGTATAATATCTTCGAATAATTATACATCCGATCTATATGCACTTTCATATATTTGGTTGTATAATCTATAATATTATAAAAATTTGAATTATATTTTTTTATTATATGTTTTTTTTTTAATTTGAACTACTTAAATTGGTCATAAATTAAATATTATTTACTCCTTTATTGATGAAAGAAATAGTAATTATAATTATAATTATAAAATAATAATAATATCACAAAAATTATAAAATCATAATAATATTACAAAAATAATTCAATTTATTAGTCTTAATAATTTTATCAGTTGATGTGGATGTGATCAAGGTTTCAGATAGAGACGGTGTTGATATCCAAATAAAATAGATTTTTGCTTTGAAAATATGCATATATCATTGAATTTGTTCGACAAAGTGATTGGGTTGTCTCCCCATCTGAGTGTAAATAAACCTTGAGCCGCCCACAATCCAAACACAACATGTAGAGTGGCCCATTGTGGAAAACTCTTCTCTCGGGCCCATTTACGACCAATGCTGACAGGAATCCTTTAAAATGTCAAGTGTTATATTTGGAACGCTATATATATATTTTACAATCGCATAAATTAGGAAAACTACCTATTAAATATTGAGGGGTCGTGATACGCAAAATCATTTCTTTGTTCCAACCTCCTAAATTGATCCTATCAAAAATAAGCTCAGCTTTTTTTAGCTTACACTATCCAAGAAAGGAAAAAATTATAGTTTCTCAATAATGAAATGCCCCTTAAAATTCTACTAATATTTTTGTTAAAGATTCTTTTTCCTTAAAAAAAAAAAAATGAAAGATAACAAAGTAAGTTAACTCAAATATGAATGAGTGTAATTAAAGTAATAAAATTTGCCCGAGATTTTCTTCCCTCAATATAAGTAATCTTCGTCCACAGCTCTGATTATTCACTCCTATTAATTTTTTTTTTAAGACATTATGGATCTTTAAATTTATAAATTATAAAAACACATCTAGATGTGTATGAAGAGACAGCATTGTACTTGATGCATATTGACATAACTTATGCTTTCCTATCCTCACTTCTGTATATGTGAATAATGGGTAAACCTATAAACGTAAATTGTGATGGACTGTCTCTCAATAATCCTCTTTATAGGTGTTTTAAAATTTACGTTTATAAACCCCTGTCTCTTATACATGATCTAGATGTGTATCTAGTATTATTTCATACATTAATTTCCACCCATTTTGAGAAAGCTAAATATGATCTATATATTATGGAGTTTTTCCGTCTAACGATTCAGTTTCTTTTCACCCCAGATTATCATTCTCAAAGTAAACATCAGCTGTTGTAAGGATTGCCCTGGAAAACTAGAGAAAGCATTGTGGAAAATCGATGGTACGGTGACAAATAATATTTTATAATTATTTTATAATACATTTTTTCATGTACTTTTTTATTTCGCATAAATTACATCAAACAAGTTGTTGAAGGCAATTATTACGTACCCTGTACCTAATTTATTTTTTAAGAAGTTGTTCACCAATTTCCATCACAAAATACTATTATTAATTCACGCAGCAGGTATCTATTCACAGATATAGTTCCAGAAAAGAAGATGGTCTATGTTGCAGGGAAAGTCGACCCAATTGTACTGCTAAATTCCATCGCAAAAATGGGGAAAAAAGCAGGAATGTTGTTCTATGAGAAAGAGCCCAAGAAAGACGAGAATCATCCACCACCATATGAAGAACATAACAGCGATCGACAAACTGGAAAGGTGAAAAAGAACTGTCACCAAGATTTGCAGTGGTGGCAAGAAAGAAGATGATGATGATGTTCACGTAGTTGAAGATTACATGCCACCCAAAATTGATGAACAAATATGCAGGGATCCCTTCTGCAAACTTCACAGAAGTAGATTAATTTTCCATCAGCACGTTTCTACGAGGGACAGTGCCAATCATCCCCACCACACGGGCGGATTTTTTCACGGAGGAAGTTCCATCTTTCAACAATGGAAACCATTTTCATGAGTAAAATTATGATCCTAGGACATCACAATTTGGATATGCTTATTACTATGGATATGATGACAGCGATTGTTGTGTTAAGTAGGATAGGATACAGGACTAATCAGTACTAGTAACTATGTTTTCTTTGTCGTGAGAGGCGACAAGCAGTTTGGGGTTCTAATTTTTACAAACCCTGCTGTAACTCTTGCCTCTTCCTGGATTTAACTCCATTTTGTGGACAACTAAACATGTTTTATGCACTTTTTTTTTTTTTATTGTGGTATTTTTCTTGGCTTTATAATTGTGTATTTTCAATTTGATTTAAATTTGCAAAAGTCCATCTTAAATCACATATCATATGTAAAGTAGAAATTACTTTAGATTTTCTCAAACACAGACAAGAAGTCCAACATATACCAAACAAATAGAGTATATTTTTGTCCTCAATCTCTGAGGCTCCATAAACGTACAAGTCTGAAAAACAGATTGTATTGGCTTTATACATATCGAAGTAGTGGTGGTGGTATTGGGTTTCTTGAAATGTTTCCAGAGACGCTGCAGAACTAAATATGCTCAAGTTCGTTTTACTTGACGTACTTCACAAACCACTCCAACATGTCCTGATGAGCCTCTTCTGCACTTTTCACAGCCTTCTCATCTGCCTCGTCGTACCTCACGGTCCAGCCGTGTGCAACACCCCAGAAAGATTTTGACAAAGCTGTCCACCTGAATCAAAGAACAAGCAGGATTCAAAACTATTTGTCTTCGCATGAATAATAATCCTGTCCTGATTCTGCATTTCTTTTTTCACTTGAGCTTAATGTGAAGTTGAATTCTTTATCATCATACCTCAGTTTTTTACTTCAAAATCTCCTCGAATTGTTTTAGTAACTCTGGTGGAGAGCTGTGGTCTATCTCAGCTTCCAATATGGCTATAGGTTTGTTAACCTCTGCATACCAATTATCAAATAGCAAGATTAAGTCTTCAATAATAGGCTGAGAGCCAGTTGGTCTTTGAATGTCTTGTTCAAATAAATTCTTAAAAGCTTGAATGCTTGATCATGTCAGCAAAACAATGGTAACCCCAATGGTGGAATTGTAATGCGAGATGCGAAATAGAAAAACACAAGTACAAATTGCTACACAAAAAGATACTACCATGAATTCAATAGGGAAATTGGACAGACATCTGGAAGCACATTCATAAGTTAAGAGGTTGAGTCCTGGGTTCGCTGCATGAAGTTCACTAACTACTAGAATTAAACGTGATATTCCACTTTTAGAAAAATTCTACGTTCCCTCTTAGGCCATTCCCTTGTGTTTTAAGAGCTTATACAGTACAACATTGTGCCTTTAAAAATTTATACTGTACAAGTCTGTAAAGCCAAGGGAATGGTTCCTCAATGGGCCTGTAGAATTCCCCCCTCTTTTAAGGTAAACAACTAGAAAGAAAAAAGAGGACATCTAACAAGTTCTGATACATGGTCTTAGAGACTATCAAATATCTCTGATAATCTATGTTCAGGACTGTATCTGCACCAAGTAAAATCATAGAATATCCAACATACCTCTCAAAGAATCAAAACAAGAAAACATATTAGGGATTTATACCTTTTATATCATCAACAGTAACGGAATAAGGGTGCAACAATACGACAGCTTGAGCATGACCAGAGATTGCTACTTGCATAGCCACCTTGGCTGAGAGAATACCAGTAGATCAGTATAGCAAATCTATCAAAGATTGAGACTTTAGATCTTTATGTCAGCATATTAACAGTAAAAGAGGCAGCATCAAACAGAAAGTAGTAGTTCTAAGATGAGCTAATTACCACCCCAGCAAAATCCAGCAGCTCCAACAGCAGTAATGCCTTTACTTTTTAGATCAGCAATAACTGGTTTTGCATCTTCAATTCCTTTTTCCTGATGAGCAAATAAAGAATATGATGGCAGAGCTTTTATCATGTGCATTCTACAATCTTTTTCCGTGACGAAAACTTTATAAGTTCATTTACAGGAAATTCAATTAGAACCCCTCGACTGAACAAAAGATAAACATTTGGTTTAGTTGTAAAGGAACCTGTCCATGTAATTTTATCCAGACTGACACAGGCTTCTCTGAGTTTGCAGGATCAAAATAATCCCCATCAAAGAAATTAGGGACCACGACATGAATCCAGCAGTTGCAATTTTGTCACCACTTCCTTCAAAGATAACGTTCCTGGAATTAGTGTAACAAATTGCCACTACATCTACAATCATACCGATATTACTCGGTATCATATAAAATTCATGCCAGAGGGAACAACAATTACCAATATTTCCAATATAACAGTCTAACTGCATATACAATAGAAGCCAATAGGCTCCGATTGGATTGGACAGCCTTAATTATTCGTTATTTTGCAAATAATATTATGCAATCATTTCATAACACGATTGTCAACTACATTTTTTCTCACATATAACATATCTATATCTATCTATATCTATATTTATATCTATATCTATATCTATACTATATTAAAAGAGCTAACCTGATTTAGTGATTTATGATTTTCTTTCCGAAGTTACCTTAGTGTAAATTTAATGACTCTGAATAGAATATTAAGAATAAGTTTTAGAAATTAAAGAAAAGTAGGAAATAATTTTATTGGGATGGCTTTTAGAAATCAAGCAATAATAACAAAATAAAATTTACCTAAAAAATAGATTTACATATTTCATTTATACTTTTGGATCTTAACGAAAAAAAGTCCTAAAAGGAAATAAAACTAATTTTTTAGGGTTATATTTTGAATTAAGTTTAATTGAACCAAATTTTTCGTAGAGTAGAATTTTGAGATAGATTTAGAAATAAAATTTGAATATTAAATAAAGTTATTAAAAAAGTTAATTGAATATATACTACAATAAATGAAGAAATTTGATTTAGTTTTAGATTTTCTTTCTCAAGCTACGATCACTATAAAATTTAATGACTTTGTTATTATCTCAACTTGAATGCATTTTTATTATTTTTTAGGCTACTTATGTAAATACTTTTCAAAGACTAAAAAAGTAAATAAAACCTACTTTTAAAACTTCATAGGGAAAATCCCCAAAATAGTCCCTCAATTTTTTCACTTTAGCCAAAATAGTCCCTCAACCTTTTTTTTAGCCAAAATAGTCCCTCAACTTTTTTTTTTAGCCAGAATAGTCCTTTAACTTTTATTTTTTAGCCAAGAAAGTCCTTTTATGGTGGAGTCACCATAAAAACATTTTTTTTTTTTTTTTATAAATTTCACATAAAAGGACTATCTTGACTAAAAAATAAAAGTTGGAGGACCATTCTGGCTACAAAAAAAGTTGAGAGACTATTTTGGCTAAAGTAAAAAAGTTGAAGGACTATTTCTAGATTTTCCCAAACTTCATATTAGGAAATAAATTTGATTGAAATAAATTTTCTTATATAATAGAATATTAGGAATGAGTTTTAGAAATTAAAGAAGCATAGGAAATATTTTTTTAGAATTGGTGTTAGAAATCGAGCAATAATAAATATATAAAATTTATTTCAAAAATAAATTTACATGTCGCTATTTGGATTTCACCTATACTTTTGAACCATTAAAGAGAAAAAAAATCCAAATAGATACATACAGATAGAATAAAAACTAACTTTTTGAGATTTCATTTAGAATTAAATTTGATTGAAGTAAATTTTCTCATAAAGTAGAATCCTAAGATAGATTTAGAAATTCAACATGGATATTAAATAAAGTTATCAAAGAAAAACTTAATGAAGTAAAATTTATCATTAAATATAATTATACATGTGATTATTATAGCGTAAATGGTAAGGCTACACTTCTCCTGTAACTGAAGACATGGGTTCGAGTTATGAAGAGGGTAGGTGGAGATCCACTATAGATCTTCTTTATAGAAAAAAGGAAAAAAAGAAAAGAAAAGGTATTGGTTGCATTAATAGACTAGACAACTTATATATGCAATTAAACAAACTAATAGTTTATTAACAACTATTAAAAGAAAAAGAAAAATTCATTTGACAAATAAAGAAAAAGAAGGAAAACAACGTTATTTTAATTTAAAGTATCCCTTCCTAAGTTAAACACCATTTTGGCTATTCAAACTAAACAAAAAATCTTTATATGGCCTTTTAAATTGAAAACATCTCAATTTGACCCTCTAAATTAAAAAAATATTCCAATATAATCCTCAAAACTAAAACAAATGTCCCAATGTGGCCCTCAAAATTCAAAGATTATGAATTCAACCCTTCAAACTGAAAATTTGTTCTAATTTATCCTCTAAACTGTATTCTGACATCATTAACCTTTTAAAGAACACTGCTAAATTCCATTGCAAAAATGGGGACAAAAGCAGAAATGTTGTTCTACGAAAAAGAGCCCAAGAAAGACAAGAATCATCAACCTCCTTGAAGAACATAACAACGTTCGACGAACTGGAAAGGAGAAAAAGAACTGTCACCAAGATTGCAGTGGTGGTAAGAGAGAAGATGATGATGATGTTCACTTAGTTGAAGATTACATGCCACCCAAAATTGATGAACAAATATGCAGGGATCCCTTCTACAAACTTCACAGAAAGTAGACCAATTTTCCATCAGTACGTTTCTTCGAGGGACAGTGCCAATCATCTCCACCACACGGGCGGATTTTTTCACGGAGGAAGTTACATGTTTCACAATGGAAACTATTTTCACGACTATTATTATGATCCTAGGATGTCACAACCTGAATATGGCTGTTACTATGGAGATGATGACAGTGATTGTTCAATTATGTAGGATAGGCTACAGGAATAATTAGTACTAGTAACTATGTTTTCTTTGTCGGGAGAGTTGACAAGCAGTTTGGGGTTCTGTTTTTTTGCAAACCCTGCTGTAACTCTTGCCTCTTCCTGGATTTAACTTCATTTTGTGGACAACTAAACATGTTTTATCCACCTTTTAATCTTATTGTGGTATTTTTCTTGGCTTTATGATAGTGTATTTTTTATTTGATTTAAATCTGCAAAAGCCCACCTTAAACCAAATATCATATGTAAAGTAGAAATTATTTTCGATTTTCTCATACAGACAAGAAGTAAGATACCAACATATACCAAAGAAATAGAGCATATTTTTGTGTTCAATCTCTGAGGCAGGAATATTAGTTTGTTGAGGATTTAAACAGATTCTTACTCCATAAACATAGAAGTCTAAATAACAGATTGTATTGGCTTTATTCGAAAGTAGTAGTAGTAGTAGTATTTGGTTTTCTTGAAATGTTTCCAGAGACGCTGCAGAACTTAATATGCTCAAGTTCGTTTTACTTGACATACTTCACGAACCACCCCAACATGTCCTGATGAGCCTCTTCTGCACTTTTCGCAACCTTCTCATCTGCCTCGTCGTACCTCACGGTCCAGCCGTGTGAAACACCCGGAAAGATTTTGACAAAGCTGTCCACCTGACCAAAGAAAAAGCAGGATTTAAAACTATTTGGCTTCGGATGAATAATAATGCTGCCCTGATTCTACATTTTCTTTTTTTCACTTGAGCTTAAGGAGAAGTTGAACTCTTTATCATCATACCTCAGGTTTTGACTTTAAAAATAGATCTCCTCGAATTGTTTTAGTAGCTCTGGTGGAGAGCTGTGGTCTGTCTCAGCTCCCAGTATGGCTATAGGTTTGTTAACCTCTGCATACCAATTATCAAATAGCAAGATTAAGTCCTCAATAATAGGCTGAGAGCCAATTCTTTGAATGCGTGTTCAAATAAATTCTTAAAAGCTTGATCATGTCAGCAAAATCATGGTAGCCCAGATGGTGGAATTGTAATGTGAGACGCGAAATAGAAAAGCAATAAGCGAAAGAAAAGCATAAATACTTATTGCGACAAAAAAAGATACTACCATGAATTCACTAGGGAAATTGGATAGACATATGGAAGCACATTCATAAATTAAGAGGTTGTGTGATGCCCCGTCCACATCGGAAGTGGAAGGGGATATTGTATTGTTTATAACACTTTGAATTGTGGGTTACTTACAACTTGGCTTACGTATTTTGAACCAGTTGTTTCCACTCAAAAGTTGTTGGGTCAGCTCAGGACCAGGAGTGATAGTTACAGTTGGTATCAGAGAGAATCTCGAGTGGTCTCTGCATGGGGTGACATTGGGCCAGTGGTATTGGCCACGACTATGCAAGGGAGTCCAGGAGCTAATTGTTGTGCGGGACTAAGTGCTACGTTGATCTAAGAGCTGGAGCCACCTCTATAACCCGTACGAGCCATCTCTAAAATCCTGCATAACCAAGTATGGTTCGGTATGAGCCTTGCGAGAACACAAGGCATTAAGAAGTGGTGATTGTGACGGCCCGTTCCACATCGAAAGTAACACCTTGGGTTGTGGGTTATTTACAGCTTGGCTTAAGCATTTTGAACCCGTTGTTTACGTTCAAAAGTTGTTGGGCCAGCTCAGGACCCGAGGTGTTAGAAGTTGAGTCCTGCCTATGAGTGTTAATGTATACCTTAAAAGCAATTTATTTTAGGAATGAATTACACTTTTATATTTATATATATTTTGTACTATGACATTTTCGAATAATATATGTATATATATATGAAATCATCCAAAACTCGAAAACAAAATAGTTATTATGTAATTATATTTTATTTGTAAATATCCCTAATCGTAATATTTGACACGGGTGAATTAGCACATAAGTGTATGTGGATGCTTATTAAAAATAAGTATGTCAGATTGACCCGCTAAAAGTATTCAACACGGATTATTAAATGCCAGTGGATTAATTTCTTTGAGATAATAGTGTAATGATCCTTTGATTTGAGATTATGATTTTATCTTGACGTTAGATTATTATATTTTGCCTCTCTTAGTCATTACTCTTAATGAATCGCACAATTAGTCGTTACTCTTAATGAATCGCACATATGGTAGAGTTTGGGTATAATATGAATCACGATAAGATCAGATATGATCAATACAGGATTCATCACTCCTTATAATAGGAGAGTATATCCCAGTATGACTATTTTTTGAAATACGATTCGAAAATTTTTGTGCAAAGTGAAAATAGAATTAAGAGTGTTTTAAATTCTATTCAAGTGAGCTGTATTTTAGAAAGAAGTACTAATTGATTAATTCAATAAGAGTTGGCATTATATCTGTACTCTTGAATTAATCGGAATATAGGTTGGTGAAAAGATAATAATTACACGGGAACTAAATCACGAATGGGTGATGTCGAACCACTTGACATATCTCAAAACTTGGGTGGTCATTATGCTTTGCAAGAAGTTAATCTTGATCTATAAGTGCAAATTAATATATTGGAGAATTAATGATAAATTAAAAGTGTTTAATTTATCTAATTTTAATTAATTTAGGATCATAATTTATATTTATTGCCAACGTGATTGGGAACCTAAAGGGTCACATATTTAAGAATAATTAATTCAGGATTAAAATAATTTTAATAAGTATGAGATACTTATGAGTTAATTTATGAGATAAATTAACTTTGGGACTTAATTATGATAAGTTATAAATGTTAGGAGCTAATATGTAATACATATTAAAAGTTCTAATGATTTTATACTTATTCATATGTTCTTAACCCAACCGAATTAGGCCATTATTGTGTTTCCCTAAAACCAATTAGATTGGGATATTAAGACAATTGCATGTATTATATATATATATATATATAAGTACTAATAGTAGTACAAGTACGGTTTAGAAAACATAAAAAGTCACATTGGAGAAATAAAAACTTTGGGAAAAAAAAGTGAAAAATAATTGTGGAGCTAACATTATGTAATTTGGGTCAATCAATCTTATGAAGATTTCTAATTTAATTATCTCTGTGGATATCATTAGAGGCCGGGCACTTGTGCGACTTGTGGAATGACGTCACAAATATATTGGAGATTTTACTATAATTTTTAGGTATAATCTTTATACTTTTCTTGTACTACGCATGATCCGTGATAGGAAAGTAAAAATTTTAAATTTCACTACGTTATTGGTTATTTACTTTCTTACCCTGTATCAGAGCAATCCTTGATTAATTTATGATGTAGATGTAATTAGTTGTCACGAATGTTGAATTGTTCAAACTATATGAATTTTTTAAATTATTTTATTTATGAAAATATCGTTTAAAAAAAAAAAGGACCCGTGAATTTGATTCAGAGGACAAGCAATTCAAGAGATAACATCATCTTGATTGCATGTTGTCACTTTTGGTGACACTCGTGGCTTCCGTCGCTGAAAGTATTTAATGAGTTGAATTACTTTTAGCGACACTTATTTTATATTTTCATATAAAAGATTTTTCTAAATTTTGATTTTAGAAATCACCAATTAATTTTTAACAATTGTTATTTAAAATTAATTGATAAGATTTAAAAAATTTCTTTATTTTAATTTTATTAAAATTTAAAAAGTATTAAACCTTTAAAAATATTTACTTAATTCTCAACCTTTAAAAATATTTACTTTATTCTAATGAGATTAGAATTAGATAATTTGTTTAAATTTTAGAAATTTATTATTTTTCAATGAGATTGGAATTTAATAAATGTTCAAAATTTTTTTAGAAATTGTTTCTAATATAATTTTTGAAATTCTATTATTTAAAGGATTATTTTCTAATGAGATTGGAAAATAATAATAATTTTTATCCATAAAATATTTTCATAAATAATTAAAAAAATTGATAATTTTAGTGGGATTGGAATTATGATGTATAGTGATTCATGATTTGATACTAAATACGAATTTATACTTTTATTTAATTATTGAATTATATAATAGCATGATGAATGATTATGGATTTTAGTCTAATGTGATTGTGTTTGGTTTATTTGATTCAAATTCAATGGTTGTAAATTTTTTAAATAGGGCATGCGTGTCTTGACTTTCTCTATTATTTTGAATGTAATTCTTTCTCATCTTAATCCCCTCAATTGTAACTCGAGATTTCTTAACCAATGATGTAATGTATATAGAAGTAGGTTAAGAATAAAATTGAATATCCAAAATATTTAGATAGAATTACATTTGTAATGTACAAGGCGATGGAGATGGTACAAAGGTGCAATCTCAAAGGAAATTTTCAAGAGTTGAAAATTACCCTTAACATTTGACCACCTAGTTTCTTTTGTGACTCAAGGAAACTAGATCAGTAAAAGTCCATAATCATCCATGATTTTTTGCATGTTTTATTTATTATATATTGATATGATAATATTGCATGTAATTTTGATGAGACCTAATAAAATATATAAAAGAAAATTCCTCAAATTAATATTAGTCAATAAATAATTTGCCTTCCATTATTATAACAACAAACGAGAGTTCTTCTTAGATTTAACTTGTTGGACTAATCCAAGATTACTCTACGCTGAACATGTTTAAATTATGAGATGAGATCTCTGAATAATAGATATGACTTAACAGACGCATGTTATTTGTTGCGTTCACTCAAGGTTATATGTCTTTGAGGCAAAAGTTAGGAGTCAAATAAGATGTGCTATCAAAGAATTGAATCTAACTATTTATGAATTACAAAATGTTTTAATTGATAAGAGTTACCTACCTTTCGAAATTATTTTAGTTTGTTGATTACACCCAAGTTCAAAATAATTTAGATGGGATCCTAACCCACTAGGGGTTATGTGATAACTCCTGAATCAATATGTGAGTGTTATTGATTTGAATTAAAATAGTTGGAGTAAAACCAATTAAAAGAAATTCATATTATATTTTGATTTTGTTTATGCATGAATGACAAATTCTTATATTATCTTTATTAATATGTTGTAGAATATGAGTAATAACGTCAATTTACGTCCCACTTTATATGATAACAAACTCATTGGGTCAAATTTTTTGAACTGGCATCATAACTTGAGAATTATTCTCAAACACGAAAAAATTGGCTATATTCTTGATCAACCTATTTTTGATGTCCTATTAGATTATGTTGATGAAGTAGTTCAGAATGCTTATCGTAAGCACATAGAGGACAATGATACTGCATCTTATATCATGTTGGCTGCTATGAGTTCTGATTTACAGAAACAGCATGATAACATAGTTGCTCCATGATTCTTCATCTCAAGGAGTTGTTCGATGAAGAGTCAAGGAATGTAGAGGTATGAAACCTCTAAAGAGTTATTCCGTTGTAAAATAGCAGAGGGTATTTCAGTAACGGTTCATGAACTGCAGATGATTGTACTAATTGAAAAAATTAGAATGATTGAGATTTAAGCAAAATCACGAATTAAATGTTGACCTGATCTTGCAATCTCTGCCTAATAGTTTTTTACGATTAGTTATGAACTATAACATGAATAAGTTGTTCACAACTTTGACTGAACTGTTGAACATACTTAAAAACTGCTGAGACAACCATTAAAAGTGAAAAGAAACAATTGATGGTTGTTGATTCTTCTAATAAGAAGAAAAAGAAATCCAAGGTTGATTTTATGAAAGCCAAATTTTGATTGAAACCAACACCTGTGATCAAGAAGAACAAAGCCAATGATCCTTGTTATTATTGTGAAAACGAAGGGCATTGAAAAAGGAACTGCAAGGCCTATATAGATCGCTTCAAGCAGAAGAGGTTTAATGAAATTTTTACTTCAGGTATGTTTATAAGAATTGAGATTAATATTTTTACTTCTAAATCAGATTTTTGGGTATTAGATATAGGATCAGTATCTCATGTTTGTTAAAATATGCATGGACTAAAGAGAAGTAGAATGTTGGTTAAGGGAGAAATAAACTTGCGCGTGAGAAATAGAGCAAATATTGCTATATTAGCCGTAGAGACTGTTATTATGTTTTATCTCTTATTAAAAATATTATTTCTTTTCCGTATTTAGACACTGATGATTTTGTCATTATGTAAAAGAATAAATATTTTTTTTTCACGTGATTGCATTGTGTATGGAACTACTTCTTTAAATAATGGTTTTTATATTTTAAAAATAAAAAATTCAATTCTCAATATAAATCCAAAAAGTCTAAAATTGATAATTTGAAACAATCTTTCCTTTGTTATTGTAGATTTGATCATATAAATGAGAAACGCATTATCAAATTATACAATAATGGTTATTTGAGATCATTTGATTATAAATTATATGATATATGTGAATCTTAAGTTTATTTGGTAAAATGATCAAATCTTTTACTGAAAAAGATGATAGATCTAGTGAATTGTTGGGCCTAATACACAATAATGTTTGCGGTCCTATGTCAATTATTGTTAGATGAGATTTTTCATACTTTATTACTTTCACAGATGACCATTCTAGATATTGTTATGTATACTTAATGATAAGTCCAAAACTTTTGAAAAGTTCAAAAAATTTAGAAATGAAATATAAAAACAATTTAGTAAAAGTATTAAAATATTTCGATTTGATCGATGTGGGGAATACTGAAACTAAGAGTTTCAAAATTATCTCCAGGAGAATGAAATTCTACCTCAATGGACTCCTGCTTAAGCATCAAAACTAAATGATGTATCTGAAAGATGTAATCGAACTCTATTAGATATGGATCGATCAATGATAAATCTTGCAGATTTTTCAAAATTATTTTGGGGCTATGCACTTAATACTGCCTCTCATTTATTAAACCGTATTCCATCAAACATTATTGAATATTCCATTCCTATGAGATATAGTTCGGAAATGTACTTGTCTTTTTATACTTGAAGATTTGGGGCTAGACAGACTTATGTGAATAAGGTATAATCTAAAAAAATTGAAACTAAATCAGATAAATGTCTATTTGTGGGATATCCAAAGAAGACGTTTGGATACTATTTCTATAATTCCATAGAGCAAAAAGTGCTTGTCTCAAAATATGTCGTCTTTATAGAAAAGGAGTTTATTCTTGAAAAGGCAAGTGGGAGCCAAATAAATCTTGAAGAAATTCTAGAAACAGAATATAGTATTGATGAACAAGTGAAACAAGAGTTTCAATCACATGATGATGTGATAGAGGATGAAGTTAATGATACACAAACTCTTTGTATGACTACTAAGATACGTCGTACTCTAAAGAGATATGAGTTTTTTTGTAAGTAAGCACAATTATGTATTAGTCACTACGAATGATGAACTTACATTTTATGAAGAAGTACTATCTGATAAGGACTCTCAGAAGGGTGTGGCTACAAGGTATGAAATCTGAAATAGATTCCGTGTATGACAATAAGCTTTGTACCTTAGTCGATTCACATGAAGGGATTAAACCTATAGGGTGCAAGTGGATTTTTAAGAGAAAGATTGACATAGATAGTAATGTGATTCAATACAAGGCGCGATTGGTGGCAAAAGGTTATACACAAAAATAAGGAATTGACTTTGATGAAACTTTCTCACCAGTTGCAATGCTGAAATCTATTCGTATTTTACTTATGATAGCTGCATATTATGATTATGAGATTTGACAAATGAATGTAAAAATTATGCAAATGTATGCAAGTTACAAATGTCTATTTATGGACTAGAACAAGGTTTTAGGAGTTGGAACATCTATTTTGATGAGACAATCAAAGAGGTTGATTTTATCAAAAATGAGGATGAACCTTGTATATACAAAAAGATTAGTGAGAGCGCAATTATTTTCTTGATACTTTATGTGGATGACATATTGTTGATAGGAAACAGACGACATACCTATGGTTCAAACTGTAAATTTATGGTTGTCTAGGAATTTTTCTATGAATGATTAAGGAGATGCAACCTATATTCTGTGAATGATAATCTATAGAGATAGATCTAAGAGGTTACTTGGTCTTCCTCAATCAACATACATAGACAAGATGCTAAAGAAGTGTAGCATGGATCAATACCTTTCTAAATACATGTGTCCTAAGACAGATGTGGAAAGAGATAGCATGAAAAAAATCCCATATTCTTCGACTATAGGTTCTATAATATATACTATACTATGTACTAGACCTGATATCTTCTATGTTCTAAGTATTACGAATAGGTTTCAATCTAATCCAAGAGTGGTCATGGATAGCAGTCAAGAATATTTTTAAGCACTTGAGAAGGATTAAAGATTTATTTTTTATCTATGTTGGGCAAGAATTGACAATTCGTTGATACACAGATGCTTACTTTCAAACTGACAAAGATGATAGCAAGTCGCAATTTGGATATGGATCTGTATTTACTTTTAATGGTGGTGCGATCAGTTGAAAAAGTTCCAAACAAGACACCACGGCTGATTTTACAACAGAATCAGAATACATTGCAGGTTTAGAAGTAGCAAAAGAGACAGTTTGGATCAGAAAGTTTGTAGCTGAACTTGGACTGGTTCATTTATTAGTGATCTTATATTCTTATATTGTGATAACAATGGAGTTATTGCACAAGGAAAGGAACCCAGGTCTCATCAACGATATAAACATATGTTACGGCGCTATCATTTGATTAGAGAGATCATTGACAGAAATAAAGTAAATATAAAAAATATTCCTATGGATGATAATATTATTGATCTGTTCACTAAATTCTTGTCCCAGAAGAAACATGAGAGTTATGTTAACTCATTCAGTCTTGAGCACTTAAATCTGTCTCTTCAGTGTAAGTGAGAAGATGTTAGTGTATACCTTAAAACCAATTTGTTTTAAGGATAAATTACACTTTTATATTTATGTATATTTTTTAATATACATGGCATTTTTTGAATAGAATATATATATGAAATTATAAATAGTTATGATATAATTATATTTTATTCGTAAATATTCGTAATCTTAACGTTTGACACGGGTAGATTAGACATAAGTGTATGTGGATGATTATTGGGAATACAGTGCATCAGATTGACCTGTTAAAAGTAATCCACACGGATTATTAAATGCCAGTGGATTAATTTCTTTGTGATAGTAGTGTAATGATCATTTGACTTGAGGTCGTCATTTATCTTGACTGTTGATCATTATACTTTAGCTCTATTAGTCGTTACACTTAATAAGTCACACAAACTGTAGAGTTCGTATAATATGAATCACGATAAAATAAGATATGATCAATACAGGATTCACCACTCCTTATAATAGGAGAGTATATCCCAATATAGCCATTTCTTGAAATACGATTTGAAAATCTTTGCGCAAATTGAAAGTAGAATTAAGAGTGTGTTAATTTCTATTTCAAGTGAATTGTATTTTAGAAAAAAATCAATACATTGATTAATTCAATAAGAGTTGGCATTATATCTGTACTCTTGAATTAATCGGGATATAGGTTGATGAAAGAATAATAATTACATGGAAACTAAATCATGAATGAGTGATGTCAAACAATTTGACATATCTTAACATTTGGGTGGTAATGATACTTTTCTAGAAACCAACCTAGATCTATAAGTGTAAATTAATTAATTGGAGAATTAATGATAAATTAAAGGTGCTTAATTTATCTAATCTTAATTAATTTAGAATTATAATTTATATTTATTGCCAACGTGATTAGAAACCTAAAGAGTCATACATTTAAAGATAATTAATTCAAAATTAAAATGATTTTAATAAGTATGAGATACTTATGGGTTAATTTATCAGATAAATTAATTTTGGGACTTAATTATAAGTTATAAAGTTAGGAGTTAATATGTAATACATATTAAAAATTCTAATGGTTTTATTTTTATTCATATGCTCTTAATCCAAATCAATTAGGATTGACATTGTGTTTCCCTAAACCAATTAGATTGGGATATTAAGACAATTACATGTGTATTATATTACATATATATATATATATATATATATATATATATATATATGCATGTCTAATAGATATATAAAATATATATATTTATAAGATAAGTACTAATAGTAGTACTAGTACGGTTTAGGAAACGTGAAAAGTCATGATGAAGAAATAAAAACCGTGGGAAAAAAAAAAAAAAAAGAAGAGGAGAAAAATAATTGTGAAACTAGTACTTTGTAGTTTGAGTCAATTAATTTTGGGAAGAATTTTGATTTAATTATTCGTGTGGATATCATTAGAGACCGGACACTTGTGCATCGACGTCCCAAATACATTAAAGATTTTATTGCAATTTTAAAGTGTAATTTTTACATTTTTCTTGTACTATGATCTGTGATAAAAAAAATAAAATTTTAAATTCTATTGCGTTATAAGTTATTTACTTTACTTTCTCAGGTGAAGTTCACTAACCACTAGAATTCTATCTTATACATCTAAACGTGATATTCTTCTTTTAAGGTAAACAACTAGAAAGAAAAAAAGGGACATCTAACAAGTTCTGATACATGGTCTTAGAGACTGTCAAATATCTCTGATAATCTATGTTCAGGACTATCTGCACCAAGTAAAATCATGGAATATCCAACATACCTCTCGAAGAACCAAAACAAGAAAACATATTAGGGATTTATACCTTTTATATCATCAACAGTAACGGAATAAGGGTGCAACAATACGGCAGCTTGAGCATGACCAGAGATTGCTAATTGCACAGCCACCTTGGCTGAGAGAATACCAATAGATCAGTATAGCAAATCTATAAAAGATTGAGACTTTACATCTTTACTCTCACATATTAACAAGAAAAGAGGCAGCATTAAACAGTAAAGTAGTAGTTCTAAGATGAGCTAATTGAGCAATTACCACCCCAGCAAAATCCAGCAGCTCCAACAGTAGTAATGCCTTTATTTTTTAGATCAGCAATAACTGGTTTTGCATCTTCAATTCCTATCATTTTCCTGATGAGCAAATAAAGAATATGATGGCAGAGCTTTTATCATGTGCATTCTACAATCTTTTTCCGTGACGAAAACTTTATGAGTTCATTTACAGGAAATTCAATTAGAACCCCTCGACAAAAGATAAACATTTGGTTTAGTTGTAAAGGAACCTGTCCATGTAATTTCATCCAGACTGACGCAGGCTTCTCAGACTTTGCAGGATCAAAAGAATCCCCATCAAAGAAATCAGGGACCACGACATAGAATCCAGCAGTTGCAATTTTGTCAGCCAGCTTCCTTCAGCATAACATTTGAACCCTGGAATTAGTGTAACAAATTGCCACTACAGTCTACAACCATACCGATATTCCTCTGGTATCATATAAAATTCATGCCAGAAGGGAACTCAATTACCAATATTTCCAATATAACAGTCTAACTGCATATACAATAAAAGCAGTACGCTCCGATTGGATTAGACGGCCTTAATTATTTATTATTCTGTAAATAATATTATGCTTGAAGCAATCATTTCATAACACGTTTTTCAACTATATTTTTTCTCACATATAACAAATCTCAAAAGGTTTGCAATAGTAATTATTCTGAATAATAGCTGCCCAGACAGATATTTTTACAATTGAATAAGTGGGAGCAAGAAATCGGGAAACACAAAAGATTCACGAAATTAGATGAACATTTGGACTGCTAAAAATGCTGACTCTGTTAATTCATAACCAATAATTAACAGGAGCACGAGATAATTCTGAATAGAAAAAACTCCGGAACTGTACAAGGTATTGAATTGGATAAATAAGAGAACAATTAATCATGAATGACTGAGATGGTTGAATTGGAGAGTACCTCAGCTTTGGTGCTTCATATCCTGAAAACCACGTAAATACATATCTGAGAAATTAATTAAGGAAAAGAATACAACAAGAATTATGCAAATATGAAAAAGAAGTGAGACAGAAGAAAAGGGTAATCAGTAATCACCAATAGTGTCAGAAAGAAGAAGGAGGGAGCACATATGCTTGGAATCAGAAGGGCCAGAGACATAGGACTTGAGGCCTCCAAGTTGTACAATTGAACCAGCTCCACTGGCGGAACTCAAAGTTGGTGGGTTCTCACAGCACTGAGGGCCTGACATCCCTTTTTTCAGAGTTATCCTATGCAAGAGAAGACTGTGAGTGGAGGTGCTAAATTACAGGCTTTGCCTTTTGCCTTGGATTTGGAAGTGGAAGTGGAGTGATGCCTTGGAAGAAAGACCAATATTCCAAGGCTTTTGAGCAGCATATGGGGTCCAAATTGCCTCAGCATGTATATTGGAGGATGGGTGACTTCATTGTATAATATCTTAGAATAATTATACATCCGATCTATATGCAATTTCATATATTTGGTTGTATAATCTATACTGTTATAAAAGTTTGAATTATATTTTTTCATTATGTGTTTTTTTTTAATTTGAACTATCTAAATTGGTCATAAATTAAACATCATTTACTCCTTTATTGATGGACGAAATAGTAATTACACATAATTATAATTATAAAATCATAATAATATCATAAAAATTATAAAATCATAATAATATCACAAAAATAATTCAATTTAGTAGTATTAATAATTTTATCCGTTGATGTGGATGTGATCAAGGTTTCAGATAGAGACGGTGTTGATATCCAAATAAAATAGATTTTTGCTTTGAAAATATGCATATATCATTGAATTTGTTCGACAAAGTGATTGGGTTGTGTCCCCATCTGAATGTAAATAAACCTTGAGCCGCCCACTATCCAAACACAACATGTAGAGTGGCCAATTGTGGAAAACTCTTCTGTCGGTCACCCACAAAAATAAGTGGCCCATTTACGACCAATGCTGACAGGAATCCTTTAAAATGTCAAGTGTTATATTTGGAACGCTATATATATATTTTACAATCGCATAAATTATGAAAACTACCTATTAAATATTGAGGGGTCGTGATACGCGAAATCATTTCTTTGTTCCAACCTCCTAAATTGATCCTATCAACTTAAATAAGCTCAGCTTTTTTTAGCTTACACTATCCAAGAAAGGAAAAAATTATAGTTTCTCAATAATGAAATGCCCCTTAAAATTCTACTAATATTTTTGTTAAAGATTCTTTTTCCTTAAAAAAAAAAAAATGAAAGATAACAAAGTAAGTTAACTCAAATATGAATGAGTGTAATTAAAGTAATAAAATTTGCCCGAGATTTTCTTCCCTCAATATAAGTAATCTTCGTCCACAGCTCTGATTATTCACTCCTATTAATTTTTTTTTCAGGACATTATGGATCTTGAGTTTAAATTTGTAAATTATAAAAGACGGAATTAGAGATAATTATTGATGCTTTAACATTATTTGATCAATTGATATAACTTATGCTTTTCTACCCTCACTTCTGTATTATGTCTGTAATGAATAATGGATAAACTTATAAATATAGGTTGGAATGGACAGAGAAATCAAGAATTCTATTTAGAGGAGTTTTAAATTTTCTTACTTATCATAGAATCTCTTCCCTGTTAAGAGATGAGTCTCGTATCAAATAGTCTAGTATTATTTCATACATTAATTTCCACCCATTTTGAGAAAGCTAAATATGATCTATATATTATGGAGTTTTTCCGTCTAACGATTCAGTTTCTTTTCACCCCAGATTATCATTCTCAAAGTAAACATCAGCTGTTGTAAGGATTGCCCTGGAAAACTAGAGAAAGCATTGTGGAAAATCGATGGTACGGTGACAAATAATATTTTATAATTATTTTATAATACATTTTTTCATTTACTTTTTTATTTCGCATAAATTACATCAAACAAGTTGTTGAAGGCAATTATTACGGTACCTAATTTATTTTTTAAGAAGTTGTTCACCAATTTCCATCACAAATTACTATTATTAATTCACGCAGCAGGTATCTATTCACAGATATAGTTCCAGAAAAGAAGATGGTCTATGTTGCAGGGAAAGTCGACCCAATTGTACTGCTATAATTCCATCGCAAAAATGGGGAAAAAAGCAGGAATGTTGTTCTATGAGAAAGAGCCCAAGAAAGACGAGAATCATCCACCACCATATGAAGAACATAACAGCGATCGACAAACTGGAAAGGTGAAAAAGAACTGTCACCAAGATTTGCAGTGGTGGCAAGAAAGAAGATGATGATGATGTTCACGTAGTTGAAGATTACATGCCACCCAAAATTGATGAACAAATATGCAGGGATCCCTTCTGCAAACTTCACAGAAGTAGATTAATTTTCCATCAGCACGTTTCTACGAGGTCTCTTGCCAATCATCCACCACACGGGCGGATTTTTTCACGGAGGAAGTTCCATCTTTCACAATGGAAACCATTTTCATGACTAAAATTATGATCCTAGGACGTCACAATTTGGATATGCTTATTACTATGGATAGGACGTCACAATTATGAGCCAGTTCTTTGAATGTCGTGTTCAAATAAATTCTTAAAAGCTTGAATGCTTGATCATGTCAGCAAAACAATGGTAACCCCAATGGTGGAATATTTTGTAATGCGAGATGCGAAATAGAAAAACACAAGTACAAATTGCTACACAAAAAGATACTACCATGAATTCAATAGGGAAATTGGACAGACATCTGGAAGCACATTCATAAGTTAAGAGGCTGAGTCCTGGGTTCGCTGCATGAAGTTCACTAACTACTAGAATTAAACGTGATATTCCACTTTTAGAAAAATTCCACGTTCCCTCTTAGGCCATTCTCTTGTGTTTTAAGAGCTTATACAAGATAAATATCTGCGCTTTAAAAATTTATACTGTACAAGTCTGTAAAGCCAAGGGAATGGTTCCTCAATGGGCCTGTAGAATTCCCCCCTCTTTTAAGGTAAACAACTAGAAAGAAAAAAGAGGACATCTAACAAGTTCTGATACATGGTCTTAGAGACTATCAAATATCTCTGATAATCTGTTCAGGACTATCTGCACCAAGTAAAATCATGGAATATCCAACATACCTCTCAAAGAACCAAAACAAGAAAACATATTAGGGATTTATACTTTTTATATCATCAACAGTAACGGAATAAGGGTGCAACAATACGACAGCTTGAGCATGACCAGATATTGCTACTTGCACAGCCACCTTGGCTGATTTATACCAGTAGATCAGTATAGCAAATCTATCAAAGATTGAGACTCTTAGATCTTTATGTCAGCATATTAACAGTAAAAGAGGCAGCATCAAACAGAAATTAGTAGTTCTAAGATGAGTCTCTTTGAGCAATTACCACCCCAGCAAAATCCAGCAGCTCCAACAGCAGTAATGCCTTTACTTTTTAGATCAGCAATAACTGGTTTTGCATATTCAATTCCTTTTTCCTGATGAGCAAATAAAGAATATGATGGCAGAGCTTTTATCATGTGCATTCTACAATCTTTTTCCGTGACGAAAACTTTATAAGTTCATTTACAGGAAATTCAATTAGACCCCTCGACAAAAGATAAACATTTGGTGTAGTTGTAAATGTTAACCTAATTCCATGTAATTTTATCCAGACTGACACAGGCTTCTTATTTTTAATAGCACAGTTACACCTGTCTCTTATACACATCTAGATGTGTATAAGAGACAGGATATACACATTAATATAGATATGAATGTAGACCACCAATATTTCCAATATAACAGTCTAACTGCATATACAATAGAAGCCAATAGGCTCCGATTGGATTGGACAGCCTTAATTATTCATTATTTTGCAAATAATATTATGCAATCATTTCATAACACGATTGTCAACTACATTTTTTCTCACATATAACAAATCTATATCTATCTATATCTATATCTATATCTATACTATATTAAAAGAGCTAACCTGATTTAGTGATTTAGATTTTCTTTCCGAAGTTACCTTACTATAAAATTTAATGACTTTGTCATGTCCCCTAACTTGAATGCCCTTTTTTATATAATTATTTAGGTTATTTATGTAAATACTCCTCAAAAAGTAAAAGAGAAAATAAAACTTACTCTTAAGGCTTCATATTAGGAAATAAATTTGATTAAAGTAAATTTTCTTCTGAATAGAATATTAAGAATAAGTTTTAGAAATTAAAGAAAGGTAGGAAATAATTTTATTGGGATGGCTTTTAGAAATCAAGCAATAATAACAAAATAAAATTTACCTAAAAAATAGATTTACATATTTCATTTATACTTTTGGATCTTAACGAAAAAAAGTCCTAAAAGGAAATAAAACTAATTTTTTAGGGTTATATTTAGAATTAAGTTTAATTGAAGCAAATTTTTCGTAGAGTAGAATTTTGAGATAGATTTAGAAATAAAATTTGAATATTAAATAAAGTTATTAAAAAAGTTAATTGAATATATACTACAATAAATGAAGAAATTTGATTTAGTTTTAGATTTTCTTTCTCAAGCTACGATCACTATAAAATTTAATGACTTTGTTATTGTATCTCAACTTGAATGCATTTTTATTATTTTTTAGGCTACTTATGTAAATACTTTTCAAAGACTAAAAAAGAAATAAAACCTACTTTTAAAACTTCATAGGGAAAATCCCCAAAATAGTCCCTCAATTTTTTCACTTTAGCCAAAATAGTCCCTCAACCTTTTTTTTAGCCAGAATAGTCCCTCAACTTTTTTTTTTAGCCAGAATAGTCCTTTAACTTTTATTTTTTAGCCAAGAAAGTCCTTTTATGGTGGAGTCACCATAAAAACCTTTTTTTTTTTTTTTTTACAAATTTCACATAAAAGGACTATCTTGGCTAAAAAATAAAAGTTGGAGGACCATTCTGGCTACAAAAAAAATTGAGGGACTATTTTGGCTAAAGTAAAAAAGTTGAAGGACTATTTCAACGATTTTCCCAAACTTCATATTAGGAAATAAATTTGATTGAAATAAATTTTCTTATATAATAGAATATTAGGAATGAGTTTTAGAAATTAAAGAAGCATAGGAAATATTTTTCGAAGTTTTAGAATTGGTGTTAGAAATCGAGCAATAATAAATATATAAAATTTATTTGAAAAATAAATTTACATGTTTCACCTATACTTTTGAACCATTAAAGAGAAAAAAAATCCAAATAGTTACATACAGATAGAATAAAAACTAACTTTTTGAGATTTCATTTAAAATTAAATTTGATTGAAGTAAATTTTCTCATAAAGTAGAATCCTAAGATAGATTTAGAAATTCAACATGGATATTAAATAAAGTTATCAAAGAAAAACTTAATGAAGTAAAATTTATCATTAAATATAATTATACATATGATTATTATAGCGTAAATAGTAAGGCTACACTTCTCCTGTAACTGAGGACATGGGTTCGAGTTATGAAGAGGGTAGGTGGAGATCCACTATAGATATTCTTTACAGATAAAAGGAAAAAAAAAAAAAGGTATTTGTTGCATTAATAGACTAGACAACTTATATATGTAATTAAACAAACTAATAGTTTATTAACAACTATTCTTTTAAAAGAAAAAGAAAAATTCATTTGACAAATAAAGAAAAAGAAGGAAAACAACGTTATTTTAATTTAAAGAAGTTAAACACCATTTTGGCTATTCAAACTAAACAAAAAATCTTTATATGGCCTTTTAAATTGAAAACATCTCAATTTGACCATCTAAATTGTATAATATTCCAATATAATCCTCAAAACTAAAACAAATGTCCCAATGTGGCCCTCAAAATTCAAAGATTATGAATTCAACCCTTCAAACTGAAAATTTGTTCTAATTTATCCTCTAAACTGTATTCTGACATCATTAACCTTTTAAAGAACACAATTTTTAAAATATACTTTCAATCTTAATGTTTACTTACTGTTAGAATAAGATTTTTGTACAGAATAAAGAGTTCCATCTACTACCATTTTTCAATGATAAATTTTAGAAATTATATAAGTATACAAATAAAATATTTTTACGATTAGGAATTAAGTTAAGTAATAGTGGGAATTATTTTTTATCAAAAAAGTAGTAGGACTTATCGTGTATATAACTTTTGGATTCTTTTGAGAGAATAATTCTAAAATCTTTTTCTATTTTTGATACAAAAAAGAAAAAAAAAAAAAAAACAAAACAAAAACAAAAGAGCAAATGAGATATAAAATTACTTAAAAGTCTCAAGGCCAACTAATTGACAAAAACTTTATCCTTCATAGATATTGTCAACATATTCACTTTCCTTTTGCCAATGAATTTGTTTTGTCTCTAATGTTATTGTATAAACTTTGTAACGATGAAAAAGATTCGTTGTCCAGAATATGAAAAGAAATTGACCTCTGGGTGGTGTATTAAAAAACAAATATAATATAGGACCTATTTTTTCATTTATTATTAAATTGATTGGATGAGTAAGAAATGAGATGAAAAATGTGATCTACACTTATTTTATTTCTCTTAAAAAATTGTAATCTTTATCTTGCAATTCTTACGTGCTTTTAGTTCCCCTTTCACGCATATTTAATCTATGTTATACTTTTTGATATCAATAGTAAAAATTAGTTCTTAAATTATATTAACTAAAATTCTTAATAGATAATTGTGGTCCTCCTACAAAAAAATTATTGTTACTGTCTTTGGACCTGTAAATATCTAATATTGAATATTAGTAACTGTATTAATTACATACTAAAAAAATAAGAATATCTAAACCAGTTACTAATTAGATTTTAACTAAAGTGTACTTTGTCTAATAAAACCTAAGTACTAAATGTTTATTATTAATTTTTAATTATTACTATGCCGCTGCAACTATATGTTCTTGATCTTATTCTCTCATATAAAATTTATAATATTGAATATATACCTTTTAATTTGTTACTATATATATTGACAGTTTTAACATCATGGATTAATCACTAAATTTCACGCCGTAAATTGCTAAATGATGGTAGACTATTTTTCACTTTTTTCCTATTTTTATAATATAATTCCTATAGCAGCGCAAACTATATATTTAAGGGAGATTTTTTTTTTCTAAATTAGAAATTTACTATTTAGTATTTGTACGCGAATGATTCCTTTATTAAGTTGGTTCCAAGAGAGTTATAGAGATTCAAGAATAATCAAATATCTTAATGCACTTGATAAATCCAAAGTAATTAGGATAGAATTTAAATAATTCAAGAGAATAAAAAGTTCCAATAAATTTTATAAATTGTCAATATTATTCAAAATTACACCACCCTCTTTGATTACTAAACTTACAAAATGGATATAATAATAAACTCTGATATATTTTCTGTCATACATTGTACTCCAATTTAATGATATTTTAAACTTTTCTATTTTTGAAATAGATAAAGTATCAATGAATTTATTGTAAAATGCTTCAATAATTCTCAATCGAGAAAATGAACTTTTATTTTAAAAATTGCATGGTACATGTGTTATTTACAAGACACAGCTATTTAATTTTTATGAAATTGCTTGAACTATTAAATAAACAAATCTCTTATATTTCCAATGAAGTATATCAAAAGAAAATGCATAAATAATCACTCATGAGCAAATATTTCTCTAAACCCATACAAATTACAAAAAATTCTTTATCTTAGTTAAACATTGAAACATAAATTATAAGTGGAAATTAAGTGAACTAAAAAAATCAAACAATTAGTATCTCCAAACATTATTTACTTCTTAATTCATGGTAATAAAAATCAACAATTAATATCTCTAAACGTGCAAAGCACGTGTTCCCATACTAGTAATATAATTAAAAGGGTGAGTTCGATTAGGTGTTCTAGATTTTATTTTCGAAGTTACCCTTACTATAAAATTTGATTGCTTTGTTATGTCCCTTAACTTGAATGTCTTTTTTATAATTATTTGGGTTATTTATATAAATACTCCTCAAAGAATAAAAGAGGAAATAAAACCTACATTTAAGGTTTCATATTAAGAAAATAAATTTGATTGAAGTAATTTTTTATATAATAGAATATTAGAAATGAGTTTTAGAAATTAAAAACGAATAGAAAATAATTTTATTGGGATGAATTTTAGAAATCAAGCAATAACAAAAAAAGAAATTTACTTGAAAAATAAATTTACATATTTTATTTATATTTTTGAACCCTCAACGGGAAAAAAAAAATCCTAAAAGGTACATAGAAAATAAAACTAAATTTTTTAGACATATATTTAGAATTAAGTTTATTTGAAGCAAATTTCCTCATAGAGTAGAATTTTGGGATAGATTTAGAAATAAAAGATGAATATTATATAAAGATATTAAAAATTTAATTGAATATATACTATGATAAACAAAAGTAAATTTTTTAGACTTATATTTAAAATTAAGCTTAATTGAAGCAAATTTCTTTATAGAGTAGAATTTTGGGATAGATTTAGACAAATATTAAATAAGATTATTAAAAACAAATTACTTGAATATATAATAAAATAGATGAAGGAATTTCATTTATTTTTAGATTTTCTTTCCCAAGTTACTCAATATAAAATTTAATGACTTTATTTTGTTCCTAACTTGAAATTTTTTTAGTCTATAATTTTTTAGGCTATTGATATAAATACTCCTCAAAGAGTAAAAGAAGAAATAAAACCCACTTTTAAGACTTCATATTATGAAATAAATTAAATTGAAATAAATTTCCTTACGTACTAGAATATTAGGAATGACTATTAAAAATTAAAGAATAGTAGGAAATATTGTTTTGGAATGGGTTTTAGAAATCAAGAAATAATAAAAATATAAAATTTATTTGAAAAATAAATTTACATTTGACGTAAATTTTCTCGTACAGTAGAATTTTAGGATAGATTTAGAAATTGAACATGAATATTAAATAAAGTTATAAAAAATAAATAGAATAAATGTCTCATTAAATAGAATTATGCATATGATTATTATCAACATATAAATCAATAGACTATATAACATTTATAAGTATTTAAATAAACTAATAATTTATTAACAACTATTAAAAGAAAAAGAAAATTTTCATTTGACAAATAAAGTTAAAGAAGGAAAATAAGTTTATTTTAAGAAAATTTCAAATAGTTAAATACCATTTTAGTCATTCAAACCAAGCAAAAATCTCAAAATGGCCTTTTTAAATTGAAAAGGTCTCGATTTGACCCTCTAAATTGAAAAATATTCTAATATAATCCTCCAATCCAAATTCAAAGAGTCTCAATTTAGTCCTCGTAACTAAAACAAATGTCCCAATATGGCCCTAAAACTGAAAGATTATGCATTTGATCCTCTACCATTTATATGTAACAATTTTATTAATAACTATAAAAAAAATAAAAATTAATTTGACAAATAAAGGAAAAAAATATCATTTTAATTTCAAAGAGTTAAATACCATTTTGGCCATTCAAACTAAGAAAAATCTTAATATGACGTTTTAAATTGAAAAGGTCTCGATTTGACACTCAAAATTGAAAAAATTATTCTAATATATTCTTCAAATTCAAAGAGTCCCAATTTGGTTCTCAAAACTACAACAAATATTCCATGTGGCTTCCAAAATTGAAACATTATAAATTTCAACCATTCAAACTAAAAATTTGTTATAATTCATTTTTCAAATTGAATTTCGATAAAAAAAAATTCTATTAATCTTTTGAAAAGCACACAATTTTAAAATATACTTTCAATTCTAATGGTTACTTTACTATTAGAATAACATTTTTATACAAAATAGATAGTTCCATAGGGTATCCATTTTTCAATGATGAACTTTAAAAATAATATAAGTGTGCAAATGAATTTTTTTTAGATTTAGGAATTAATATTAAATAATACAAGAGATATTCTTTAAAGAAAAAAAATTAGGATTTATCATGTATAAAACTTTTGGATTCTTAGAATAATTTTGAAATATTTTTCTATTTTTTTATACAAAAAAAAAGAAAAAAAAAAGAACAAAAGAAATATAAAATTGCTTAAAAGTCTCAAAGCAATCGAAATATGAATTAACAAAGACGTTATCTTTCGTAGATATTGTCAACATATTCACCTTCCTTTTTCCAATGCCATTCATTTTATCTCTAATAACATTTATTGTCTAGATTTTGTAATAATGAAAGAAATTCATTGTCCAAAATATGAAAAGAATTTGGTTTATATGTAGTGTACTAAAAAAATATAATGTAGAACCTATTTTTCGATTATTGTTTAAACTGATTGGATGAGTAAGAAAGATGGTGAAAAATGTAATCCACACTTCTTTTATTTTTCTTAAACGAGCATAATTCTTATCTTGCAATTCTTACTTTGCTTTTAGTTCCCCTTTTATGCATTGAATAATTAGCACATATTTAATCTAAGTTGCACTTTTTCTATAATCAAAAATTAATTCCTAAATTATATTAACTAAAATTCTTAATAGAAAATTATTATCCTTCTACAAAAAATTATTGTTATTTTCTTTAAACACGTAAATATCTAATGTTGAATTTTAATAATCGTATAAATTATATACTAAAAATAGGGATATCAAATCAGTTACTAATTAGATTTTAATTAAAATATACTTTGTCTAATAAAATCAAAATATTAAAATATTTATTGTTACTTTTGAATTATTATTATATAAGTTGATAGCCACTGCAACTATATGTTATTGATCTTATTTTATAAAATAAAATTTATAATATTGAATATCTAGTCTTTAATTTATTACTATACAGATCGATAATTTTAACATAACGAATTATTTACTAAATTTCACGTCGTAAATTTCTAAATGGCGGTAGATTATTTTTCACTTTTTTATTTTAATTTTCATGATATAATACATATAGCTGTGCAAATAATATATTTAAGAAAGATTTTGTTTCATAAAGTAGAAATTGTATTTAGTATTTGAATGCGAATGGTTCCTTCATTAAGATTGTTATTAAATAAATTATTTAGTAGGAATTGTATTTAGTATTCTGTTCCGATATTTTATCCTTTAATAGAAAAATTAAGATTGCTATTAAATAAATTAAATCATACATGACTAAATTGTCTTCTTAACTAGTAATAAATTAAAAGAATATTAACATTAATTACAAATTGCTAAAGTAATTAATAGAGTTGAAAAGAGATAAGGGCAACATTGGTAAAAAAAAATTTAACGCTTTGTTGGACTTCTAAGGTGACACTTACATTAAACAAATTTTTTATTTATTAAAATGACACTTAAAAGAGAATAGAAGTATTTTACAATTGCATATATTAGGAAAGCTAACTATTAAACATCGAGGGATCCCGATACGCAAAATTAATTCTTTATTCCAGCCTCCTAAATTGATCCTAGTGATGATACTCGGAATTAGCGCGCGGTTCACACCCCAAGAATGTTTTGGAGGTGTCTATGTGGCAACCTCATTAAGAATAGTTATGTAATTTAGCCTTAGTTGAGCTAAGCTAGTAGGTAGAATGGTAGCCTCATGCCCCTTTATGTAAATCTATAAAAAGAGGCATTGGACACCAAAAAACATGTACTAATCTCTCCACAATAAGACCAGTCACAAATTCTCCTCAACTCTTTTATTTTCTCTCTACCTGGAGTTTAAATCTAGCTTCATCAATGACCTAGCAAAGGCAAGTTCAGCTTTTTTTTTACTTTACACTGAAAAAATTGCATATATTTTTTCTCGACAATGAAATGCCCCTTAAATAGATTAAAGAAAAAGAAAAAGAAAAAGAAAAAGAAAAGCCCCTTAAAATACTACAAATATTTTTGTCAAGATTCTTTTTCCTTTAAAATAAAAGACAAAGATAACAAAGTAAGTTTAACTCAAATATCAATGGGCGTAATTAAAGTAATAAAATTTTCCCCGTGATTTTCTTCTCTCAATATAAGTAATCTCCGTCTGTAGCTTTAATTATTTACTTGTATCAATTCCTCTTGTTTTACTTCCAATTCTTAATATTAGTTAAATCAAGGTACGTATGCTCAATTTCTTATGGTTTGCTTTCTGTCCTTCTCAATATTGCGTAATGCTTTATGTTGTTATGCTATGATGGGTGTTAACAGGTATGATAGCCAAAAACTTGTAATGTCTTTCCTTTTTCTTTTTTTTTTAATTAATTAAAATCTTATGACAATTTATATTAACCGCTTTTCAATGAAACATGATAGATAAATAACCGTGGTGTATTCTGTTTAGGAAAATAGTTAAATAGATCTGATTTTTTTTCATACTTGTAGACCCTATAGTCAAAGTTAAATCTTATAAAATCTTACTTACATCAGCTTATATCATAGATTCTATAATATTTAATCCACACCATAAAGTTTACAAATAGAATCAAAGATCAGATCCACTTAAGTCTTTTCCTTCTGTTTAAATCGTCAAAGGTCAATATTCAGGAATGAGTTTTTTCTAATGATAAGTGAACATTTTGAATATATAAATTTTTAGCGCTAAATATTTTGAGTCTATATTGTAAAATCCGTAATTTTTGGTTAAATAAAAAAGAAAAATAAAATAAATATTTAGAAGATTTTAAATACTAGAGTTTTAGTTGGGAAATAAGTGTAAAATAGTAACACTTACTGCAAATATTAGTATTTCACATTAAAATATGTATGTATTTATATCGAGTGACCAAATATATAAAAACTACGATATATTTTGAGGAGAAACGTGACAAGATGAGAGGAGGATTTTTCCAACACCATAAACAAAAAGTAAGCTTCCTTCTATTTTATTAATATTAATTTTTGTAATTATTTATTTTACTTTAGTCTTTAATTTATTCTAAATTATTAGAGATTATGTGGATTTAATAGTAGGATTTATTTACGTAATTTTTATGGGTTAATAATATATTTTACTTAGTATTTTTGTTTTTCAAATAATTTGAAATTAAGAATAGATTTGTGGGTCGAGATTAATATTTTTATGGGTTGATTTCTATGTATTTAATCTGAAAATTTAGAATATATCAAGAATTATTGGAAACTAATTTCTATAAATACTTTTGGAGTTTTAAAAATGAAATAAAGTAAGAACGTCAAAAGAAAGGGAAAAAATAAAAAATAAAATAAAGAAAAGAGTGTCAAACGAGAAAAAAAATCTAGTTACAGCAGTCGGCGTCCAACAAACGATGAAGATGTTATAGCTATGGTGTTTTCTAATAATTTCAGATTAGTCCCTTTAGTTTGTTTGAGTTTTCACTTAAGCCCAAAAAGTTTTTAAACGAGACAGATTAGGTCCTTTTCAAGTTTTGAAAATTATACTTTGACTAAGATGATTTTAAAATTACCCCAATAGGCATAAAAAAATATTTTTTGGATTATGAAAAGGTCCCTAAAGTTTATAATTATTTTACATAGGCCCTAAAAAGTTTCTAGGAAATGGAATTGAGATTTTTGGTTGTTTTATAGGCAAAGTTTCACGAGTTTTGGGTTATTCGAGGATAACTCACGTGCATTGGATGATTGGAATGTAAGTGGTTCTAATTCTCTTTCATATTTTCAAAAATTATTTGTAAAACTCTTGTCAAATTGACAATTATATTTACATATTAAATCGGATCGAGTACGATTTACTTTTCTTATTTGATTATATAAAACTATTGTAAATGGCAATTTGACATGCTAAATTACTTGTGTGATGCATGCTTGATACTTTGACTATTGTATTGTTTGGCTCTTGGCTATCTTTGTGGAATTGGTGGGAGTTAGTTCCCAATACTCTATATGAGTCTTTTTATGGCCCTTTTTTTTCCAACGGGTTATAGTAGTTGGATTTTGTTATGGCTCTTTTCCTAGCAGGTTATAGTAGTTAGAACTGGATATCCAACTTGCCAATAAAGCTATAGAGAACCCATGAGCCTAATATTGATTATTGTATTGTGTTTGTACCTTTGTCATGGATATTTAGTATTGAATTGTAATTATTTAAATTATTGATAATGCCACTTATCTATATATGTACTCGTACCTTACCACCTTAAAATACTTGCTTATATATATATATATATATATATGTATGCATGTCACGATGTGTTTGAATTAAGTTTTCAAAGTATATATATTATATAACATACTCGTTCCAGTAGAAGAGAATTTGAGTTTCTTACTGAGCAATATGTATACTCACCCCATTATATAATATTTTTGCAGGTGTTCATATACATAGCTAGTATATTTTTCCTTAAGGCAAGTGATTGAATATTAGAGATTTTAAGCCTTGTGTTCTCGTGAAAAGGTGAGGGCACGTCGTGTTACGTCTCCAGTTTTGGGGGGTGACATATATACTATTTGTTTTATAATATTTTTACTTTTTTTTTGTTTTGTTTAATCTTGTATTAGTTCGTTGATGTACTTCGGTTATTGGTCCAATGGAACCTTATGCAGATCTGGTAAGTGGTAACTAGATAACATTTGTTTTTTCATTAAAAAATAAATACTACTTATTTGCCTCCGGGGTTGTATAATTAGTATCTAATAGTAAATTTCTTGTTTGTCACAGAGTTGTATCTTGAAAGTGAATGTCCATTGTGAGGCATGTACGATGAAGATCGTCGAAGTGCTGAGTTCCGTTATAGTAATAATTAATAATCCATCTTTTTAATTAATTTCTTTTTGTACGAGAAACATTAACCTATGAAATTAACCGACTCTATTGTATTGTACAAACCATAAATTATAAGTCTAACTTGTCCACTTTCGAATTTCTTGTTGAAGTAATAGTTGAAATTATACTTAGACTCTATATTTTAGTTTCAAGCAAATTATTTTTTAAAATCATTTGTCAAGATTAATTTACTCCTAAATTTAAATAAAAAAATGATTTATAAAGTTACGAAATCACAAAAGATACGTAACGCTATAAAATAATACTAAGGAATCATCAACATGATCTTGAATATTTGACTGAATATTATATAATTCGTTTTTCAACTTAATATAAATATATTATTTTAAATATTTAATTAAATTTTATTCATTCAGACTAATCTTGTGAATTTAGTATCGAATTTGGCAGGAGTTTATTCGGTGGATATAGATGCACGAGAAGGAATGGCAAAAGTATCGGGTGAGGTGGTTCCAAACGTCCTCCTGAAAGCATTAGCAAGAACCGGCAAGCACGCGGAGCTAGCATGGGTGAAGCTGAAGCATCCAATGCTGAACCGGGATAGGGAGGACTATACTTCATCAACTATATCATATCATAATAACCACGGTTCCTACGGCGATTATCACAATAATTACAATTACGAACCCCATCCCCATGGTAATTACAGCAGGTACAAAAGGGGATTGCATGGAGGACACTCTTCGTGGTACGATAGTAATAATAATTGTTACCGTGGCCAACAACACCATTACTATCCAGAATCAATTTATTCAATAAAAGAAAAGCCATTAAGTTCAGTTTTGAAACAATTCATTACATTTTATTCTAAACTTGTTAGGTAAATCCATTTTCTTATCTGAGAATGAGCCACTACGAGTCTACTGCATGTACTTAAGTATATAATATCTGTACATAGCAATATTTTATTTACATAGTGACCCATTCAAGAATTTATCGAATAAGTTCTTTTAACTCAGTGATAGAGTAACGAGTCATCAATTCAAATCCGATAAGGAGCTCTGATTTTTTCATAAAACTCCAGTCGTAATATTCATACTTGAAGGAAAAATAGAGCATTAATATGTCTTTGTAAAATAGAAAAGTAACTAACGGATAATAGAGTATTATTATACTGAATTACAGTATAATAGAGTATTATTATACTGAATTACAGTATAGTAGTTATAAGCTTAATTGTTTGGTCAATAAATTTGAATTATTCTGAATAATGATAAGTTACCTCTTGAATGACCAAACCACATATTCCCATTTTCTATTTTACTAATCAAATTAATTCCATTAAAATCAACAAAAGAAAAGTAAGTGGATCAGATCCATTGAATCATGACCATATCTGCTATTCTGATATTAAAATCCGATGGAGATAAAATTGGAAGAGTTGATCTCTTTTTTAATTCATTTTTTGACTTCGCAATACAATGTGCGACTTCAAGTCATCAATAATATCCTTTATGGAAACGACAAACCAATTCGATAGATTTTTGATACAGAGATTCAATTAGTTCGGACTTATTTAATATTGAATTGGGACCAAGACAAAAAAAGTTCTTGTAGCGAAGAAACCCATGCTTCTTTTATTGAAATAAGGACAAATGGTTTGTTTTAACATTTCCTAAGAGTTGACTTGGTGAAATCCCCTATTTCGTATATCAGAAAAATGAATGATCCCTTGGATTCAAGATTGCTCTTGAATAATGGATCAAATTGTATCAATATCAATCCGTTTTCTTCCACTTATTCCTATTCCAAGGCAAAAATTCAACAATTCCTTAATTCAAACCAAGGAGCCATTCATACGTTATCGAATAGAAATAAGGAATTCAAATCATTTGATAATTTTGTTATCATCTAATTATTTTTGAATGGGTCTATTTACCGGTATAAAATATCACAATGTAATAAAATAATCAATTAAAAAAGATTCCCGAATTCCAATTAGGAATTCATTGGGCCCTTTAGGATCAGCCCTTCCAATTTCATATTCATTTTTTGATTTAATAACTCATAATCAGATCTTGGTAACTAACTATATGCAGCTTGACAATTTAAAACAGACTTTTATAAGTAACTAAATATTATTATATCTCTTAAATTGATGAAAATGAGAAATTTTATAATCCCGATCCATGTAATAATAATATTTTGAATCCATTTAATTTGAATTGGTATGTTCTCCGTCACAATTATTGTGAAGAGATATCTACAGTACTAAGCCTTGAAAAGTTTATTGCCAAAAACATATCATACCTAAAGTCAGGTCAAGTTATATTTGTTCAAGTTGACTCCTTAGTAATACAATCAACTAAGCCTTATTTGGCTACCCCAGGAGCAATTGTTCATGACCATTATGGGGAAATCCTTTATGAAGGAGAGATTTTAGTTACATTTATGTATGAAAATTGAGATTTGGTGATATAACGCAGGATTTTTCAAAAGTGAAACAGGTATTAGAGGTGCGTTCTATTGATTCAATAGAGATGAATTTAGAAAAGAGGAATGAGGGTTGGAACAATGGCATAGCAAGAATTTTTGGAATTCCTTTGGTATTTTTGATTGGTGTTGAGCTAACTATAGTACAAAGTCGTATCTCTATTGTTTAATAAGATTCAAAACGTTTATCAATCCCGAGGGTATAGATTCATAATAAACATATAAAAATTATTGTACGTCAAAGTATTGGTTTCGGGAAACGGAATGTCTAACGTTTTTTTACCCAGAGAACAAATTGGATTGTTGCGAGCAGAACAAATGGAGCGTGGTTTAGAAGAAACAACTTGTTACCGAACTGTCTTATTGGGAATAACTCGAGCATCTCTCAATAGTCAAAGTTTCATATCTGAAACGAGTTTTCAAGAAACCGCTCGAATTTTATTGATTGGTTGAAAGGTCTGAAAGAAAATGTTGTTTTGGAAGGCATGATACCCGTTGGGATCGAATTCAAAGAATTAGTGCACCCTTCAAAACAACATAACAAGATTCCCTTGGAAATTTAAAAAAAAAAAAAAAAAAGGAATCTATTTGAGGGGAAAATTAGAGATATTTTGTTCCAATTGTGGAAAACTTTTCTATCGATCAGCCCACAAAAATAAGTGGCTAATTTACGACCAATGCTCTCCTTTGCTGACGGGAATCCTTTAAAATGTAAAGGGTTATATTTGGAAAGCTATATATATTTTACAATCAGCTACCTATTAAACATAGAGAGATCTTCATACGCAAAATCATTTCTTTATTCCAACCTCCTAAATTGATCCTATCAAACTCAAGTTCAGCTTTTTTTTATTTTACACTATCCAAGAAAGGAAAAAAATTATAGTTTCCCAACAATGAAATGCCCCTTAAATTCTAGTAATATTTTTGTTAAGATTCTTTTTCCTTAAAAAAAAATAAAATGAAAGATAACAAAGTAAGTTAACTCAAATGTCAAAGGGTGTAATTAAAGTAATAAAATTTGCCCCGTGATTTTCTTCTCTTAATATAAGTAATCTTCATCTACATATATAATTATTCACCCCTATTAATTCTTTTGTAAGACATTATACATCTTGAATTTAGACATGTAAATCATAAAAGAAGGAATTGGAACATACCTTATACCGTAGACATCTTGGATGCTCCATCATTATTTGATCAATCGAGATAACTTGATATTCTTTTATCTTAACTTCTCTATTATGTGTATAATGAATGATGGTACACGTACAGACATAAGTTGGAATAGACAGCATTATTTGATTAATTGACATAAATTGATCTTTTCTATTCTAAATTCTCTATTATTTCTTTCCCGTCGTGAGTCCCCTCCTCTCTCTCTCGAATCAAATAGTCTGGTATCACTTCATACATTAATTTTCACCCATTTTGAGAAAGTTAAATTTGATCTATATATCATGGAATTTTGCCATTTAACGATTTAGTTTCTTTTCACCCCAGATTATCATTCTCAAAGTAAACATCAGCTGTGGTAAGGATTGCCCTGAGAAACTAAAGAAAGCATTGTGAAACATCGACGGTAATACTGTTATTTTTCAAGTTGTTATTTGTGCGCAACAAAATATTTCGAGTCTGTAAAAAATTGAACAAACAAGAAATATAATGATAAAATATGAATATATGAATAATAAAAGATTACAATCTCTAGGATATTTTCAATATGGGGAGAAAATTCCCTCGATTCTTTACTTCAGATGCGATCCGAGGGCTTCACAGCTTATTCCCGAATCAAATATTGAATTCTACAAGTCTTGATATGGGAGACCTGAAGAACGCTTGATGAAAATCTTCAAACCTTGATATATGGAAGACTTGAAGAGAAAATTTGAAGACTCAGAGCTTCCACAGCTTGCAGACTTCAGAAATATGTGTCTGTGTATATGTGTCTCCGTATCTCTCTCTGTATATGTCTCCGTGAATCTGTCTCTCTGAGGGATGACCCTTATTTATACATGCATGGAAGGGAGCAAGGTAGAAGACTTGTAGTACATGTGTAACCTCTTACTTGCATACCAAGAAACAAATTCTTATCTCTTTACACACATAAGAGATATTAATACATAAGGACTGTACTACTTTGATATTATCTCCTTATTTTAATTTATTAATAAAGAGATAAATACTAGAGTACATATACAATCTATCCTTATTGGCCAAGTCTTGTAGACATGTGACATGGCACAATTTAATTGGAAGAGCGACACAAATTCATTTGATTGGTCGAACCACCTCATCTTGACATGTGGAGCAATATAATTGGTTTTAAATTAACCAATATTCCAAAATATAATATGACATATGGCATTATTTAATTGGACCATAAATATGCCAATTAATTTATAGACAAATAAAATTTCATTGTCTACAAATGCCCCCTCGAAACTTGTTTGCGAATGCCGAATTTTCGAATTTGACTGAGTGGACAAGTCTCGATATCTTCTCCATCTTTCATCAAAATATCTCAAACTTTAATGTTGAATGAAGCCAGGAGCAAAAATATGCTGCTCATGTGAATTCTACAGCTAGAATTCTCACAATCTTTAGTATTTTACTGTCTTGGTCTTTCAATAATGAACCCAAGGACCTGAGGCAATTCGAACCTCCATGCACAATTACTTTTGCCCTCAAACTGCATGATCACATTACGACACCATTTAAATACAATCATCTATAGGATTAATTAATTGCAACAAAACATGATCACCATTTCATAAGAAACATCTAAGCCGATGAAGACAATCCCCAGGAATCCTTAACTACATAAATTTGGAAAACGAACTAATCCGCACCCAAAACATACTGGAGTCTCAACTGATTTTTTTTTTTTTTTTTTTTTTTACGAATTCCGAAGCCCATTTATTACCAACTTCGAGGTAATTTGTTTAACAATCCAGTTCCCAATTAGGATTGAAATTAAACAAGTCTTTGAAAGCAATACCCTTTTGAACTAAACTTGAGACAATTCCTTGTCAAACTAAACTTCCAAAGATTTGTGCACAAACGGATAAAATCCCCATGCCGTATGGATTCCGAAATCAATAACAATTCTAATCCCATATGAAGTTCATCTCAAGAAATTCTTTCTAGATGTGTATAAGATTTGGGACAAACTATTGATAAGATAAATAAAATTGAGCAGAACCTCCAATCCCCATCAGTTCATTTTGAAAAATTGTAGAAAGCTTTGTGCATTCTGGCCAGCCATCGCTCGCCACGGTGAGTTGCCTTTGTTGTTATTACCGTCAAATTTTAATCCAGATCTTGAAAACACTTTGGAGAGGCATCAATAAAATAGTGATCTATGTACTATTTTATTTAAATGTCCTAGAGTAAAATTCATAAATTATTTCAACCGTAAGGACTTTATGCTTAATATTCGAATTTTATTTGTGATGCAGCCACATCAACCATGCAAATCAAGGACTATGATACACCGTTACCACACATCTCTCTCTTCGATGAAAGAGAAGGATCTCGGTCCAAGAGTTTGTCGTTGTATATCTGGAAGCCAGCCATCGGTTCTTTAGCACAACCTTACATTCCTCTTGATGAGTCGCTTCATCTCAAAAATTGGACAATTAAGCCAAACAAAGAAACAATCGCTGCATCGTCATTTTCTACTGCAACAAGGAGTGAAGAAGTGCTCATATTAAATTCCTCCTTCATATCAAGGAGATGAGTGCTGCCAAGTTCTCACTTCCATTTTTGAGTTCTAATCTTGGTAAAACCACGTGGAATCGGGGCCTTCCTCATACTTTGGTGAAGCAAGACATACTTCCAACTACTGGGAATGGTCGGAAGACGTGCTCGTGCGACACAAGGAGACACTCTTGAGGGCTCATGTCTATGATGCTGTTTACGCGTCACGCTACTCATATGATCGTTGTAATAACATCTTGCGTGCCTTCTATAACCCAAGAAGACTTTCAACCCATGTGGAAGTGTGGACAATTCTTATTTACTAAAAATCAATAAAGAACACATCCCCTTTGACACGTTGAACATCGAAGACTCTCTAAGGGGTGAAGTGTATGTGGGAGCCTTTCTAGCATGCTGGATTTGCAAATTTCTCTTACCAAGTAGGGAGGTGGATCACATACGTCCAAGTGTCTTCAAGGTGGCAAGCTTAATGGCAACGGGAGTGAAGTTTTCTCTCGCAATACCGGTACTTGCCAGCATCTATGACGGCTTAAGAAAGGTCGTTCAAGCTCCAAATTTACGAGAGTGCCCAGCTATTTTCCCATTTCACTATGTCTATGCATGGATCGGTCAATATTTTGATACTTATCACATAAATGATCGAACAAGCTGTCTTGCCCGAATGGCTAAATTTAGTGGGGAAAAGATGGCACAATTCTTCAACACTACGGACGAGAAGATATATTCCAGATGTGTATAACATTACAGGTGTCCCAAGTGTGTAATGATGAATCGAATGAATGATATCTGGCAATTTGGTTTTTGCCAAAATATCCCAAACAAGTTGAAGGAGATAACTCATACTCACACCTTGGGAGAAACTGTTCAGTTGTGGGAATGTTCAATTCGTACATCAACTCATTCTATCCTGACCATACCTCCGCAAAGAAGACATCCATTAGTTACAAAAGAGTATGACACTTGGTGGTCGATGCGATCGAAGAGCATTCCAAGCACAATCATCAAACTTAGCGTCAAGAGAGCAAATGAGGATGAAGCTCAAGATACGGGAGTGAGAACACCCCCATCAAAGAGATCCAAGCACGATGCCTCTCCAAAGTGTTTAAAGTATGGAGAAAATGACTATAATACAATCTAAGAGAAAGGAAGCCAGGACGAATCCTAAGAAGACTGCAAAGACAAGGATAGACAAGGCTTCCCAAGAACTTTGAGCAGTAGACGAGCCTCCTTCAATAAGGCAAAAAGGCCAAAACCTTGAATCACCTGGCTTAAGAGGAAAGCAAGTAACGGAGATAGGACGACCAACTTCGGTCAAACCCACAAATGTTGAGGCTCCAAAGATTATCGGAACACCTTTATTGAAAGGTATGGAGGATATGGAGATAAATATCAATATCATATCTCCAAAGAATCATGAGGGCCTCTCGAACTCAACTTCTTGGGAAGCATCAAAAAATAATACGATCAAGATATTGGATGACAGAGAATTTGTTCAAGTAGAGGGTGAACATTCTGGAGAAAGCTGCAATAAAGATCGTCACTGGAATCGACAAAAAAAGTCAAAACTTTCTAGTTTGGAGAACATTTCTATTAACTCATTATTTTCCGAATCAACACCTGCCTCAAAGATGTCACCAAAAGAAATATTGGCAGAATACGTAAATATACGTCATATGTTTTCTTCCTCTTATATATATATATTTTTTTAATGTGTCTTGACATTGGTCTGACCCTCCTTTTCTCTTTTTTTTTTTAGTTCACTACCATTGAGGCGCCCGTAGAAAGAGTTGGTGACCATTTATTCAGTAATCAAGACATTATAATCAATGAGACGAATATGGATCGAAAATTGCATGAGAATGTTACTGGCAATCCAAGTATGCGTGAATCCATAACTGACAAGCCGGCAGAGGATTATGCTCCATCACAGATACCATTGGATCACCAGGAAAGTCTCCACAAGCGTCCTGCTCTAGAACACCAATTTCTGAATTTCATGGCCGCAAGGTGATAAAATCATGCCAACTCTTAAATATATACAAAGCCTGTGGGAAGAACTTTGCAATGATATCTCAAACACTTCGGTAGACCAAATCTCTTCTTTGGAGGAATGTATCAATGAGGTAGTCGAAGAAATAACAAGGATAGAATCTTCATTAATTGCCCTTCCTCTAATAGACTCTTTAGCAGGCTTGCTCACAAAAGCCAAGAAGTATGACTCTTCAAGAGCTTTAGCATCGGAGAAGATTTCAAAAGAAGCATATGCAGAAATTCTCTCCAAGGCAAATGCATACCTTTCGGATTTCAAAGCAATGGAGGAAAAAGGTAACCAACCATCTACAAAGTCTTCAAGGAAAGCAGGAATCTATTGAGGATAGAAAAATCATTCTTCAAAAAGATCTTGATGATTTGGAGAAGCAAAACATGGAAGTTAGCTTGACCATTGACCAAGAATATGAAAATCTCAAGCAAATGCAAGTTGAAGTATTAAGAGCACAAGATCAAATTTCTTCCATCCAAAGCACTACTTTTCTGACAAATGAAGACGCTAGGGAGCTTGAGAAGATGAGCAACATCCTTGAAGCAAGCAAGATAGCTATAGTGGATCTCAATGATATTTGAATCATATCAAATCCCTTAATTTCATTTGTTTGGACACTGGTATTTCTTTCAATAATAAAGACATTAATTACTTTTTCTTATCTTGCAATTTTTTTTCTTTTTTTTTTTTGGCAAAATAAGTAAAGTAACTAACATCTATGAATTTAATTTGAAATATCTACATTTTTCTTTAAGGAAAATGAGTTGGTTTTAAAGGGGTGTAACTGAACTTAGAAGTTGCCCTCATTATTGATTTTTAGTAAATAAGAATTGTCACACAGTTCCAGCATTTGTAGAAAGGCTCCCACATGCCGTTCACAGTTTAACCTCTTGCGGGTCAGGAGTATCTATTTGTTTACCACCTTAGACTTGGTGGAGTGTTTCAGCAGTTTAACCACATACTACATTATTGGTGGTTGCCGTCCACAGTTTTAGCTCATGCGGGCCAAGAGCAACATGCAGTTTAGGCTCATGCGTCAAGGAGCATTTAAATCATGCGTAATATCGCTTCAAATATTTGCCATTGATGGGGCCAATCCTTAATCCATCTTCAGCGATCAATTTGTACGAGCCATTTGTATAGACTTCTTGGACAACATAAGGGCCATCCCATTTTGAGACAAACTTCCTTTGACCTCCATGTGCAAGGATGATTGGTCTTCGAATAGCAAGGACGATATCGCCAATTTGAAAAGAGCGCAGTCGAACTCGCTTATTGAATGCTTTAGAAAGGCGAACATAACACTCAAGTCGTTGCTGAGCAATGACCTTCGTCTTGCAAGAGTTTGAAACTCTTCATGACACATCGAGCATTGTCTTCTTCATTAAGTCCTTCTTGCACAGCAATCCTTAAAGAAGGTATTTGACATTCGAGTGGGAGAACTGCTTCGACACCGTAGACAAGTGCGTATGGAGTCGCTTGAGTAGGAGTTCAAAAAGTTGTTCTATATGCCCAAAGAGCCTCACCAATCCTTTGATGCCAATCTCTTTTTGACTTGTCAATAACCTTTTTTAGCAAATTGCATAGAGTTTTGTTAAAAGCCTCAGCAAGTCCATTCGCAGCAGTTAAACATAGTACATAGAAGAATTATGTTGCTTAAAGCCGAACTTCTCGCAAAGCTTGTTCATTGCAGCATTGCAGAAAGGTTTTCCATTATCAGTGATGATGTATCGTGGAACCCCGTATCGATAGATAATGTTCACGCGAATAAAATCGACCACATTTTCTTTCTTACCTCTCTTAGTGCAATTGCTTCAGCCCACTTGAAAAATAATCGATTGCGGCTAGGATAAAGATATGTCCACCAGAAGACTTTTGCAGTGGTCCTACTATGTCTAATCCCCAAGCATCAAATGGATAACAAGAAGATGCTGCAGTACAAGATGTAACGGTTCTGGTGGTTGATGAATGAAATTGGCATGAAACTGACAAGCTTGACATCTTATTACATAGTCTATGTATATCCTTCACCATGGTCGGCCAGTAGTACCCCATCCTTTTAATACGGAAGTGCAGCTTAGGGCCGGATTGATGAGCACCACATATTCTGAGTGAGCCTCTTCCATTGCTTGTATAGACCCCCTTCTCCTGTGCGTATAGCAATAAAAAGGGCTAATACGCATCAACTCACCATCCTTATAGTAGATGCAAGCGAGGTGCACGACGACGAATTTCTGTTCTTCTTTTTGCGTAGTCAGGTAACTTTTCATAAGTGAGATAATCAATTATTGGTTGTCGCCAATCTTCCTTCTCCACTTCATAAATAGAAACTACGTGAGTATTTTCTTTTTTCACATCGTCTCCTTCTTCAAAATGAGGAGGCACAACCCAACTTTGACATATGGGGACTTGAACTTGTTGATTAGGAAAGATGAGCATCGAAGCTAATTTTGCTAAAGAGTCAGCTACTGGTCGACCATGGTGAAGGATATGCATGACTATAAAGACACTGTCTCTTATACACATCTAGATGTGTATAAGGACAGACAATGGCTAAGGCCCAAATTGAGCACTTCATATTTGCCAAGGAGCTGATTGACTACTTCCCACATCTCCAAAAACTCTAAGTTGTAGTTGCTTCATATCAAAACCGCCATTTCGAAACCAAGGATAAGTGCTTGATACTCAGTGACATTATTTGAACATTGATGTGTTAAAGTGAATGAATATGGCAACATATCTCCTTCGGGAGTGATGAATATTACTCCAGCTCAGCCCTTGATGTGAGGCACCATCAAAGTACATTGTCCAAGGCGGAAGAACTTCGACCACGAAAACATCTTCATCTGAAAGTTTATCAATCAATTCCCACTCAGGTAGGGATGATCGGCCAAGAAGTCACCAACACTTGTCCTTTGACAGCCTTCGCAGAATGTAAACAATTTCAAATTGTTGAATTTGAAGGTACCACCTTGCAAGACGATCCGACAAAGACAGCAAAGTCATGACATACTTGATCGGATTTGCCTTGGATATCAAACGGATAGTGTGAGCTTGAAAGTAGTGCTTTAACTTTTGAATGGCAAATATGAGAGCCAAACACAACTTCTCAATCGGCATATAATTTAACTCATTTGGTGTCATCATCCGAAGCTTAATTAATATAGTGCATTTTCTTTACCCTCACCGTTTTCTTGGACAAGTAATGCTCCTACAGACCGTTCCTGTGAAGACAATATACAGAATTGGTTAGCCTTTGAGAAGGAATAGGTGCAGCTAATACGGGTGGTTTCGTGAGATATGTTTTTATGCTTTTGAAAGCATTACTACATGCTTTATCCCACTCAAAAGGTACACCCTTCTTCATCAAATGGCTGAATGGTTGACATCTCATGTAGTAATTGGAGAAAATACTTCGAAGATAAGCCACAATCTGTCTCTTATACACATCTAGATGTGTATAAGAGACAGTCCCGCGGTTATGCAGCAGATGTGAGATAGCATCGATTTTGGATTGATCAATTTCAATTCCTCGGCTATGTACGATAAACCCAAAAAACTTTCCAGAGGTAACTCCAAATGCGCACTTTAAAGGATTCATCTTGAGTTGGTATCTTCGAAGTCTTTCGAACACCATTTTAAGATCTTGGACATGGTCAACTTGTTTCTTCGACGCGTTGACAACGAGATCGTCAACATAGCACTCTATATTCTTGTGAAGCATGTCATCGAAGATCTTTTGCATGGCCCTTTGATATGTGGCTCCCGCATTCTTTAAGCCAAAAGGCATGACCTTATAGCAATAAATGCCTTTGGGAGTTCAAAAGCGATAAGTTCTTCATCCCTTGGTGCCATTCGGATCTGGTTGTATCCCGAGGATCCATCCATAAAGGATAAGGTTTCATAACCAGTTGTGGCGTCGACCATCAATTCAGTAATAGGGAGAGGAAAGTCATCTTTCGGACAAGCTTCATTGAGATCTCGAAAATCAACGCAAACACGAATCTGTCCATTCTTTTTCTTCACGGGGACTATACTTGAAATCCACGCTAGGTATTTTACTTCTCGGATGAAACCAGGTTCTATGAGCTTGTTCACCTCCATCTCAATAAATGGTGATCAAATCAGGCCGAAAACATCTTTGGGCTTGTTTAACGGGTCTAGCACCTCGCTTAATGGCCGTTGTTCAGTGATATGGTTGCAGGAGGCAATGCTTTCCTTGTCTTCCTCCTTGGTGCATATATCAATGATGATTTCCTTTCTCACATTTAACAAATCGCCGTAATGTATGAAAAGGTTAGTAACTTGTTTTCTTGCGATGTCTTCTACCCAAAAGATGACAATCCTTTCGTATTAAAAATATACTCTTGTGCCTTTGGAAAACTCAACCTTTCATGAATAGGTTGCTTCGTCAAAACTCTTCCTCGTGGCAGGCCAAGCCTATCAAACACCGAAACACGTGGTGTAACTTTTCTCAATCTATCAAAGACTAATCGCCTTGAACCTTTCAATGCAGTTTCTTCTTTGATAGTAATATGATGCTATTAGCCCTTTTTATTGCTATACGCACGGAGAAGGTGGTCTATACACAAGAAATTCGTCGTCGTGCAGATATCCCTTGTCTTTCAACATCTTTTGGGTAGAAGTCATGCCATGTGTCTCTTCTCCATTTATCTCTGCAGGAAGCTTGCCCAAAGTTCCTTCTTCCTTAGGATCGTAACCAGCTTTCACGAGCAACTTGTATGCATTTGGACCAAATCGCTCGTCGGTTCGTGTTTTAGGTAATGAATTGTGCTCTATTTCGGACTCCACCTTTGGCCGAACAAAGCCTTCAAGAAGAGTTTCGCTATGCTTGACCACCTCAATTTTGGTGAGTGGTACAGTGAACTCCTTTAATTCATCGCTTCCAACAAAAGGAGATTGACCTTCTACAACCAATAATTGAAAGTCTGTCTTTATGACGCCGTTATGGCAATACTTGAAACATTGATGAAGAGTTGAAGGTATAACATCATTCTCGTGAATCCATGGTCTCCCAAGAAGCATATTATAAGATGTTTTTGCATCGATAACATGAAATAGTGCACTTGAGGATAAATCTCCAATTAATAAATCAAGTGTTATAAGACCAATGGCTCTTTGTCCTCCTTGATTGAATCCTTGGATCATGAGGCAGCTTTGTAAGAGTTCATCACTTGTGATTCCAAGCTCCTTTATTGCACGTAAAGGCATTATATTCACAGCTGATCCTCCATCGAGAAGTATCCGGTTCACTTTTACTTAGCTGCATATTTCTGGTTCAATGAAAGCCTTGGATCAAAAACTGTCTATGGGACACACTGTAAATCTGTATCTGGGACATCTAGAGTGTGTCAATACTTGCTGTCACTGTCTCTTATACACATCTCACGAACTTCTTCTCAAATTCTTCATCAACTTTATCGATGTTCACAACATGGCAAGATGCAAGGACGTCGTCATCTTTCAAGTATCCTCTTGGCATGAATTCTTTCAAAGTAATAGGTCGACGGATATTTTGAAACATCACACCACTTGGAGGGATTGATGACGAAATTGTTATTCTTCTGGACTTTCTTTTTGCAACCCGTATTTTTACCATCCGAAATTTTGGATGCAGATTAGTCTTTTGCGCTTTAATTTTTTGGGTTCTTTTGCGAGTGACGAGTGTCCATCCTTCGTCTGACTGATCATTTAGAGCATCATCATCCTTCAATAATTTTTTAGTTTGCCTTTCAAAATGTACATCACCTTGTGGAAAGAGGTTGTCACATAATGGAACGGGTTTGAAATCTCCAAATTTTATTGTGGGCTGTATTGTTCTTATCTTCGATGGAAGATGAGATACTAGTACATGCTCCCAAAGTATTGTCTCTTATACAGGAACCATAGTTGTGATTTGCACTTGCTTTATCTTCTTCAAGCAAAATCTTACCTTGGCGGGCTAACTCCATCACCTTATCTTTAAAAACAAAACACCTTGTGATGGGATGACCAACCAGGCGATGGTAGCAACAATAGTTTGGATCATTAACTCGCTTAGCTTCCTCTGGCTGTTTCATCTCGGGGAGTTCAATGAGTTCGGCTTTGAGTAGATCATCGAACATGCCTTGAAGATCAGAGTCGAGGAAAGGATATTCTTTCTCTTGCATCTCCCTAAGTGTCGATTTTCTTTGTGGCCTACCTTGCGCAGGCTCTACCTTCTCGGACACCTTTTGATTGACTTTTGTCGCGATCTTAACAGGCGCAGTATTTGTTGTCATAGTTTCTTTGTTTCCAACCTTTAGAAGAAGACGATGCCCCGAAATGCAATAAGTCCTGCAATCTGGATTATTGCGAGGATCAGGAACAGGCGGTTCTTGATTTCCAAGGCCAATTTCAAGACTATGAGCTTTTGTCGCCAATTTCTCAAATGTCGGAGGTTGGATGCCTTGTAGGATGTAACGAAGTCCCCACTTCATGCCTTGAATGCACATTTCGATGGCGGACGTCTCGGAGAGTCGGTCTCTACAATTAAGGCTTAAAGTCCTCCATCGATCAATATAATCAACAATTGGTTCGTCTTTCCACTGACGGGCGTTGGAAAGTTCAGTCATAGAAACAGATCCTCCTAGTCTTTATACACATCAACAACATGTCAATGGGACTTGTCCTTCCACGGGCTCCTGTGCGTATAGCAATAAAAAGGGCTAAGACAGCGGCGTATACACATCTAGATGTGTATAAGAGACAGCATGTAATAATGCGAAAAGTTATGGTGATTTGTCACATACACATCTAGATGTGTATAAGAGACAGATGGATTTCCTTTGCCGTTGTCTCTTATACACATCTAGATGTGTAGAAGTTACAAAATCTTCTCGAACAAGAGATCTCGTATGCGGAGTCCCTTGAGAAGATGTAGAATCATTACTTGATACGTCATCATCATGTTTGATGAAGCTTTGGAATTAGAACCTGCTTCGAGCATCGCGAGGGTTTTCTCGATTGAAGCTCCAACATCTTTGAGCCCCAACATAGGAGAAGTGATTTTGGGTGATGTCGAGCCAAACACGGGAGCGGATACACATCTGCACCTCTGGATTACTTTGAGAGAGGGCTCTCGTCATACTTCTTGTGGTTGGACTAACAATTCGTGGATTCGCAGAATCATTTGCAGATCCCATAGTAGTTTTTGAGTCAGCAGCATTAGAACGAGCAGTCATGGATTTGTCGTTCTTTTGAGCAATTGCTGTAGATTTGCAGTTGAATATATATGAAACAAAGAGATGGAAGGTAGAGATTGTCCCACCGGGCGTGCCAAAATTGTGCGCAACAAAATATTTCGAGTCTGTAAAAAATTGAACAAACAAGAAATATAATGATAAAATATGAATATATGAATAAAAGATTACAATCTCTAGGATATTCTCAATATTTCTGAAAATTCCTTCGATTCTTTACTTCAGATCCAGCGATCCGAGGGCTTCACAGCTTATTCCCGAATCAAATATTGAATTCTTCAAGTCTTGATATGGGAGACCTGAAGAACGCTTGATGAAAATCTTCAAACCTTGATATATGGAAGACTTGAAGAGAAAATTTGAAGACTCAGAGCTTCCACAGCTTGCAGACTTCAGAAATATGTGTCTGTGTATATGTGTCTCCGTATCTCTCTCTGTATATGTCTCCGTGAATCTGTCTCTCTGAGGGATGACCCTTATTTATACATGCATGGAAGGGAGCAAGGTAGAAGACTTGTAGTACATGTGTAACCTCTTACTTGCATACCAAGAAACAAATTCTTATCTCTTTACACACATAGACACCTGTCTCTTATACACATCTAGATGTGTATTATCTCCTTATTTTAATTTCATTAATAAAGAGATAAATACTAGAGTACATATATCCTTATTGGCCAAGTCTTGTAGACATGTGACATGGCACAATTTAATTGGAAGAAGCGACACAAATTCATTTGTGATTGGTCGAACCACCTCATCTTGACATGTGGAGCAATATAATTGGTTTTAAATTAACCAATATTCCAAAATATAATATTACATATGGCATTATTTAATTGGACCATAAATATGCCAATTAATTTATAGACAAATAAAATTTCATTGTCTACATTATTCTCCATTTTCCATCATGAAATTCTAATGGCCTTTTCTAATTGATATAGTTCCAGAAAAGAAGTTGGTTTATATTGCAGGCAAAGTCGACCCAAATGTGCTATTAAATACCATTGCAAAAATGGGAAAAAAAAGCAGAAATGTTGTTCTATGAAAAAGAGCCCAAGAAAGACAAGAATCATTAACCTCCTTATGAAGAACATAACAACGTTCGACGAACTGGAAAGGAGAAAAAGTCTCTTGTACCAAGATTGCAGTGGTGGTAAGAGAGAAGATGATGATGATGTTCACTTAGTTGAAGATTACATGCCACCCAAAATTGATGAACAAATATGCAGGGATCCCTTCTGCATATGGAAACTTCACAAAAGTAGACCAATTTTCCATCGGTACGTTTCTTCGAGGGACAGTGCCAATCATCCCCACCACACGGGCGGATTTTTTCACGGAGGAAGTTACATATTTCACAATAGAAACCATTTTCATGACTATTATTATGATACTAGGATGTCACAACCTGGATATGGTTATTACCACGGATATGATGACAGCGATTGTTCAATTATGTAGGATAGGCTACAGAAATAATTGGTACTAGTGACTATGTTTTCTTTGTCGGGAGAGTTGACAAGCAGTTTGGGGGTCTGTTTTTTTGCAAACCCTTGTGGACAACTAAACATGTTTTATCCACCTTTTAATGTTATTGTGGTATTTTTCTTGGCTTTATGATAGTGTATTTTTTATTTGATTTAAATCTGCAAAAGCCCACCTTAAACCAAATATCATATGTAAAGTAGAAATTATTTTCGATTTTCTCATACAGACAAGAAGTCCAACATATACCAAAGAAATAGAGCATATTTTTGTGTTCAATCTCTGAGGCAGTGGAATATTAGTTTGTTGAGGATTTAAACAGATTCTTGCTCCATAAACATAGAAGTCTAAATAACAGATTGTATTGGCTTTATTCGAAAGTAGTAGTAGTAGTAGTGTTTGGTTTTCTTGAAATGTTTCTAGAGACGCTGCAGAACTTAATATGCTCAAGTTCGTTTTACTTGACATACTTCACGAACCACCTCACAATTATTTTTCACTTTTTCTTCGCACTTTTCGCAACCTTCTCATCTGCCTCGTCGTACCTCACGGTCCAGCCGTGTGAAACACCGGAAAGATTTTGACAAAGCTGTCCACGACCAAAGTAATCCAGAGGTGCAATCTGCATCAAATCCCATGCCCTGTCTCGACATCACACAAAAGATATGTGATATAAATATACATATAGATCTGTATAAGTCCTGACAGAAGTATCTATGCTTTTCTATTTCGCTTACTGCTTCAAAATACTTAAGCGTCTTGTAAGTAATCCACAATTCAAAGCCGCCTATAAGATGTGTATAAGAGACAGGATGTTGGAGCTTCAATCGAGAAAACCCCTGTCAATTATAGGCTGAGAGCCAATTCTTTGAATGCGTGTTCAAATAAATTCTTAAAAGCTTGATCATGCCAGCAAAATCATGGTAGCCCAGATGGTGGAATTGTAATGTGAGACGCGAAATAGAAAAGCAATAAGCGAAATAGAAAAGCATAAATACTTATTGCGACAAAAAAAGATACTACCATGAATTCACTAGGGAAATTGGATAGACATATGGAAGCACATTCATAAATTAAGAGGTTGTGTGATGCCCCGTCCACATCGGAAGTGGAAGGAGATATTGTATTGTTTATAACACTTTGAATTGTGGGTTACTTACAACTTGGCTTAAGTATTTTGAACCAGTTGTTTCCGCTCAAAAGTTGTTGGGCCAACTCAGGACCCGGAGTGTTACAGTTGGTATCAGAGAGAATCTCGAGTGGTCCCTGTACGGCACCTGGTGAGATTGGGCCAGTGGTATTGGGCCACGACTATGCAAGGGAGTCCAGGAGCTAATTGTTGTGCGGGACTAAGTGCTACGTCGATCTAAGAGCGGGAGCCACCTCTAGAATCCGTATGAGCCATCTCTAGAATCCTGCATAACAAGTATGGTTCGGTATGAGCCTTGCGAGTACGCAAGGCATAAGAAGTGGTGATTGTGAAGGCCCGTTCCACATCGAAAGTGGGAGGGATATAGTATTGTTTATAACACCTTGGGTTGTGGGTTATTTACAACTTGGCTTAAATATTTTGAACCCGTTGTTTCCGCTCAAAAGTTGTTGGGCCAGCTTAGGACCCGGGGTGTTACAAGCATAGTTGTTAGAATCCCGATCCTACCCTTACGATCCTACGATTCTACGATCCAAATTTATAAAATCGATCCCGATCCTAGAGGTACGATTCTACCCTTAATTAAAGAACAGTATTAAATTTGCGATAACGTATAACTTTTTACAATACCAGAATATAATGTCAAATGCTATAAATTTTAGTTAAAAAAACTTATTTCATGATGAATATTAAAATTTTATATTTATTTGTATAAGTTTTTATTGAATATTAGCTTTAAAAATAAATAAAAGTTATATTTTTATCCTTTTGATAGGATCTTACGATCCTACGATCCTATCTACGATCCGATCCTGTAACCTTCAAAACGATCCTACCTGGGATCCCGATTCTATAAACCTTGGTTACAAGTTGAGTCCTGCCTATGAAGTGTTAGTGTATACCTTAAAAGCAATTTATTTTAAGAATGAATTACACTTTTATATTTATATATTTTTTGTAATATGGCATTTTCGAATAATATATGTATATATATATGAAATCATAAATAGTTATTATGTAATTATATTTTATTTGTAAATATCCCTAATCGTAATATTTGACACGGGTGGATTAGCACATAAGTGTATATGGATGCTTATTAAGAATAAGTACGTCAGATTGACCCGCTAAAAGTAGTGATTCAACACAGATTATTAAATGCCAGTGGATTAATTTCTTTGAGATAATGATGTAATGATCCTTTGATTTGAAATTATGATTTTATCTTAATGGTAGATTATTATATTTTGCCCTCCTTAGTCATTACTCTTAATGAATCACACAATTAGTTGTTACTCTTAATGAATCGCATCTATGGTAGAGTTTGGGTATAATATGAATCACGATAAGATAAGATATGATCAATACAGGATTCATCACTCCTTATAATAGGAGAGTATATCCCAGTATGACTATTTTTTGAAATACGAGTCGAAAATTTTTGTGCAAAGTGAAAATAGAATTAAGAGTGTTTTAAATTCTATTCAAGTGAGTTGTATTTTAGAAAGAAGTAAATTGATTAATTCAATAAGAGTTTGCATTGTATCTGTACTCTTGAATTAATCGGGATATAGGTTGGTGAAAAGATAATAATTACACGGGAACTAAATCACGAATGGGTGATGTCGAACCACTTGACATAGAATTCTCAAAACTTGGGTGGTCATTATGCTTTGCAAGAAGTTAATCTTGATCTATAAGTGCAAATTAATTAATTGGAGAATTAATGATAAATTAAAAGTGTTTAATTTATCTAATTTTAATAAATTTAGGATTATAATTTATATTTATTGCCAACGTGATTGGGAACCTAAAGGGTCACATATTTAAGAATAATTAATTCAGGATTAAAATAATTTTAATAAGTATGAGATACTTATGAGTTAATTTATGAGATAAATTAACTTTGGGACTTAATTATGATAAGTTATAAATGTTAGGAGCTAATATGTAATACATATTAAAAGTTCTAATGATTTTATACATATTCATATGTTCGTAACCCAACCGAATTAGGATTATTGTGTTTCCCTAAAACCAATTAGATTGGGATATTAAGACAATTGCATGTGTGTGTGTGTGTATATATATATATATATAAGTACTAATAGTAGTACAAGTACGGTTTAGAAAACGTAAAAAGTCACACATATTGGAGAAATAAAAACTTTGGGAAAAAAAAGTGAAAAATAATTGTGGAGCTAGCATTATGTAATTTGGGTCAATCAATCTTGTGAAGATTTCTAATTTAATTATCCCTGTGGATATCATTAGAGGCCGGGCACTTGTGCGACTTGTGGAATGACGTCACAAACATATTGGAGATTTTACTGTAATTTTTAGGTATATTCTTTATATTTTTCTTGTACTACGCATAATGCGTGATAGGAAAGTAAAAATTTTAAATTTTGCTACGTTATTGGTTATTTACTTTCTTACCCTGTATCAGAGCAATCCTTGATTAATTTATGATATAGATGTAATTAGTTGAATTGTTCAAACTATATGAATTTTTTAAATTTTATTTATGAAAATATCGTTTAAAAAAAAAAAAGGACCCGTGAATTTGATTCAGAGGACAAGCAATTCAAGAGATAACATCATCTTGATTGCATGTTGTCACTTTTGGTGACACTTGTGGCTTTTGTCGCTGAAAGTATGATTAATGAGTTGAATTACTTTTAGCGACACTTATTTTATATTTTCATATAAAAGATTTTTCTAAATTTTGATTTTAGAAATCACCAATTAATTTTTAACAATTTTGTTTAAAATTAATTGATAAGATTTAAAAAATTTCTTTATTTTAATTTTATTAAAATTTAAAAAGTATAAACCTTTAAAAATATTTACTTAATTCTCAACCTTTAAAAATATTTACTTAATTCTAATGAGATTAGAATTAGATAATTTGTTTAAATTTTAGAAATTTATTATTTTTCAATAAGATTGGAATTTAATAAATGTTCAAATTTTTTTTAGAAATTGTTTCTAATATAATTTTTGAAATTCTATTATTTAAAGGATTATTTTCTAATGAGATTGGAAAATAATAATAATTTTTATCCATAAAATATTTTCATAAATAATTCAGAAAATTGATAATTTTAGTGGGATTGGAATTATGATGTATAGTGATTCATGATTTGATACTAAATACGGATTTACCTATCTATACTTTTATTTAATTATTGAATTATATAATAGCATGATGAATGATTATGGATTTTAGACTAATGTGATTGTGTTTGGTTTATTTGATTCAAATTCAATGGTTGCAAATTTTTTAAATAGGGCATGCGTGTCTTGACTTTCTCTATTATTTTGAATGTAATTCTTTCTTATCTTAATCCCCTCAAATGTAACTCGAGATTTATTAACCAATCATGTAATGTATATTGAAGTAGGTTGAGAATAAGATTGAATATCTAAAATATTTAGATAGAATTACATTTGTAATGTACAAGACGATGGAGATGGTACAAAGGTGCAATCTCAAAGGAAATTTTCAAGAGTTGAAAATTACCCTTAACATTTGACCATCTAGTTTCTTTTGTGACTCAAGGAAACTAGATCAGTAAAAGTCCATAATCATCCATGATTTTATGCATGTTTTATTTATTATATATTGATATGATAATATTGCATGTAATTTTGATAAGACCTAATAAAATATACATTTGTAAAAGAAAATTCATCAAATTAATATTAGTCAATAAATAATTTGCCTTCCATTATTATAACAACAAACGAGAGTTCTTCTTAGATTTAACTTGTTGGACTAATCCAAGATTACTCTACGTTGAACATGTTTAAATTATGAGATGAGATCTCTGAATAATAGGTATGACTTAACAGACGCATATTATTTGTTGTGTTCACTCAAGGTTATATGTCTTTGAGACAAAAGTCAGGAGTCATATAAGATGTGCTATCAAATAGAGCAAATATTGCTATATTAGCCGTAGAGACAGTTATTATGTTTTATCTCTTATTAAAAATATTATTTCTTTTCCGTATTTAGACACTGATGATTTTGTCATTATGTAAAAGAATAAATATTTTTTTTTCACGTGATTGCATTGTGTATGGAACTACTTCTTTAAATAATGGTTTTTATATTTTAAAAATGAAAAATCCAATTCTCAATATAAATCCAAAAAGTCTAAAATTGATAATTTGAAACAACTCTCTTTCCTTTGTTATTGTAGATTTGATCATATAAATGAGAAACGCATTATCAAATTATACAATAATGGTTATTTCAATGGATTAGATATGGTTCGATCAATGATAAATCTTGCAGATTTTTCAAAATTATTTTGGGGCTAGGCACTTAATACTGCCTCTCATTTATTAAACCGTATTCCATCAAACATTATTGATTCCATTCCTATGAGATATAGTTCGGAAAGAAACCTAAATTTTTATACTTGAAGGTTTGGGGCTACCCTACTTATGTGAATAAGGTATAATCTAAAAAAATTGAAACTAAATCAGATAAATGTCTATTTGTGGGATATCCAAAGGAGACGTTTGGATACTATTTCTATAATTCCGTAGAGCAAAAAGTGCTTGTCTCAAAATATGTCGTCTTTCTAGAAAATGAGTTTATTCTTGAAAGGGCAAGTGGGAGCCAAATAAATCTTGAAGAAATTCTAGAAACAGAATATAGTATTGATGAACAAGTGGAACAAGAGTTTCAATCACATGATGATATGATAGAGGATGAAGTTAATGATACACAAACTCTTTGTATGACTACTAAGATACACGTCGTACTTTAAAGAGATATGAGTTTTTTGTAAGTAAGCACAATTATGTATTAGTCACTACGAATGATGAACTTACATTTTATGAAGAAGTACTATCTGCTAAGGACTCTCAGAAGTGGCTACAAGGTATGAAATCTGAAATAGATTCCGTGTATGACAATAAGCTTTGTACCTTAGTCGATTCACATGAAGGGATTAAACCTATAGGGTGCAAGTGGATTTTTAAGAGAAAGATTGACATAGATAGTAATGTGATTCAATACAAGGCGCGATTGGTGGCAAAAGGTTATACACAAAAATAAGGAATTGACTTTGATGAAACTTTCTCACCAGTTGCAATGTTGAAATCTATTCGTATTTTACTTATGATAGCTGCATATTATGATTATGAGATTTGACAAATGGATGTAAAAATTATGCAAATGTATGTAAGTTACAAATGTCTATTTATGGACTAGAACAAGCTTTTAGGAGTTGGAACATCTAGTTTGATGAGACAATACCTCAAAGAGGTTGATTTTATCAAAAATGAGGATGAACCTTGTATGTACAAAAAGATTAGTGAGAGCGCAATTATTTTCTTGATACTTTATGTGGATGACATATTATTGATAGGAAACGACATACCAGTTCAAACTGAAAATGTGTGGTTGTCTAGAAATTTTTCTATGAATGATTAAGGAGATGCAACCTATATTCTGTGAATGATAATCTATAGAGATAGATCTAAGAGGTTACTTGGTCTTACTCAATCAACATACATAGGCAAGATGCTAAAGAAGTGTAGCATGGATCAATATCTTTCTAAATACATGTGTCCTAAGACAGATGTGGAAAGAGATAGCATGAAAAAAATCCCATATTCTTCGACTATAGGTTCTATAATATATACTATACTATGTACTAGACCTGATATCTTCTATGTTCTAAGTATTACGAATAGGTTTCAATCTAATCCAAGAGTGGTCATGGATAGCAGTCAAAAATATTTTTAAGCACTTGAGAAGATAGGATTAAAGATTTATTTTTGATCTATGGTGGGCAAGAATTGATAGTTCGTTGATACACAGATGCTTACTTTCAAACTGACAAAGATGATAGCAAGTCGCAATTTGGATATGTATTTACTTTTAATGGTGGTGCGATCAGTTGGAAAAGTTCCAAACAAGACACCACGGCTGATTTTATAACAGAATCGGAATACATTGCAGGTTTAGAAGTAGCAAAAGAGACAGTTTGGATCAGAAAGTTTGTAGCTGAACTTGGATTGGTTCATTTATTAGTGATCTTATATTCTTATATTGTGATAACAATGGAGTTATTGCACAAGGAAAGGAACCCAGGTCTCATCAACGATGTAAACATGTGTTACGGCGCTATCATTTGATTAGAGAGATCATTGACAGAAATAAAGTAAATATAAAAAATATTCCTATGGATGATAATATTATTGATCCGTTCACTAAATTCTTGTCCCAGAAGAAACATGAGAGTTATGTTAACTCATTCAGTCTTAAGACAGAGCACTTAAATAATTGGCTTCAGTGTAAGTGAGAATTTGTTAGTGTATACCTTAAAACCAATTTGTTTTAAGGATAAATTACACTTTTATATTTATGTATATTTTTTAATATGGCATTTCTTGAATAGAATATATATATGAAATTATAAATAGTTATGATATAATTATATTTTATTCGTAAATATTTGTAATCTTAACGTTTGACACGGATAGATTAGCACATAAGTGTATGTGGATGATTATTGGGAATAAGTGCATCAGATTGACCTGTTAAAAGTAATCCACACGGATTATTAAATGCCAGTGGATTAATTTCTTTGTGATAGTAGTGTAATGATCATTTGACTTGAGGTCATCAGTTTATCTTGACTGTTGATCATTATACTTTAACTCTATTAGTCGTTACACTTAATAAGTCACACATACTGTAGAGTTCAGGTATAATATGAATCACGATAAAATAAGATATGATCAATACAGGATTCACCACTCCTTATAATAGGAGTAAGAGTATATCCCAATATAGCCACTTCTTGAAATACGATTTGAAAATCTTTGCGCAAATTGAAAGTAGAATTAAGAGTGTGTTAATTTCTATTTCAAGTGAATTGTATTTTAGAAAAAAAGTACATTGATTAATTCAATAAGAGTTGGCATTATATCTGTACTCTTGAATTAATCGGGATATAGGTTGATGAAAGAATAATAATTACATGGAAACTCTCTCATGAATGAGTGATGTCAAACAATTTGACATATCTTAACATTTGGGTGGTAATGATACTTTTCTAGAAACCAACCTTGATCTATAAGTGTAAATTAATTAATTGGAGAATTAATGATAAATTAAGGGTGTTTAATTTATCTAATCTTAATTAATTTAGAATTATAATTTATATTTATTGCCAACGTGATTAGGAACCTAAAGAGTCATACATTTAAAGATAATTAATTCGAAATTAAAATGATTTTAATAAGTATGAGACATTTATGGGTTAATTTATGAAATAAGTATACACATTAATTTTGGGACTTAATTATAAGTTATAAAGTTAGGAGTTAATATGTAATACATATTAAAAATTCTAATAGTTTTATTTTTATTCATATGCTCTTAATCCAAATCGATTAGGATTATTGTGTTTCCCTAAACCAATTAGATTGGGATATTAAGACAATTACATGTGTATTATATATATATATGCATGTCTAATAGATATATAAAATATATATATTTATAAGATAAGTACTAATAGTAGTACTAGTACGGTTTAGGAAACGTGAAAAGTCATGATGAAGAAATAAAAACCGTGGGAAAAAAAAAAAAAAGAAGAGGAGAAAAATAATTGTGAAACTAGCACTTTGTAGTTTGAGTCAATTAATTTTGTGAAAATTTTTGATTTAATTATTCGTATGGATATCATTAGAGACCGGACACTTGTGCATCGATATCCCAAACACATTAAAGATTTTATTGTAATTTTAAGGTGTAATTTTTATATTTTTCTTGTACTATGATCTCATGTGATAAAAAAATAAAAATGTTAAATTCTATTGCGTTATAAGTTATTTACTTTCTCAGGTGAAGTTCACTAACCGCTAGAATTAAACGTGATATTCTTCTTTTAAGGTAAACAACTAGAAAGAAAAAAGGGGACATCTAACAAGTTCTGATACATGGTCTTAGAGACTGTCAAATATCTCTGATAAGCTATGTTCAGGACTATCTGCACCAAGAAAAATCATGGAATATCCAACATACCTCTCGAAGAACCAAAACAAGAAAAGATATTAGGGATTTATACCTTTTATATCATCAACAGTAACGGAATAAGGGTGCAACAATACGGCAGCTTGAGCATGACCAGAGATTGCTAATTGCACAGCCACCTTGGCTGAGAGAATACCAATAGATCAGTGTAGCAAATCTATCAAAGATTGAGACTTTACATCTTTATGTCAGCATATTAACAGTAAAAGAGGCAGCATTAAACAGAAAGTAGTAGTTCTAAGATGAGCTAATTGAGCAATTACCACCCCAGCAAAATCCAGCAGCTCCAACAGTAGTAATGCCTTTATTTTTTAGATCAGCAATAACTGGTTTTGCATCTTCAATTCCTTTTTCCTGATGAGCAAATAAAGAATATGATGGCAGAGCTTTTATCATGTGCATTCTACAATCTTTTTCCGTGACGAAAACTTTATGAGTTCATTTATAGGAAATTCAATTAGAACCCCTCGACAAAAGATAAACATTTGGTTTAGTTGTAAAGGAACCTGTCCATGTAATTTCATCCAAACTGACACAGGCTTCTCTGAGTTTGCAGGATCAAAATAATCCCCATCAAAGAAATCAGGGACCACGACATAGAATCCAGCAGTTGCAATTTTGTCAGCCAGCTTCCTTCAGCATAACATTTGAACCCTGGAATTAGTGTAACAAATTGCCACTACAGTCTACAACCATACCGATATTACTCTGGTATCATATAAAATTCATGCCAAAGGGAACAACAATTACCAATATTTCCAATATAACAGTCTAACTGCATATACAATAAAAGCAATACGCTCCGATTGGATTAGACGGCCCGAATTATTTATTATTCTGTAAATAATATTATGCAATCATTTCATAACACGTTTTTCAACTATATTTTTTCTCACATATAACAAATCTCAAAAGGTTTGCAATAGTAATTATTTTGAATAATAGCTGCCCAGAGAGATATTTTTACAATTGAATAAGTGGGAGCAAGAAATCGGGAAACACAAAAGATTCACGAAATTAGATGAACATTTGGACTGCTAAAAATGCTGACTCTGTTAATTCATAACCAATAATTAACAGGAGCACGAGATAATTCTGAATAGAAAAAACTCCGGAACTGTACAAGGTATTGAATTGGATAAATAAGAGAACAATTAATCATGAATGACTGAGATGGTTGAATTGGAGAGTACCTCAGCTTTGGTGCTTCATATCCTGAAAACCACGTAAATACATATCTGAGAAATTAATTAAGGAAAAGAATACAACAAGAATATATCATATGCAAATATGAAAAAGAAGTGAGACAGAAGAAAAGGGTAATCAGTAATCACCAATAGTGTCAGAAAGAAGAAGGAGGGAATGCTTGGAATCAGAAGGGCCAGAGACATAGGACTTGAGGCCTCCAAGTTGTACAATTGAACCAGCTCCACTGGCGGAACTCAAAGTTGGTGGGTTCTCACAGCACTGAGGGCCTGACATCCCTTTTTTCAGAGTTATCCTATGCAAGAGAAGACTGTGAGTGCAGGTGCTAAATTACAGGCTTTGCCTTTTGCCTTGGATTTGGAAGTGGAAGTGGAGTGATGCCTTGGAAGAAAGACCAATATTCCAAGGCTTTTGAGCAGCATATGGGGTCCAAATTGCCTCAGCATTTATATTGGAGGATGGGTGACTTCATTGTATAATATCTTCTGAATAATTATACACGATCTATATGTGTTTCATATATTTGGTTGTATAATCTATAATATTATAAAAATTTGAATTATATTTTTTTATTAATATGTTTTTTTTTTAATTTGAACTACTTAAATTGGTCATAAATTAAATATTATTTACTCCTTTATTGATGAAAGAAATAGTAATTATAATTATAATTATAAAATAATAATAATATCACAAAAATTATAAAATCATAATAATATTACAAAAATAATTCAATTTATTAGTCTTAATAATTTTATCAGTTGATGTGGATGTGATCAAGGTTTCAGATAGAGACGGTGTTGATATCCAAATAAAATAGATTTTTGCTTTGAAAATATGCATATATCATTGAATTTGTTCGACAAAGTGATTGGGTTGTGTCCCCATCTGAATGTAAATAAACCTTGAGCCGCCCACAATCCAAACACAACATGTAGAGTGGCCAATTGTGGAAAACTCTTCTGTCGGTCACCCACAAAAATAAGTGGCCCATTTACGACCAATGCTGACAGGAATCCTTTAAAATGTCAAGTGTTATATTTGGAACGCTATATATATATTTTACAATCGCATAAATGAATTATATGAAAACTACCTATTAAATATTGAGGGGTCGTGATACGCAAAATCATTTCTTTGTTCCAACCTCCTAAATTGATCCTAGCAAAAATAAGCTCAGCCTTTTTTAGCTTACACTATCCAAGAAAGGAAAAAATTACAGTTTCTCAATAATGAAATACCCCTTAAAATTCTACTAATATTTTTGTTAAAGATTCTTTTTCCTTAAAAAAAATAAAATGAAAGATAACAAAGTAAGTTAACTTAAATATGAATGAGTGTAATTAAAGTAATAAAATTTGCCCGAGATTTTCTTCCCTCAATATAAGTAATCTTCGTCCACAGCTCTGATTATTCACTCCTATTAATTTTTTTTTCAAGACATTATGGATCTTGAGTTTAAATTTGTAAATTATAAAAGACGGAATTAGAGATAATTATTGATGCTTTAACATTATTTGATCAATTGATATAACTTATGCTTTTCTACCCTCACTTCTGTATTATGTCTGTAATGAATAATGGATAAACGAGTATGTGACTAATAATAAATATAGGTTAGAATGGACAGAGAAATCAAGAATTCTATTTAGAGGAGTTTTAAATTTTCTTACTTATCATAGAATCTCCTCCTAAAGATGAGTCTCGTATCAAATAGTCTAGTATTATTTCATACATTAATTTCCACCCATTTTGAGAAAGCTAAATATGATCTATATATTATGGAGTTTTTCCGTTTAACGATTCAGTTTCTTTTCACCCCAGATTATCATTCTCAAAGTAAACATCAGCTGTTGTAAGGATTGCCCTGGAAAACTAGAGAAAGCATTGTGGAAAATCGATGGTACGGTGACAAATAATATTTTATAATTATTTTATGATACTTTTTTTCATTTACTTTTTTATTTCGCATAAATTACATCAAACAAGTTGTTGAAGGCAATTATTACGGTACCTATTTTATTTTTTAAGAAGTTGTTCACCAATTTCCATCACGAAATACTATTATTAATTCACGCAGCAGGTATCTATTCACAGATATAGTTCTGTTTCTCAGAAAAGAAGATGGTCTATGTTGCAGGGAAAGTCGACCCAATTGTACTGCTAAATTCCATCGCAAAAATGTGGAAAAAAGCAGGAATGTTGTTCTATGAGAAAGAGCCCAAGAAAGACGAGAATCATCCACCACCATATGAAGAACATAACAGCGATCGACAAACCGGAAAAGAGAAAAAGAACTGTCACCAAGATTTGCAGTGGTGGTAAGAGAGAAGATGATGATGATGTTCACGTAGTTGAAGATTACATGCCACCCAAAATTGATGAACAAATATGCAGCATCCCTTCTGCAAAATTCATAGACCAATTTTCCATCAGCACGTTTCTACTAGGGACAGTGCCAATTATCCCCATCACACGGGCGAATTTTTTCACTGAGGAAGTTCCATGTTTCACAATGGAAACCATTTTCATGACTATTATTATGTCACAACCAGGACATGGTTATTACCATGGATATGATGACAGCGATTGTTCAATTATGTAGGATAGGCTACAAGAAATAATTAGTACTAGTAACTATGTTTTCTTTGTCGGGAGAGTTGACAAGCAGTTTGGGTTCTGTTTTTTTGCAAACCCGGCTGTAACTCTTGCCTCTTCCTGGATTTAACTTCATTTTGTGGACAACTAAACATGTTTTATCCACCTTTTAATCTTATTGTGGTATTTTTCTTGGTTTTATGATTGTGTATTTTCGATTTGATTTAAATTTGCAAAAGCCCACCTTAAACCAAATATCATATGTAAAGTAGAAATTATTTTCGATTTTCTCAGACAGACAAGAAGTCCAACATATACCAAAGAAATAGAGTATATTTTTGTGTTCAATCTCTGAGGCAAGAATATTAGTTTGTTGAGGATTTAAACCGATTCTTGCTCCATGAACATAGAAGTCTAAACAACAGATTGTATTGGCTTTATTCAAATGTAGTAGTAGTAGTTGTAGTGTTTGGTTTTCTTGAAATGTTTCCAGAGATGCTACAGAACTTAATATGCTCAAGTTTTCGTTTTACTTGATATACTTCACGAACCACCCCAACATGTCCTGATGAGCCTCTTCTGCACTTTTCGCAACCTTGTCATCTGCCTCGTCGTACCTCACGGTCCAGCCGTGTGAAACACCCGGAAAGATTTTGACATAGCTGTCCACCTGAACCAAAGAGCAAGCAGGATTCAAAATTATTTGGCTTCGGATGAAAAATAATGTTGTCCTGATTTTACATTTCTTTTTTTCACTTGAGCTCAAGGAGAAGTTGAACTCTTTATCATCATACCTCAGGTTTTGACTTTAAAATATCGTCAAATTGTTTTAGTAGCTCGGGTGGAGAAATGTGGTCTGTCTCAGCTCCCAATATGGCTACAGGTTTGTTAATCTCTGCATGCCAATTATCAAATAGCAAGATTAAGTCTTCAATAATAGGCTGAGAGCCAATTCTTTGAATGTCGTGTTCAAATAAATTCTTAAAAGCTTGATCGTGTCAGCAAAATCATGGTAGCCTCTGATAATTTGGAGGTGGAATTGTAATGTGAGACGCGAAATAGAAAAGCACAAGTACTAATTGCTACACAGAAAGATACAACCATGAATTCAATAGGCAAATTGGATAGACTTCTGGAAGGACATTCATAAATTAAGAGGTTGAGTCCTGGATTAGCTGTATGTTATTCACGAACTACTAGAATTAAACGTGATATTCCTCTTTAAGGTAAACAACTAGAAAGAAAAAAGAGGATATCTAATAAGTTCCGATACCTGGTCTTAGAGACTATCAAATATCTCTGATAATCTATATTCAGGACTATCTGCACCTAGTAAGATCATGGAATATCCAATATGCCTCTCAAAGAACCAAAACAAGAAAGCATATTAGGCATTTATACCTTTTATATCATCAACAGTAACGGAATAAGGGTGCAACAATACGGCAGCTTGAGCATGATCAGAGATTGCTAATTGTACAGCCACCTTGGCTGAGAGAATACCAATAGATCAGTATAGCAAATCTATCAAAGAAATTGAGACTTTACATCTTTATGTCAGCATATTAACAGCAAAAGAGGCAGCATCAAACAGAAAGTAGTAGTTCTAAGATGAGCTAATTGAGCAATTACCACCCCAGCAAAATCCAGCAGCTCCAACAGCAGTAATGCCTTTATTTTTTAGATCAGCAATAACTGGTTTTGCATCTTCAATTCCTTTTTCCTGATGGGCAAATAAAGAATATGATAGCAGAGCTTTTATCATGTGCATTCTACAATCTTTTTCTGTGACGAAAACTTTATAACTTCTTGTGGTTCATTTACAAGAAATTCAATTAGAACCCCTCGAAAAAATATAGAACATTTAGTTTAGTTGTCGAGGCCTGAAACAAACCTGTCCATGCAATTTTATCCAGACTGACAGAGGCTTCTCTGAGTTTGCAGGATCAAAATAATCCCCATCAAAGAAATCAGGAACCACCACATAGTAACCAGCAGCTGCAATGTTGTCAGCCAGCTTCCTTCAGCATAACATTTTCTGAACCCTGGAATTAGTGTAACAAATTGCCACTACAGTCTACAACCATACCCATATTACTCTGGTATCATACCAAATTCATGCCAGAGGGGAAGTACAACCACTAGGTGTGTTTATGGATCGGGTACCCGATCCATAAGTTAAAAAAGTACCTATTGACCGAATCAAGAAAATTCCAACCTTCTACCCAATCCATACAAAGCATTATCTGGTAGGCCGGGTACCCGCAAAAGATGGTCGGGTTGACCGAGTACCCGACCTTCACTAGTAACAAAACATAAAAATTTAAATAATGATAGTTAGACAAGTTAATTTCACAATTAAGTCAACAGCAATTAAGTCTAAGTCACAAAATACATCTCAATATTACATCCGAATAGTAATACACCACAAGTAGCAACAGGCCAATAGTAATAATAATTAAATAACAAAATACATCTCAACAGACGAGAGTGTGAGGAATGAGGATGCGAGGAAGAGAAAGGGAAGAGATGATTAAGGAGGAAGAGGATGGAAAGATAAGGAACTGAAAAACAAGATGTGAGAGGTTGCTAATAACCCTAGTAAGTATTAACTTCTAATTAAACTCTATTAATCAAATTTATAAAATTACCCCTGAAATAGACCGGTCGAGTACCTAGCGCGTCACAAAAATGTGACTTGCTACCCGACCCACTTTCAGAATGAGGTTCGAGTACCCTCTTTTCCGGGAATCGAATCAGATCAGCAATTTTTTCGAGTCGACGGGTGAGAATGAACACCCCTAACAACCACCAATATTTCCAATATACCTGTCTAACTGCATATACAATACAAATACTATAGGCTCCTATTGGATTGGACAACGTTAATTATTTATTATTTTCTAAATAATGTTATGCAATAATTTTATAACAAGTTTTTCTCACATATAACAAATCTCAAAAAGTATGCAAAAATAATTATTTTAAATAATATCCGAATAATAGCTATCCAAACGGATATCTTTACAATTGAATAAGTGGGAGCAACTAATCAGGAAACACTGAAGATTCACGAAATTAGATGAACATTTGGACCGCTAAAATTGCTGACTCTGCTAATTCATAACCAATAATTAATTGGAGCATGAGATAATTCTGAATAGAAAAAACTCAGAACTGCACAAGGTCCTGAATTGGATAAATAGAGAACAATTAATCATGAATGAATGAGAAAATTGAATTGGAGAGTACCTCAGTTTTGGTGCTTCATAACCTGAAAACCATGTAAATACATTTGCGAGAAATTAATAAAGGAAAAGAATACAAAAAGAATTATGCAAATTTGAAAAAGAAGTGAGACCAGAGAAGGGTAGTCACCAAAAATGTCAGAGAGAAGAAGGATGGCAAGCCTGGAATCAGAAGGGCCAGAGACGTAGGACTTGAGGCCTCCAAGTTGTGCAACTGAACCAGCTCCACTGGTGGAACTCAAGGTTGGTGGGTGCTCACAGCACTGTCCTGACATCCCTTTTTTCAGAGTAATCCTATGCAAGAGAAAGGAAGACTGTGAGTGGAGGTGCTAAATTACAGGCTTCGCCTTATTGCCTTGGCTTTGGAAGCGGAATGACCCTTTGGAAGAAAGACCAAATATTCCAAGGCCTTTGAGTGGCATATGATGTCCAAATTGCCTCGGCCTTTATTCTGGAATATGGTATGGTATGGGTGAATCCATTGTATTATTTCTTGAATCGACTCCATTTTAAAATAATAATACATTCAATCTAGACAAACTTTCATATTATTGTATGATTTATAAAAAGTTATGTGCGCATTAAAATTTGTTTACCTTTTTCCAATGATAAAGAAGCATTGTCCAAGTAAAATGATTACATGTATACATCTTAATTTAGTGGCATTAATTTAGAGATAGTGTTGATGTCCAAATAAAATATATTTTTGCTATGAAGATATACATATCTATACTATAATAAAAGAGGAAATTTGATTTGGTGATTTAGATTTTCTTTTCAAAGTTACCCTTATTATAAAATTTAATTACTCGTTGTTGTGTTCCCTAACTAGAATGCCTTTTTTCTAATTATTTAGGCTATTTATGTAAATAGTCTTCAAAGAGTAAAATAGGAAATAAAATCTACTTTTAAGCCTTCATATTAAGAAATAAATTTGATTAAAGTAAAATTTCCTTATTTATTAGCATATTAGGAATGAGTTTTAGAAATTCAAGAAGAGTAGGAAATAATTTTATTGGGATGGATTTTAGAAATCAAGCAATAATAAAAAAATAAATTTAGTTGAAAAATACATTTGCATATTTATTTTTACTTTTGAACCCTTAACGAAAAAAAATCTTAAAAGGTAAAATTAATTTTTTTAGAACTTATAAGTAGAATTAAATTTAATTAAAGTAAACTTTCTCTTAGACAGAATAGATGGGATAGAATTAGAAATAAAAGATGAATGTTAAATAAAGTTATTAAAAAATTAATTGAATATATACTATAATTAATAAAAGTAATTTTTTATATTTACATTTAGAATTAAGATTAATCTTTGAAGCAAATTTCCTGATAGAGTAAAATTTTGGGATATATTTAAAAAAATGAGTATTAGAAAAAGTTATTTAAAAAATTAATTGAATTATATAGCTTAGAAAATAAAATGTGCTTGATTTAGTTTTATATTTTATTTTCTAAGCTATCCTCACTATAAAACTTAATGATTTTGTTATATTCCTAACTCGAATGCCTTTTTTTTATAATTTTTTTAGGTTATTTATATAAATACTTTTTTATTTTACTCCTCAAAGAAAAAGAAGAAATAAAACCTACTTTTAAGACTCCATATTAGGAAATAAATTTGATTGAAATAAATTTTCTTATGCAATAGAATATTAGGAATGAGTTTTAGTAATTAAACAATAGTAGGAAATATTTTTTTTGGGATGTGTTTTAGAAATCAAGTAAAAATAAAAATATAAATTCAATTGGAAAATAAATTTGTATGTTTCACTATACTATTGGACCCTTAAAGAGGAAAAAAAAATCCTAAAAAGGTATATCATGAAATAAAATCTAACTTTAAAAGACTTCATTTTGAATTAAATTTGATTGAAGTAAGTTTTCTGACATAGTAGAATTCGGGGATAGATTTAGAAATTGAAGATAAATATTAAATAAAGTTTCATAAAAAACTTAATGAAATAAAATTTCTCATTAAATAGAATTATGCATATAGTTATCATAAACATATATAAGTTGTGGACACAATAATAGAGTAGACAACATTTATATGTAATTAAAAAAACTAATAGTTTATTAACAACTATTAAAAGTAAAAGAAAAAGAAAAATGTGTTTGACAAATAAAGTTAAAGAAGAAAAATAATTTTATTTTAATTTCAAAGAGTCAAATACCATTTTGTCCATTCAAATTAAGAAAACACAATATGGCCTTTTAAATGGAAACGGTCTCGATTTGACCCTCCAAATTAAAAAAATTCCATTATAGTCCTCCAAATTCAAAGAGTCTCCAAACCTACTTTTAAGACTTCATATTAAGAAAGCTAAATTTGATCAAAGTAAAATTTCCTTATTTAATAGAATATTAGGAATGAGTATTAAAAATTAAAGAAGAGTAGGACATAATTTTATTGGGATGAATTTTAGAAATCAAGCAATAATAAAAAAGATAATTTTACTTGAAAAATACATATACGTATTCATTTATTTTTTTGGACTCTTAATGAGAAAAAATCTTAAAAGGTAATTAGGAAATAAAATTAAATTTTTTAGACTTATATTTAGAATTAAATTTAATTAATGCAATTTTTCTCATAGAGTAGAATTTTGGGATAGATTTAGAAATAAAATGTGAATATTAAATAAAGTTATTAAAAAATTAACTGAATATATACTATAATAAAAGAAACTAAATTTTCAAATTTATATTTATAATTAAGATTAATTGAAGCAAATTTCCTCATAGGGTAAAATTTTGGATATATTTAAAAATAAAATATGAATATTAAATAAAGTTTTTTAAAAAATTATTTGAATATATACTTTAATAAATGAAGGTGTCTGATTTAGTTTTATATTTTATTTTCTAAGTTACCCTCACTATAAAATTTAATGATTTTGTTATGTTCCCAACTTGAATGCCTTTTTTAATAATTTTTTAGGTTAAGAAATAAAGCTTACTTTTAATACTTCATATTAGGAAATAAATTTGATTGAAATAAATTTTCTTATGCAATAGAATATTAGCACTGAGTTTTAAAAATTAAAGAAGAGTAGGAAATATTTTTTTTTATGGATGGGTTTAGAAATCAATCAATAATAAAACTATAAAAGTTACTTGAAAAAATAAATTTATATGTGTCACTATACCGTTGGACCCTTAAAGAGAAAAAAAATTCTATAAAGGTGCACATAAAATAAAAACTAATTTTTGAGATTTCATTTAGAATTAAATTTAATTGAAGTAAATGTTCTCGCAGAGTAGAATTCGATGTTAGATTTAGAAATTGAAAATGAATATTAAATAAAGTTTAAAAAAAAAAAACTTAATGAAATAAAATTGCCTATATATCATTATATAGAATTATGCATATAATTATTATCAACATATATAAGTTGCGGATACATTCATAGACTAGACAATATTTACATGCAATTAAAAAATTGATAGTTTATTAACAAATATTAAAAGAAAAAGATTTTTTTTTTTTTGATAAATAAAGAAGGAAGACACTATTATTTTAATTTCAAAGAGTAAATACCATTTTGGCCATTCAAATTAAGCAAAAACATAATATAGCCTTTTAAATAAAAAAGGTCTCGATTTGACCTTTCAAATTGACAAAATATTTCAATATAGTCCTCCAAATTTAAAGAATATTAGTTCGGTTCTCAAAACTAAAATAGATGTCCCAATGTGGCCTGCAAAATTGAAAGATTATGAATTCAACATTTCAAACTAAAAATTTGTTCTAATTTATCCTTCAAATTGTATTTCGATACCAAAAACATAATTAACCTTTTAAAAGCACACAATTTTAAAATAGAGTGCATTTATACAAAGTGACAAAAGCCCACATTAATGTATCACTAGATCCATAAAAGAATGAACGAAATCCTACCAAATAAGGATCACAAATTTGGGGTTCATGATTTGATATGATTTTGCCACGTGGAGTGGCTTTGGCATGTGGCTCTGAATTTGTGGCTTTGTAAATGATTTTTCTCTAAAATATACTTTCAATTTTAATGATTACTTTACTATTAAAACACAATTTTTATGCAAAAATAAAGAGTTCTATTTGGTATCCATTTTTCAATGATGAATTTTAAAAATTATACAAGTATCACGATAAAACTTTTTTAGAATTAGGAATTAAGTTAAATAATAGTAGGAATTATTTTTAAATAAAAAAGTAAGACTTATCACGTATAAAACTTTTGAATTCTTTTGAGAGAATAAGTCTGAAATCTTTCTCTATTTTTGACACATGTGTAAAAAAGAAAAAAAATAGAACAAAGAAGACACAAAATTTGCTTAAAATCCTCAAGACCAGCTAAACTTGAATTAACAAAGACATTATATTATGTATTCATAAATATTGTCAATATTTTCACATTCCTTTCGCCAATGCCATTTATTTTGTCTTTAATGTTGTTGTCTAAATTTTGTAATGATGAAAGAGATTCGTGTCCAGAACAAATAAAAAAAAAAAAAAAAATTGACCTTTGAGTAGTGTACTAAAAAACATATAGGAGTATAATGTAAAACCTATCTCTTCGATTATTGTAAAATTGATTTGATGAGTAAGAAAGATGGTGAAAAATGTGATCCATGCCTATTTTATTTTTTCTTAAAATAACATAATCTTTATCTAAAAATTCTTACTTTGCTTTAGTTTCATTTTTCATACATTGAATATTTAGTATATATTTAATCTAAATTACACTTTAACTATAATCAAATAGAATTCCTAAATTATATTAAATAAAATTCTTAATAGATAATTATTGTCCTCCCATAAAAAATTAGTTATTGTCTTTCTACGTGTAAATATCTATTGTTGAATATTAGTAATCGTATAAATAACATACTAAAAAAAATAAGGATATCAAATTTGTGAAAACCCAAATCGGCCCACTATTTGATATTAATTAAACCGTATTAATAATAGTAGTTTAAGCCCACAAGTTATTAGGTTGGATTCATAAGTAATTAAGTTTTATAAAAGGACTAATAATTAAATATTATAAGTAGACATTTATTATATATAGTTAGGGTTCAAAGTGTATACGACATATTTTATACTGAATTTTAGGGTTACGGTCGTATAAGCAAAAGAAGAGGAAAAAGGACCAAAAAAAAAAAGAACTCGATCGATCCCGACGACTCAAAGTGAGGTAATTATATTCGACCTTGTTATTGTATTATTTAGGGTGTGTTTATGGATAAAATTATGAAAATAATTCAATGGTGTTCATGGATTTATTATTGTATTCGGAACTCTTGACATAAGAATTATACTAACTCTTTTTATTTAAGAATTGGTGAAATTATATTGGTAATTGAAAAATATATATAGAGCCGAAGCATTATGGCCGAGAAGGTCGAAGCCATACTCCTGTGATGGCTTGATGCATCGATTTGGCAGTGAATTCACTGCCAAATCAAGATTTTGATTTTTTTTTTTTTTTAAAAAGGATTGAAATCATGGCTGCATGTTGGCAGCCATTATTTGGTTTTGGGTTTGGCAGGAAGGCAGGAAATACCTGCCGAGATATAATTTAAAAAAAAAAATTTTGAACTAAATCTAGGCTGTTGTAGCAGCCATTTTGTTTGCTGCCAAATCATGTTAGTGTTATATATATATAGATAGATAGATTTTTGACAACCCTTATATGATTTTAATGTTTGTTTCAATATAGTTTTAGGTAGTAGTTGATCGTGGATTATATTTTGTCGTAATTGTATTATAGGTGACGAGAATTCTTTAAAACCCGAATATTTGATTTAAACATAGCATTTCGATTAGTCGTTGAGATAAGGGGTTCTAATTCTCTTTTATATTTTCAAAAATTATTTGTAAAACTCTTGTTTGAAAATTATATTTACGTATTAAATATTATTGGACCGAGTATGGTTTACTTTTCTTATTTGATTATATAAAACTATTGTAAGTAGCAATTTGACATGATAAATTACTTGTGTGATGCATGCTTGATATTTTGACTATTGTATTGTTTGGCTCTTGGTTATCTTTGGTAGAATTGGTGGGAGTTAGTTCCTAATACTCTATATGAGTCTTTGTATGGCCATTTTTCCAACGGGTTATAGTAGTTGGACTTTGTTATAGCCCTTTTTCCTAACGGGTTATAGTAGTTAGGACTGGATATCCAACTTGCCAATAAAACTATAGAGAACTCATGAGCCTAATATTGATTATTGTATTGTATTTGTACTTTTATCATGGATATTTAGTATTGAATTGTAATTATTTGAATTATTGATAATGCCACTTATCTGTATATGTACTCGTACCTTATCGACTTAAAATATTTGCTTATACATATGTATGCATGTTACAATGTGTTTGAAACAAGTTTTCAAAATACAGATATTATATAACAGTACTCGTTCCAGTGGAAGAGAATTCGAACCTCTTACTGAACAATGTGTATACTCACCACATTATATAATTTTTGTAGGTGTTTGTAATTTTCCTTTAAGGCAAGTGATTGGATATTAGAGATTTTGAGCCTTGTGTCCTCGTGGGAAGTGAGGGCACGGCGTGTTATGTCTCCGAGTTTGGTGCGTGACAAAATTAATTACTAATTATATTTTAACTAAAGTGTATTTTGTCTAATAAAAGTTAAATACTAAATATTTATTGTTACTTTTGAATTTGTTATTATACAAGTTGATAGCCACTGCAACTATATATTGTTTATCTTATTCTATCAAATAAAATTTATAATACTAAATATTTACCTTTTAATTTACTACTATATAGATTCTAATTTTAATATAGTGAATTTATCACTAAATCTTACACCATAAATTGCTAAATGATGGTAGATTATTTTTCACTTTTTTCTTATTTTCATGATATATATATAATACCTATACTTGTGCAAATTATATTTAAGAGAGATTTTATTTCCTAAACCAGAAATTGTTATTTAGTTTTTGTACACAAATGATTCCTTCATCAATTTAGTTCAAAAAGATGTATAGGAATTAAAGAATAATCAAATATCTTAATGCACGTGATAAACCAAAGTGGTTAGGATAGAATTTAAATAATTGAAAAGAATAAAGGGTTGCAATAAACTCTATAAATTGTCAAAATTTTCAAGACTCACTACCCTCTTTGATTACTAAACTTATAGAATGGATATAATAATAAACTCTAATATATTTCCTACCACACAAATGTGCTATATTTTGGTGATACTTTAAACTTTCTTATTTTTTAAGTTAAATAGAGTACTAATGAGCTCATTGTAGAATATTTCAATAATTTTTAATCGAGAAAATAGATTTTTATTTTAAAAATTATAAAGTAAATGTGTTATTTACAAGACACAATTATTTAGAGTTTATAAAATTGGTTGAACTATTAAACTAACATAAATCTCTTATATTTCTAACAAAGTATATCTAAACAAAATGTGTAAAAATCACCCATGAACAAATATTTCTCTAAAGTCATATGAACTACAAAAAATTCTTTGGTTTAGTTAAATGCTAAAATAGAAATTATATAAGCGAAAATTAAGTGAACTAAAAAACCAAATAGTTATCATCTCCAAACATACTTTACTTTTTAATTCATAACAATAAAAATTAAGCAATTAGTATTTTTAAACGTGCCAAGCACGTGTTCTTAGACTAGTATCATTAAAGAGTTGCAGTAAGATCAAAATATTACTGTACATATATTATTTATAATTTGTCATAAGAGACATGTAATACTCGACTTTTCTAATCATTTCACACATTTTCGTATTTGATTTTATACTTTTAAATACTCATTAATATCCCTTTCAAATGTTAAATAATCGTTTTACCCTTTTAAAATATTTTTTTTAAATTTTTGAGTCAAAATATAATTTTATAAAACTTGAGGAACCTAAAGTGAAAATCTTGAAAGTTTATTCAAACCTCATCACAAAGTTTCTAACTCGGTCGTATATATCCTTTATCATCCCCAAGTTAGCAAAGGAATTGCAGAGAACATTTCTTCAATATCTTTAAAATTCCAAATTTCAAATTCTAATACTAGTTTAGGAAATTTGGCTCCCAAATCAAATTAAATTGGTGATCCAGGAATTTTCGTAGACCTTTAATCCAACTTCAAAAGTAAGTTTTACTTCCAGATTTGTATGATTTTTATGTTAAATTCCAAATTCCTTAAGAAATTAATTTGTTTAATTTTGTTGTTTACGAATTGATTTGATTACCAAATATATTTATGATAAATTGGGATTCGATTTATGGTTTGAAATGACTTTTTAACTATTATTTTTGTGAGATTTGAATTAGGGTTTTGACAATTCTTAACCTAATGATATATTTGAAATTGTGAACTCTAATTCTTAGATTTTTATCTTATTTTCATAAATTTAAGTCAACTATCTCTTACTCTTTTATGTTCAATTATTATCTAATTTGAGAATTTGAGGGATGCCCAAAAGTGAATCCCTATCTCGATTTTATCCTAATGGTATAACACTCTTTTGGTTTAGGTGATTCAAGATTAGAGTTTTAGATCGTCGAAATTAGGATACGTCTACGAAATCGGTTTTCGAGGTAAGTAATGTTTACGCATTTTTATCGATACCCTGTATATGATTGGTATTGTAATAATTGAATAATTGATATTAAGGTAAGTATATTATTTTGATTAATATTTATAAGGTAAGTACGTTTATAAATTATATGTTTGTTATGTAATGTATCAATTGTTCATTATTGTGCTATGTGTTAATGAATGATTACTGTGAAGAGTTCAATGGGTCACTTTAGTGGATTTGGCTAGAGTGAGTGAATGAAATGATATACTGAGTACTCTGCTTCGTAAATATTATATTCAGTCTATCGGGAAGACAAGTGATAGACACTCCATTATGCCTTGTCTACTGTCGGGCAGATAATAGGTAGACCTGAATCCAGTGCTAGAAAGACTTTTGTGAACTACGAGCTCCTTGATTGACATTTGTATTTTAATTGTTGGAAATGTATCGTCTACTGTTCCCCGTACTGATTGTATACATATTATCTATAATTGGGTTTAAATGTTATTTACTAAGCACAATGTACTTACTCCGTTATTATTTTCTCCTATGTTTGCAGTTGAGGATCAACAGGAGACGTTAGCAGGTCCTGAGTCGAGTGCTGATCAGGGAGGGGATTATAGTACAGACCCCAGTTATTGGAGATAGAGTTTTCTTATTTATCATCCAGTGTGAGGTTGATTTTTATATTTAGGCCTGTGTGCCTATGGACTTGTTAGATTCATCTTGTGATTGAATTTCTGATTGTTGTGGGATTGTAGTTTGTTGTTTGTATATGACTGTGATTTGGTTATTATAGACTGTTATGGATATGGCTGTTGAATATATTTTGTGGTATTGTATTGGTTGATCTTGAGGTTTCATACACATCTAGAATGACAGGTATTATGGTTTGTATATTGCTCTTGTACTGTGCCTTGCATGCTTGGGGTGATCCCGAAGTGCGGCGTGTCATTATCCTGTTTTGGGGTCATGACAAGAAAATTTTTATTTTAACAGATGATTATTTAAAAAGTGAAATCAAATTAAAATTTGAGAACAAGACATAAAGAAATTTAAAAAATTACTTTTTAAAAGATCACAATCTGTAATTTATTATTTTTTATTTTCTATCATTGAATTTGTTTGACAATGTGGTTGGTTGTGTCCCACTCTGAATATAAATAAACCTTGAGGCGGCTATAATCCAAACACAAAACGCAGAGAGTGGCCAATTGTTGAAAACTTTTGGCTAACGACCGATGCTCTCTTTGCCTTCTTTCTCCTTCCTGGAAAATGTAATATAGGCAAAATTAAATATTACAAAATCTTATTTATATTAATTAATTTTATAAATTTTATAACATTTAATCTTAATTATAAAATTTTTAGGTAGAGTTAGTGGTAAAGACTAAATTTATTTAAATATTTCCTCTATTTTTTATGGATACGAATCCTGTAAAATGTAAAGTGTTATATTTGGAAAGCTATATATATTTTACAATCGCATATATTAGGAAAGCTACCTATTAAACATTGAGGGATCTTGATACGCAAAATCAATTCTCTATTCCAACCTCCTAAATTGATCCTATCAAAGGCAAGTTCAGCTTCTTTTTTACTTTACACTGAAAAAATTGCATATATTTTCTCGACAATGAAAAGCCCCTTAAAATTCTAGTAATATTTTTGTTAAGATTCTTTTTCCTTAAAAAAAAAAATGAAAGATAACAAAATAACTTAACTCAAATATCAATGGGTGTAATTAAAGTAATAAAATTTGCCCCGTGATTTTCTTCTCTCAATAAAAGTAATATTCTTCCACATCTCTAATTATTCACTTATATTAATTCTTCTTGTTAGAGACACAATCGCTCACCATCTTTTCCAATTCCTAATATTACTCAAGACAAGGTTTGCTTTCTGTCTTTCTCAATATTGCGTGATGCCTTACGTTGTTATGACCCGGAAAAAATCTAGGATATCTTTGGGTATTAACAGGGATGATAGCTAATGATATATAAAAAGTTGTGATGTCTTTCTTTTTTAATTAATTAAAATCTTGACAATTTATAGTAATCACTTTTCAATGAAACTTGATAGATACAAAACCGTGGTGTATTCTGTTTAAATCGTCAAAGGTCAAATATTCATGCATGAGTTTTTGTTAATGATAAGTGAACATTTTGAATATACTATAATTTTTTAGAGCTAAATATTGATGATGTTTTGAATCTATATAGTATTTGTTTTACAATTATTTTTACGCTTTTTTTGTTTTGTTTAGATTTTGTATTAGTTCGTTGGTGTACTTCGGTTATTGGTCCAATGGAACCTTATGCAGATCTGGTAAGTGCAAACTAGATAACAAAATTTTCATTAAAAAATAAATACTACTTATTTGCCTCCGGGGTTGTATAATTAGTGTTTAATAGTAAATTTGTTGTTTGTAACAGAGTTGTATCTTGAAAGTGAATGTCCATTGTGAGGCATGTAAGATGAAGATCGTCGAAGTGCTGAGTTCCGTTATCGGTAATAATTAATAATCCATCTTTTTAATTAATTCTTTTTTGTACGAGAAACATTAACCTACGAAATTAACTGACTCCATTGTATTGTACAAACTATCAATTATAAACTTGCCCTCTTGTTGAAGTGATCGTTTGGAATATTATACTTAGACACTATATTTTAATTTCAAGCAAATTATTTTTAAAATCACTTGACAAGATTAATTTACTCCTAAATTTAAATAAGAAAATGATTTATAAAGTTAGGAAATCACAAAAGATACGTAACGCTATAAAATAATACTAAGGAATCATCAACATGATGTTGAATATTTGACTGAATATTATTTTATTCGTTTTACAACTTGATATAAATTCGATATTTTAAATATTTAATTGAATTTGTCTATTCATTCACACTAATCTTGTGAATTTCGTATCGAATTTGGCAGGAGTTTATTCGGTGGATATAGATGCACGAGAAGGAATGGCAAAAGTATCGGGTGAGGTGGATCCAAACGTCCTCCTGAAAGCATTAGCAAGAACCGGCAAGCACGCGGAGCTAGCATGGGTGAAGCTGAAGCATCCAATGCTGAACCGGGATAGGGAGGACTATACTTCATCATATCATAATAACCACGGCTCCTACGGCGATTATCACAATAATTACAATTACGAACCCCATCCCCGTGGTAATTACAGCAGGTACAAAAGGGGATTGCATGGAGGACACTCTTCGTGGTACGATAGTAATAATAATTATTATCGCGGTCAATACCACAATTACTATCCAACGAGGAGGCCAATGCCGGCTGCGCATCATCAATATCCACCTGATTACTACCATCAGTACCACCACCACAACAACTATGGTTATGTGCATGGACCTTTCGGCTCAATGCCGACGCATAATATAAATGTACGTCGTCGCATAGGTATCCACCACATATGTATTCCTCTTTTGTTGACGATCCTAACTACAGCAGCTGCAGTATCATGTGATCTGCCCCCTCTCCTCGCGATACAAAGAAATAATCGTTTCGCGGATACAACACAGCTTTAGAATTTATATCCCAAGTATTCATGGTATTTTGATGCCTAATTTTTTGTTTGAATTCTTTGTTTTGGTATTGATGATTGAAGGACTTGGATAAGCATGTTTGGACAAACGGTTCATTCATTTATAATTAGCTTGAATCTTTGGGATTTTATTATTCGTTATCACTTTAATAGTTAGTTCATCTAAATATCTAATGATTCTACTTTAAAACCCTTTAGATTTTTGTTTTGAAAATGTGTTAGCTTTGTTTGGATAATAACATTATTCATTATTATTTTCATAATATTTTATAATTATTTCTTAAAATTTTTTTAACTACTTTGTTCTCCGTCTCATTTACTATGCCAAAATTTGTCTTCTGTGATTTTCTATCAATCAAATTAATTTTGTAATCAAGAATTTACATAGTTTTATGTAATTTTTTATAATTTTTTTTTAAAAAAAGTGAAATTTATATAAAGTATTAAGACATGAAACTTAAAATTTTCAAAAAAAATTAATCAAATCTAAAAAAGATTAAATTTTAAAAACTTAATTTGTTGATAAAAAAAATTAAATGTAACAAATATATTAACACAGAAGTAGTATAATTTTTCGCTCCACTGCAATGCCATAAATCAAAGGATCTTTGTTAACCATTGATCGATTTCAAGGGAAAATTCGCAATAGGATTTTGTGTTGAGATTGATCTGAATAAACCACCCATATCGAGCTTTAATCTGCTCTTCTCCTCAATGGGCTTAGATAATCAATTGGATTAATAAAAGGGTTAAAAGCAAAATGTCCCCTCCAACTATTACCTTAGTTGCAAAATACCCCCTAAACAATTTTAATAGACATTTTGCACCTTTGATATGTGGTCAACTTATCTAAAATATCATTTTTTGCTAGAGATCGACCATTGTACCACCAATACATTGGTTAAGTGAAATGTCATTTTCCTTTTCTCTTTATTTATTTTCTCTCTCTTGTTTTTCATTTTATTTTTTATAATCCTTTTTCTCATTGTTAAAAAATTATATTACTTCTTATATTTATTAATTATAACATCTAATTTTACATGCATCTTCTTATTTAATTTTTAAATTGAAATATATTATAATAAACCAACTACAAAATAATTTTACTACTAAATGACTAAGAAGGGTCTATACAATCTCCATACTACTAAATAATTTTATTTCTTTAATTTTGGTCATGCATGAGTTCTAATTTTTATGTGTCTAGATAATTTAATTTATAAAATAAATATACTTTATATTACAAGCAATATTTTTTTATTTCAATATACAGTTTGTGTATTTATTAGTGATATACTATTACAAACAAACCAATTACAAAAAAATAAAGTATTGAGAAAAAAAACTTTTTAAAAAATTACTCTTAACGTAAACATAAATTATAGAATGAGAATTCATGTAAAAAATTTTACTTTTGGCATAACAATAATAAAACATATAATATTATAACTTGTTAATATAAAGTAAAATAAATTTAGCCAAAATATGCCGAATGACTCTACATGCACAATTTTTATTTGTATTCTTAGAATAAATTCTTTATAATTTTTGTAATTGGTTTACATTGTAATAGTATATTTGTATAATAAATAGTACAAAGACTTGTATAAGATACTATTGTTGTATCATAATAAGAATGTAGACCTATCTCTTATTATACATATATTTTAATATAAAAATTAAATCATTAGATGTAATTATAAAGCTTAGATGTTATATTTAATAAAATATTAGAAAGAATATAATTTTTTAACAATGAGAAAAAAGGATTAGAAAACATAAAATAAAAAATAAGAGAGAGAAAATAAATAAAGGAAAAAAGAAAATGACATTCACTTAACTAATGTATTGGGGGTATGATGGTCAATTTTTAGCAAAAATGATATTTTAAATAGTTAACCACATATCTAGGATGTAAAATACCTATTAAAATTATTTCGATGATATTTTTCGATTAAGATAATAGTTAGAGGGGACATTTTGCTTTTATGCGCCCTTAGCGTCGCACTTTGACGTCTAATGAGTGGTCTAATGAGTGTCTGGATGTTGATCTATGCAAAGATTATAAGTACCATATTACTACCGTATAGGAGGAGGTATCTATGTATCAAATGAGAAGAATAAAAATACTAAGTATTTGGAACGAAGAAAATATTATCATAAATTTGATTTTAGACCCTATTATTTGTAAATTTTGTTGTTAAAATTAAATTTTATAAAATTTTAATTATATCAGCTCTGATGTCACATATTTCATAATATTTAATTTACATTTATAAGTGATACTATAGATCAGATACACTTCTTACATTCTTTCCCACGCTTCATACCTCCTCTTTTTCTTCTTAAGGTAAGGTAAATGGCCAGGCATGGTGGGGTAGGAGCATCCAATCCGACAATTTTTTTGGCTTGACCAAGAAGTCTTATGTCATCCGAGTCGAACGTCGTTTTACCCGAAATAACTTCTTACCCAATTCATGCGTTTCTGTTTTTATGACAAAAAATTGTTTCTCTTCAAACGAAAATGGAAGTGAAAAGAGGCTCTCCAAAATCTATATTAGTATACTAAATAAAATGACTCTTTTTTAGTGTTTATTATTTTATAAACTTTTTATTTTAATTTGTCTTTAATAATATTTTGATAAACCATCACTAAAAACTATTATACGTTACGCCTCCTATTATTTATTTTTTCCCTTTGAGTATGTCAAATCTTGTTGGTTTTGACTTCTGACCGGACTTTAAAACTTGGCAATTAATAACATCCCCGCGCCTCCAAAATTGACTTTTTGGACTCATACCCAAAGTCTCATTGCCTTCAGTACGCCGTCTCCTCCGTGAAGCTTCTTTTTCTTCTTCTTCTGAGCAAATACTACTGGGAGTATATGATACGAGCCACTACTACTTACACAGATCTGCTCTAAACTTGGGATTTCATTATTTAGGCGGAGAAATTACCGGCAAGTGTGGTTATGATGGCGGTGGCGCCGGTAGGAGTAGGGTTTGGCAGCAGAACTTGGGATGGGGTGATGGATTTGACCAAGTCAGCGCAGGAGAGGAACATGGACCCATTGATGTGGGCGATGCACGTCTCTTCCAGTCTCACCTCGGCTGGATTGTCCATGCCCTCGCCGGAGCTCGCCAACCTTCTCGTCTCTCACATTTGTTGGGCTAACAACCTTCCTATTGCCTGGAAGTTTCTCGAAAAAGCTCTCACTCTCGGAATTGTTCCCCCTTTGCTCGTCCTTGCTCTTCTCTCTATCAGGTTGTGCGTGTCCTTTTCTGTGAGAATTTGATTTTTATTTTTTTATTTTTTATAATAATTTAATTCATGGCTTGTTTGTGTTATTTGGATTTACAGTCTTGTTCTTCTTTTTTCCTTGGTTTCACGCAGGGTAGTTCCGAATACCGAAAGAGGTATCCAGCTGCATACAGGCTATATATGGAGCTACTTAAACGATACGCCTTTTATCTTCCTTCTATTATTCATGGTCCCAACTATCCTAAGTATGATTTTTCTTCACTCAATTTTGTGATTTATAAGCTGCGAACTTTCATCTAACTTACACAAGTTATAAGTGCCAAAACTTACAAATTTGCCAATGCAATTTCAGGATTATGGAGTCTATAAATCACGTTCTTGATCTTTCACAAATATTTAGACTTAAGCCATCTGAACCTGGGCTTGTTCTTGTTGAATTTGTTTTCTCGACTGTGTGGGAGTTGCTTGATGCATCACTTGACGATGAAGGTTTGCTGGAAATTACCTCTGAGAATAAGTCTAGGTGGGCAACCAGGAACCAAGATATGAAAGTAGACAATTATGATGGCTTTCAGGGGAAGAGTACAGAGAATCAGGAAGTTATGCAGAAAATGAATACTGTAATGGCTATCGAAATAATTGGGGATTTCATTTTTTTCCAAAATAAAGTAACTTCCAGAATTCTTTATTTGGCACGGCGTAACATGTAAGAATCTTATCCTTTTACATGTTCTCTTTAAGCTTCTTGTGTCTACCTTAGCAGCTTTTTTGAAGTAATTGGAGGCAACTCACATGCATTTTTACCTGAGCATAGTTTCCCCCCAGGGAAGGAAGGGGTAGGGAAGGGATAGTTGATCAATTCAATTTATGCCTTCGTAATATTTCTATTAGTTATTGGTAATTGCACTTTAGTGTGTATATAGCATTATTCATGACGTACTATATAAAGTCTAATCAACTTTGATCTTTCCATTCTTTTTAGGCCTGTTCATTGGGAATCGTTCATCCAGAATTTGCAATTACTTGCAGGAAAATCAAATGCTTTGAGAAACTCAAAAAATATCTCTCCAGGTTCTCTCTTAGAATTGACAGCCAGCACACGCAGGGTCTTATCCCGGGAATTGAAAACAAGTTCACAACAAAGATTTCATGCGGTAAGAACTTGTTGCTTCTGCTGGTCAGTGTCATGGTACTGGTTTTTCTGCTCTTTGGCTTCCAATTGATTTATTTTTTGAAGATGCCATGGATGGATCACAAGTGACGGCCGCAAGCACTGTTGAAACGCTTACTGGTATGTGTATTTTGTCTGTTCAAGCTATAAGCTTGTCAATAACTAGGAAAGCGCTCATGTTACATACTCGTCGAGAATCTCATGAACTAGATTAATATTTCAGGTCTAGTGAAGGCTCTTCAAGCACTTAATTTGACAAGTTGGAAGGACACTTTTCTTGGTTTGTGGCTCGCGGTTTTAAGGCTTATTCAGAGGGTAAGAAGGCATGAAAGGAGACATTAGGGTTTCACCACTTGCCAGAAATTTGGCAGTCTCCTTCTTTTGTTGAGCTAGTTGTATAGATATTGAATTCATGCCATATTTTATTGCCTGCTATGTGCTTTTGAAGTTCGTTTGACGTCTAGAGTTTTATGTGAGTAGTTGGTACCCTACCCGTTTATGACATATGGTACTTTACTTTTAATTACTTCAAAATAAGTTGTGCCTATTCATCTTGTATTTGAGGTGGGGTGGATGGATTGAATGTTCCTTTGATCTTTTAACTAGATAGTCATTTTCTCTGCAAGAAGATGTTTATTTATACATAATCTAAATATGCATCAGTTTGGGTAGTTAGCTCAGTTACTGGTCATGTGAACCTTTAAGGAATTTTACATTAACATTCCTGTCGCAAAATCTCATTTGGAAGGTCCATAAAAACTTCTATAAGGCATTAAGTTTTCTTGAGATGACTTTTCCTAATTGGATTTGTTTAGGAAAGGGATTCAAGTGAGGGTCCAGTACCACGCATTGATACCTGCCTGTGCATGTTGTTGTCAATTACTCCACTAGCAATTCTGAACATCATTGAGGAGGAAGAATGTTCTGGTGAAGTCGATAGCTGCTTTACTGGTCCAAGAAAAGAGAAACAGCCAGTTGGAAAGCGTCGCCAAGATCTAGTGTGGCAAGCCTGCAGCAATTGGATGATTACCAAAGCTTGTTGATTCCACCTCTATCTGTAAGTTCATTGGCTAATCAAGCAGCTGCAAAAGCAATGATGTTCCTTTCAGGTCTATCAGTTGGCAGTGGATATTTTGATGGCATAAGCTTAAATGATATGCCCATGGGTTGTTGTGAGTATCTCTTTGTTCCTTCCTACATGGTATAAAGTATCCCAAATATTGTTTTTTTCATTACTGTTGTCACACAAAATGAGAGCCTACTTTCATAATGCTTTATCAGAGTTGGTTTTGGGATTTTGATGAGCAAGCTTCTAATATTTATTGTGAATGGCATTCCTTGAGTTCCAAAATTACACTATTTGGCTTCTAGAGCATTTTTAACCTTTATATTCATGGAACTGGTGATTAGTGGATATAGGTTTACATCCCTGCAGTGGTTGAATTTTATACTTCTAAATGGGAAAGATTTATCTTTAGTTTTAATGCTTAATTCTTCTGTCTCTAGATTTAATGTTGAGTTTTTGTTCAGTATTTTGATCTCTGAGTCTATTCCTGTCTCTAATAATCTGAAACTCTTTTGTAGCTGGAACCTTGCAGCATCTTATTGTCGAGGCTTGCATTGCCAGAAATGTTTTGGACACTTCAGCATATCTATGGCCTGGGTATGTGAAAGGCCGCACCAACCAAATGCCTCGTAGCATATCTGGGCAAATGCCCGGTTGGTCGTCATTAGTCAAGGGTTCTCCTTTAACTCCTTCAATGATCAGTGCTTTGGTGTCAATTCCAGCTTCAAGGTATGATGAAAATAACTACTTAGAGGTGTTAACTTTATTCTATTATAATTTAATTTATTACTTTTCTTCTGCTTCATAGCTATTCTTGTTCCTTCTTCATCTTCTTTACTTTTCCTCTTCAAAAAGATTGGAATAGGTTGCTCTGTGCTAGTTTCAAGGTCTTGCCTGCAATATATTAGCAGAGTATTAAGGAAAAGAAGAAGCGGTTGAAGAATAAGCAAGGATGGCTCTATAGGAACTACTTTATCTATATACGGACATCATATAGGTCAAAATACATTGAACTCCTAGCTTTCTGACTCAGTCCTCTGATAATAAGAAAGAGATTTCAACACTTCCAAACTGAGTTTAACCTAACTGGTTCTATTTCTTTTTCCTGTTGAAGAGCTTTATGTTTTGACCATGTTTAATGATGTCTAAGCTTTCAGTTGTTCTGAGATATAACTTGAATTTGTTTGTCTAAGCTCGCCTAGATTCCTTCATTATATTGAATTAAGTAGAGCTTGTAGTGATTTCAGTCTTCTCTTCCACGTGTTGCCCAATTAACTTGGCTCGTCTTATCAAGCTGGTGATAGTTCATGACTAAGATGTGTCATTTGTAGGCCATACTGAAATCTTGATCATCAATAATTTAAGTACAATACGTAGTCTCAGCTTTGTTTTACTAAAGAAATGTTTATTGAATAAGGTTTCTAATTTTTCAACCTGAAAAGAAGAAAAGAGTATCAAGGGAAAATGCAAGGAAGGACCTGTAAGCCTGCACTTTGAGTTGAGCTTAAGTTTTGAAAATTTTAAATGAGCTGAGCTGTTTGATACTCGATCCAAGCTCAGAGGGTTGAAGCTGGCTCTTTGACTCCTCTTCTTGCATTTTTTCCTTGTAAAAAGAGTGTTATGTTAATTATTTGGACTAATGACATCATGGCTATAGTTTCCCATATGTTTCTTGAAAGTCGCCTGGTCTTTAGTTGAAGCCTTTTCTTCCTGAAGCCTATTATATCAGATGCTCTTTTTTGTTAATACGCTCAGTGGTAAGCCAACTGAATTTAAGCTCATGGATTTGATGGAAGCTTAGCAGAAATAGAGAAAATATATGAGATTGCATCCAATGGATCAAATGACGAGAAGATTTCTGCTGCTACTGTTCTCTGCGGGGCTTCGCTTGTTCGTGGTTGGAATTTACAGGTATAGCATTATGTGCCCCATTGACAAGTGTTCCCTTTTCCAGCCTCCAGCTTGTCACATGTTATTACCTTAGAAATTAAATAACACCACCCAGTAATTTCTTTTTAGATGGTTCTTTAATTTGGGCAGGCATCTCTTTTTGTGGTTAATTTTGTCACTTCATACATTCTGACCACTGCCACATAGTAATAAGGTTTTGTTTCCATATGCAGGAGCATATTGTTCTTTTCATCACAAGATTGCTCTCTCCTCCCATTCCTACAGATTATTCTGGGACAGAGAGTCATTTGATTACCTATGGTCCATTCCTGAATGTTCTCCTTGTTGGGATATCTACTGTGGATACAGTCTAGATCTTTTCCTTGCATGGTTTGGTAGGTGAAACTTTTAAATTCTCATACTTTTGCATGAACATATAGTATAAACGATTAAAGAATTGAAAATTCTAACTGAAAATTGCTTACTGAATTATGTGGTCGAAATCAATTCTATATTGGATTAGTGTATAGCAAATTTTTTTAGACGCTTTTTTGGAGGCTTTTGGAAACTTGTATGGAAGTTGCATGTTTGGAATACTGAAAGCAATAGCAATACTTATTAGCTCTTTGTGTTTTCTGGCACTTAATTGTCATAAGATGTTTTAAAGATTGACTTAGTGATATTTTTTCTTTAATCCTAGAGTTGGTAGGTGGCTAAAATCTTGAGGTACTTTTGTTTGGAAATTTTATAGTTATTGTTGATTAAATCAGTTAAATAGAGGGAGTGATGACATTTGTGGTATAAATGAGTTTGATGTAACGGAAGAGATAAAAAACTGTGAAAAAAAGCATATGGTGTTCAATTTATACTAAAAGGAAATTAAAACTTAGAAAGCAGTGAAGTATTTTAATGGGAAACAAGGATATATTATTCGTGTTCTATCCTATGCTTTAAGTCATAAGCTGATTGTGGGAACATTAGTAAAATTTCAAGATTGAACTACTAAAGGCTGCTATTGCTTTTATGTAGTATGATTAATGTCCTGGTGTTCTAGAAAACAAAGAACTTTTACGGAGGGGATTAAAACATTAAGATGTTATTGAAGCAAAAGACTTCTCAACTTCGGGTTGTTTGCTATGTGGAAGTCCTAATGACCTTGAAACTACATTCCAGGTTCCGCAGCTTGCAGGCATGTTGATGCCAATTTGCGAGGCTTTTGGTTCCTGTGCTCCCAATGTCTCGTGGACTCTTACTACGGGGGAAGAAATTTCCACCCATACAGTATTTTCAAATGCATTCAATCTTCTGCTGAAGTTGTGGAGATTCGATAAACCACCGTTGGAACATGTTTTTGGTGATGTACCCCCTGTGGGCTCCCATCTAACTCCTGAGTACCTGTTGATGGTGCGCAACCTGCAATTAGTGTCATCCGATAGTTCACCAATAGGGCAATCTAGAAGCAAGAGACTTTCAAGACTTTCAACTCCATCTGCTAGAGAACCCTTAAATATGGATTCTTTTCCAAAACTAAAACAGTGGTATCGGCAGCATCTAGCATGTATTGCATCAACACTATCTGGTCTTGTGACATATGTTCAGGCTTACCTGGAACCCCTGTTCATCAGATTGTGGATAGCCTCTTGACCATGATGTTTAAGAGAACAAATAGAAGTGGCCCACCAATGACTCCAACATCTGGGAGTAATCAATCATCTGGAACTGGAGTTGATGACTTCGCTTTACGACTTAAAATACCTGCATGGGATATTTTGGAAGCTATTCCCTTTGTGCTTGATGCTGCCCTCACAGCTTGTGGCCATGGACCATTATCACCACGTGAACTGGCTACAGGTTAGTTCTTAATGAATTTCTAAAATGGGAACCTTTCTTATTTCTATTTATCTCTGTCAAACATTATTTTAATATTCTTAGAGTTTAGTTGATCTTACAGTTTTCTTGGGGTGTAGTTAAATCCGAGAAAGTAAATGCCCCTATGTTTTCTTAAATACTGGTCAGTGCACATTTCAAAGATTACTGGTCTAACTGGTGATTAAGTTTTTCAGTTGAGTTAAACTTTATAGTGCTGAGGCGAAATAATGCACAATATCTCATCATTATCATCATTGTGCCCAAGAAGTAGAGCCCACAGATCCTATAAGAATGATAATAATGCAAGTCAAAATCTGTTTGTGGATGTTTTTTATTTTTAAATTCGATACTTTTTCTACCGCATCTCACTTGCTAATTTTTATCCGTCTTGGAAAAGCTTTTTATCCCATCTTAAAATAGTTTCAAGTGGGGTGTTGGACATTTTCATGCTTGCCATGCATTATTGGTACCCAATTACCTCATTCAATAGCCCTCACATTTTTTGCCTGTCATTCGTTTGGTAATACATTTTGCTTACCATCTTGTATTTTCAATAGATACCTATGCAGGTTTATTTGCAATCACGCTTTTGGTGTAGTGTATAACAAAATTAAGTGGCCCTCATCCCTGATGGACCATCATTCATTTATTTCTACACACATACTCTCTGCATTAATATGAAAGCATGATTAATCTAATGCTTCTTCTCTTCTTATCTATGATCAAATGTTAAGCTATCATTATTGATAATGTCCTTGTCATCACTTTCAAAGAACGACTATTTAATAATTCATTTCACATCTTGCCCCCCTTCATATTTCATTTGATGTGCATTTCTTTGTGTAGGGACTGGTCTAACTATTTGTACACTCTGTGTTTAGGACTCAAAGATCTTGCCGATTTTCTTCCTGCATCGTTGGCAACAATTGTGAGTTACTTTTCTGCTGAAGTGACGCGAGGTCTCTGGAAGCCTGCTTCTATGAATGGTACTGATTGGCCAAGTCCGGCTTTAAATCTAGCCAATATCGTACAACAGATAAAGAAAATTTTAGCTGCCACTGGTGTTGATGTCCCAAGTTTACCCGTAGGTGCGTTCTTGGCATGTTTTATATTAATTTCTAATAGTCTGAGTTCTTCGTCTAGCATAGTTAGTGATTGCATTAGATGGTGAAGCGGACTATCTGCAAAATTGTTGATTTCTGCAGTGTAGAATGTTAAAAGTAATTGAATGAAGTGATCCAGTGTGGAATCTATTGGGGCACTAACTTTTAAATCTTTCAGTTTATTGAGGAAGAAGAAGTTGAATAGGTTTTAGATAAACCATGATACTTGTAAAACTAAAGATTCATTTTGCACTTGTAGATTCGGTCTTTATTGATATTGCTTTTGCAAATTTATCCACATGTGAAAATGCTCACTGGGATTAGATGCTTTTAGTTAGTTACTTTTAATTGCTTGGCTGAAAGTTTGGTTTGATATCAGATGGGAGCTCTCCAGCCACACTTCCTTTGCCTCTTGCAGCCTTTGTAAGCCTCACGATAACCTATAAACTAGAGAAAAATACTGAACGTATTCTGAACTTGATTGGACCTTGTTTGAATAACCTTGGCACTGGTTGCCCCTGGCCATGCATGCCCATTATAGTTGCTCTATGGACACAGAAAGTAAAGCGTTGGGGTGACTTTCTCGTTTTCTCTGCATTTCGGACCGTCTTCCATCACAATAGTGATGCTCTGGTCCAACTCCTTAGGGTATGACCCAGCTTCACAACCACTCTTGGGTTAAATTCGTGTTCTATCTCAAGCAATGGTGGTGTTGGAGCCCTTCTTGGTCATGGATTTGGCTCGCATTTTTATGGTGGTATGCTTCCTGTTGCTCCTGGAATACTCTATTTGCGAGTTCATCGAGCTGTAAGAAATGTCATGTTTATGGCTGAAGAAATTCTCTCTCTGTTGATGCAATCTGTTAAAGATATTGTCAGTAGTGGGTTACCTCAAGAGAAACTTGAGAAATTGAAGAACAGTAAATATAGCATGAAATATGGTCAGGTTTCTCTTACTGCAGCAATGACACGTGTCAAGCTTGCAGCTTCATTGGGGGCTTCGATAGTTTGGATTACAGGTGGATCGAATTTAGTTCAATCCTTGATCAAAGAAACATTACCATCATGGTTCATATCCGTCCAGGGATCGCAGCTTAATGGAGGGGAATCCGGAGGGATGGTTGCCATGCTAGGGGGTTATGCTCTTGCATACTTTGCAGTGTCCTTTCTGGAACTTTTGGATGGGGAGTAGACTCAACAAAAGCAGCATCTAAGCAGCGACCAAAGATTCTCGGAGCACACTTGGAATTTCTGGCGAGCGCAGTTGATGGAAAAATATCACTTGGCTGTAACAAGGCAACATGGAGGGCATACGTTTTGGGGTTTGTGAGCTTGATGGTGGGTTGTACGCCAAACTGGATGGAGGAGGTCGATGTACAGGTATTGAAGAGACTGAGCAAGGCACTGAAGCAGTGGAATGAAGAAGAATTGGCTGTGGCTCTGTTGGGAGTTGGCGGGGTTGCTGCAATGGGTGCTGCTGCTGAAATGATCATAGAAACTGGATGTTGAATTTGTTTGATCAGTTAGTGGCAGACTGGTAGTTCAGTGTACTTCGCTAGGTAGTCGTGTTTATGTCAGGCTAGATGCTTTTTTGACAGAAGTTTAAGTTCTTCTGGCTGGCTTACAGAGTTACAGTAGTACTTGTCATGTACGCCACTTTTTTTTTTTATTATTATTATTTTTTAATTTTAAACTTATCACGTGTATCATAAATAGAGGAGTACATGTAGTTGAGGGTTAATTACCTTTTCCTCCCCGTACCTTATCCAAACTACCAGTAACTACATTGGGAAATTCTTGCATGTTTTGGACCCTTGATCCAAAACTCGCCATATCAATTTATATCACATCACTTATTGATACGGAGTATTTTGGACTAAGAAATCTATGATATTGATAGTATATGATTGACTCAGTCCATACAAAAATTTTCTTAATTACATTACCTTCTCGGACATTAAGAGTCAAACTAACAATGAACAACACATATGTTATTCCCTTTTTAACTGAGGTTTAAAATGTTGGTACAGGGATTCAAATTTTTATTAAATAATTTAAATTCTAAGTAAAATTGATCGTTTATGATCAAATTATTCTTTTGACTAATCATGAATTAAAATAGTTTAAATATTAATTCTCTTCTTCACATAATTTTTCCTCTCAATCTCAAAACAAAGTCCCTTCATCTTCAATAACTAATGGAGTTGGAATGAGACAAGGGTAAAATTGATTAAAAAAATCAATGCTTCATTGGACTTTTGAAGTGATACTTAAAATAGAACAAAATTTTTTTGTTCAGGTGATATAGGGGCGTTTGTTAATACTGAATTCTGAAATTTGAATTGTAGGTTTTGAAAGTATTAATTATTGAATTAATAAATTTATTTTTGTTTGATAATCAACTAGATTCAATTTCTGAATTAAATATGTCACTTCATAAATGTATTAATTTATTATAAATAATTGTAATATATATGTAGAAAAGAAAATAAATAATGAAGGATGGTATAAATGTATATGAGAGAGAATGTGTGTGATAGAGTATGTATGTGTGTGAGAGATAATCTGTATGTGTGATAGAGTGTGTATGTGAGTGAGAAAAAATATGCCTGTGTCTGTGAATATGAGTATGAAAAAGTATAAGAGAGAATGTGTGAGAGACTAAGTGTGCATATATTTGTCAGAGAGACAATGATATATGTGAGGGAGTGTGTATTTTTGTGTGTGAGAGAGTGTGTAGGCAAGCCAAAGAAAGTGTGTGTATATGTGTGAGAGAGAGTATGTGTGTGTTAGACTATGTTTGTATATTTATTTAAAATTCAACAGATCAAGTGAAAATATTTTATTTAAAATTTTGAATACAAATTATGTAGTGTTTAATGTATTAAGTGATAAGAGAATTTTATTATCAAACATACTGAATTCAAAAATCTCTTAACCAAATTAATTTTTAACATTAAATTAAGTTATCAAACGCATTCTTAAACGAGAACGAAGGTAGTACATGACATTTATTAATTGAGCCAAATATAACATTAAACAAAATTAAAGCAAAAAAATCCAAAAATCCAAAAACAGCCACCTCTTATTTCCAATAGTACGAGAAGAATGAAATTTAAGAATTTCTCTGCCAGGTCGCTGTAAATGATTTCGGAAGAAAAAATTGAGAAATTTTGACAATGTTTAGTTTAGTTGCAATCATTTTGTACACTGGGTGAGGCATATTTGTGAACAGTACTTACAGAACTGTTCCATCTAAGATTGAAGCTCTAATCGATGAATAAATCACATACGAGGCAGGTAACTATCTGAATCAAACGCCAGTTTCAGGAATGCCATCGGACCCAGTTTGACTGTCCCGGCGGGAATTTCTCTTGGTTGCAACAAGTGGGTTACTCTCCTCATCGTCCACTGCTTTCGGCTGGTCAAGCTGAACACTCTTGAAAACTGGGTGTATGTAAGCCTCCCGGAGGTATTCTTTTAAATCTAAGTTTGGTTCCGTGGCCCTTTCCAATGTATCCTTCACCATTGCATCCTGCATTCCGAAAATCAGATCATGCTTTTACGAAAAGGCGACAAAAGAGCTGTCACTGGAACATTTAGTGATATAATGGTATGTCACCACCGGTGGTTATGATGTAGTACTATAAAATGTACGACTGCTTTGCTAGTTTTATGCTCTTTCAAGTTGCTGCATAAAATGTATCCAATTCGAACCTGTAATGGAAATATTACGAATGCTGACTGAAATCGTCCCTTGCAAAACAGATGGAACCAAATTGTCAATACTGGAAGTGCAATCAGAAATGGTGTTGAATTGGCAGCTTTTTTTGTGCTTAATAATCCCATCAATAGAAGCTGTGATATTATCAAAGCTATAATTATACGACGATGCACATCTGGCCAAAATGTCGCCCCACTCTCGTACTTCTGATCATACACATTGATGATCTTGCAATAAGAGAGAATTTTCAAATATAATCATCCCTTCTCAATCAATACAAGTGTGTTAAAAAAAATAAAAATAAAAGCAAATAGCCATATAAATGTTTAAGAAAAACATACCTGATGACGAAAAACCATATATGAAAAAGCAAAAAATATGATGATGAACGGAAGGAGTATAGGTGTGACAACTGAGTATACGAGTCCCAGTAAGAAATACAACTGTATACGGGGCTCTGAGGTAGCAAAGTTTCAGGATATTGAACCAGGATCCATTGCTTGCTCCCGGTCCTGATCTGTTTTCACCAAAAAAGTGTTCTTAATATGGAACATAACCAATGGAACCAATCTAAGGATCTCAGCAGCAATGCCAGCCCAGCCATCAACCATTATGTAAGTGATGAAGAATGTGGCCTTCATGGGAATAGCTACACCAACAGTTTTCGGTATCCTGCAAGACATACAATAAGATTGCAAAGTCTCGTTCTAGTAGAATGATTTAAAGTTATAATACTTGAATTGAAATAGGGGATGTACTCTGTCGGAGCCTGCTTGAGAAAACTCTGGAGCTGCTCAAATGCTGCACCAGTGATGATGCTGCCAAAGAACACATTAACAAGCAGAAACAAGTGGTACTTTCCAGCAGACCTTCTTTCTAGAGATGAAAGGGATGTGAAGCCTTCTATTTTCGACAGAGTCATGAGGATTGTTGGAAGAAGAATCAGAAATATCTTCAGTGCAATCCCTGGAAGAAAACCTTAGGAATAAAGGACTTGATAGCACCCCTGCAATGGGAATTTTGTAGCACTTAAGAATATGTCTAACTAGAAATTCCACTCTTAAATATCGGCTTCAACAGACAAAAGAATTCCTAAACTCCTCTTCTCTTAGCTTAAAAAATAATAGATAGACAATAACATGAAAAAGCATCATAAATCTGTAATGACATGCTAGATCTGCATTACATAGGTTACTGCATATTATAACCAACCAGGAAGACAAATAATCACCTATAAAACAATCTTAACTTGTACAAAGTGAAAATTTCACTTACGCTTCTATTAATGGCTTTAAGAAAGGAAGAACCTTTTCGATGCCTTCAATGTTTGCAATAGATTGCACAAGTGCAATGGGGATCATAAAGAAAAAGGTCAGAAAAAATACTGCAACGGCCATCAACAGTCTCCTAATAGTGAGTTGAACAAATGGTATTGCAAGATTATTCCAATAAACATCACGCGGTTCAGGAGCCCATTCTGTCAGCTCTCCAAATGGTAGGATTACTCGATTGTTGGGTCTGCGCACAGACAGCTGCACCCCATCGGTATTTGAATGAAACAAATGCGGCAGGAATTATGGCCTTAGGATCACTCATGACCTTCTCTCTTTCTGCAGTTTCCTAGTAAAACATAAGAGGGTCTGCAATTATGATCAGATAGATAATGCAAAATACTAATGTATGCTTCCTCATGCCTTGAGTTACTTTTGGCTCTTCAAAGTAGTCCTCCAATGTATTATTCTACAGATTATAGAAGCAATTCAGAAAGCACCTCAGGCAGTTTCCTTAATGATAATTAACCTTCTAACATTATATCTGTGAACTGTTTTTGTACCTTTTAAAGGTAATTAATATACTGCAACATCTTCTCCTTCATAGAAATGCTAAAGTATGTTCATTCACAAGTGAAAGAAAATTACCTCTTCACTCAACTTCTCAATTTCAGCTGCGTAGTAGTCAATGGCATCCACAGTCTTACCCCAAAGTCCCCAGAAACCTGTCTATACAAGTTCTGAATATGAGATGATGAACTTAATGCCATGTATCACTTGTATGATTAGTAACATTTACAGAAACACAGACCAGTTTACCATCTTGGCTAATGTTTTAGCATACAGATGAAAATACCTTTGTTGTTGGCCTCTTTTCAGGGTTTCTCTCGTACTTGGTTTGGTAGTAAGTATGCCAATTTTGACAACTCTTCTTCTTTTCCACCATTTTTGCAAGTTCATTTGCATTGTATACAACCTAAATAGAATTGTAAACATATAACTTTAGATGTCGGCCTATACATGCAAAACCAAAATGTCCAATATTTTTCATTAATCAAGAACAAAAGTTATAGTTCTAGAAATTTATTTATCAATGTCACTACACAACTAATGATACATATTTTCCTGATTCACTATACATAGAAAGGTGAAAGAAACTCTCTGCATTTGTCTAACATAATAAACAAAGTTGTTTGATGAGGTGAATACCTGGTGAGATGTTAATAAGATAATGATCCGGATGATTTACACAAAAGAAATGTTCAACATGCTCACTAACCGACTCATCAGGATCTGGAGGTACATTTCTCACAAGAACCTGCAGCAATATTTGGAATGAATAAGCAAGTAGATAAAACAATGACCTCCTCTCGTGATACAATAAATATGTGTTTAATGAGGGCGCATAGCTATTTAAGAAATTTGATATTTGACTCTATGTATTTCATTCACCCATTACCACCCCCCCAAAAAAAAAAAAAAAAAAAAAAGTAGAAAAGAAAAAAAAAATCTCAAATTACTGCTCACAGTTACTATGTTATCCTCTATTAGATACCAAGACAAAGACTTCTTTGAACATGATGATGGCCTAATCAGGCATTTATGATGCAGTGTGAATACGAATTGAATTTCAGTGAGAAATGATTCTCTACACAAAGCTGCTTCCCAAGTAAATACTGAATTATTGTTTACCCCTCAAGTTAACTTCCAAGTTCCAGGTGAAGGATAGGTGTTCAGTGTATTGACTATCTAAACCCATAAAACTCTTACCTTTACCAATTCGAACACACAACACTCAAAAACTTGTCTACATAAAAGCAGAAACTCAGATAAAATATGGTTAGTCAATATAACTTTTGAAATACTCACAGTAAATTGATCTGGACGACGATTTTCAGAAGCAAGAAAATGCAACCTCATGGTAGATACTATCTTGTATTCCTTGTAAAGAACGTAGCACGTCCAGAAAGTAAATACATATGCCATAACTAGATGTGCCCAAAACCTGAAAAGAGAGGGATAAGTTGTATAGCAAATTATCAGAATATGAAATTCTTCAAAACCATTTCCATCTTTTGATCTTGCTAAAACATTAGCATAGCCAATATCCCAGCAGATTCCAGAAATACAGAGGATAGGCCAAGAGGGGTTGGAAATACTTTAGGTTCTCACCTTTCTGATCCTGAAGGAATATTTGATATCGAGAGCTTATCGATATTACTGAAAGTTAGATCCTCAATATGCACACATTCTAATGTTTTCCCAGTCCAATTGACAGGCACCAGGACGGCAAAACCAAGTATGGCTATGGGGACAAAGATTTTCAATCTGCATTTAATGAATAATGTGTAAACAAAATTGGTATTAATAGAAGCTTGTCTTTCCAAGCCTTCTGAACTTGATAATTCAAAAAAATTAATCAAATAATACTTCCAAGATGCTAGTAATATAGCAAATCAGGCTATAAGATTTTAAGTGTTACAAACTCACCCAAGAAGATAAATCCGAATATATACAGCAGAGTCAAGGCCTGCATGATCTATAAGCTCCGGTTGTGGCATTCGTAACGCGGCAGGCATCCAATTCCAGAATTTCAAATACATTCTTACATCCAAATTGACAAACTTCTTCACAAAAGGTCCTGAACTTCTCGGGCTTGCCCTTATTCCCTTCAGATACCATTTTGGGAAGTAAACTCTATCATTAATCGGTTGAAGTCGTAAAAATGCAAATGCCATTAGAAATGCCAAGCATGCAGAAAGAAGATTGATAGCGGCTGAAACACTAATATCCGAAACACTAGCCATACTGTATCACCTGCAATTTGAGAAAAATAAGCGAAGTATTAACAACTTCATTCAGCCTTAAAAAATATGATCTATCATAAATTCAAGCAGAGAATAAATTTGCAATACAAGTCACCCTAACATTATGGTACTAGTAATTTAGAGCAGAACTTATAAACAACGTAATCACCACCAATTCAATTAACTGAAAGAAACAGATTAAGAAATACAGACAATCTTTCAAGAAAACAGAAAAATCAAGAATCTGTATTTTCATGAAAAGAGCAGAAATTTGAAAGAATTGGACTTACAAATAATTATAGACGTAGGAAAATTCAACACCCTATAAAGCCAAGCCAAACCAACTTCGAGTTTCTTGAATGAAAAAACTTATTCACTCTTCACCTTTTTCCCTCATGTATTCTTTTCTCATCAAACAAATTTGGCATTCACCGGAACCTTGAAATGCTGCAATTGATAAGACCCTTTTGATTATTAATACAAGATTGATCAATTAAACAATTAAAGAATGGGATTAAATACAGAAAAAAAAGGTTCAGCAAGATAATGTGTAATTGAAGAAAAAGACTGGTTAAATTAATGAGCAGGGAAATGGAGATCAGAGGGTTTTTCCGAAAAGATTTTGAGGTTTGTTTGGTTTGATGAGGACTGAGATCGAAGAATCGACGAGGGAAGAAGGCGGAACGAACTAAGTTGGTTTGGATGCGAGCGAGTCTATACGGGTGGCATGAAGAATGAGAATTACGTATATATATTACTTCGTCGAACGTTGTAACGATACAGTTGGAACTTCTGCATTTGAATGATTCAATGCCAATAATACCCCTGACTTTTGTCTCTTTACCTCTAAAAGCCCTTGTTGTTAAATTATTGGATGTATCATGTATTATCGCCACTAATGACTCTGAAATTTTTTTTATTATCTGATTTCTTGGTTTTGTACAATATTATTAGTATAATAATTATTGTTATTATTAGTAGTAGTTTATGATGGAAAGAGATGTTAATGCATGTCCTTTTATTTTTGTTTGGATTATTACGTTGCCTTGTTGTGACTGTTGTTTTTATTTTCATTTATTGGGATTTTGCGATTTATCATTTTTATTATATAGAGAGAGAATTCAATTCATATTGCATATAATATTTCTCATTTAAATAAATTTTTTTTTTTTTAATGGAACTACAAGTTGGTAACCTAAGCCATGGTTTTGACTCGTTCAAACATACTCCTATATATTATTGTATAAATTAAATTAGAGTGCATAAAGAATTTAGGTAATTAATCATGAATTATTTCCAAAATATAGAGCAAGATTACGAGAAGCGTCCATGACTTATATAGTATAAACTATAATTGGATCTGACATTGAAATTTAAAAATCATGGAAAACGAAAAACAAATTGAAAATGAAAAACACTTGTGTTTGTTTATATATTTAGGGATAAATCAAAAGTTGATAGAAAAAATAATAAATAATTACACCCTGTTTTTTAGCTTAGATAAGTCAAGTAGCTAAAATTTACTAACACCTGACCTTATTTTTCTTATTTGGGATCATGTGTTTTGGAAAGCATAACTCAATCTTGATCAAATGGTATTATTAATTATAGCTGAAGCTTGCATAACTGTTTTCTACCATTTTTTGATAAATATCTTCAACTATTTTCCTCAATAACTTTGACACGCGAAAGAAATGCAAAATTAACATTGAATTAGTCGCATGTAAATTGAAAATTTTACCATTAAAAAAAAAAAGACTTTATTTGTAGAAAATGAATGATCGGGACAAAAACATGTCACATTGTGATATAGAGCTAGTAATACGAATACCACTATTGCAAAGATCAATTTATATTAAGGGAATTAAGCATATGCTGCCGATAGCAACGTTTGGTGGGAAAGGTCCACAGTTGATAACAAAACAGCCAAATTTGTTAAAAGAATCGCTTTAAATAATAAATTAATTTTTTGCTAAAATAAAAAAAGATGCAGTATGTACATAAAATAATAATGATGCTGTATTATATTACAAAAGCCAATAATACAACTGAAAAATATACAGTAGAGAACTACAATCTGACTACCGATGGATCAAACTTATATAACATAAAAATGGTCCGTGCACAGATAAAGGGCATTAATGTCATTCAACTCGTATCCCACAAACTAATACGGATCGGATATTGAGTTGGAAATAATTTACCGACAAATTAAAGAAGTAAAAAAAACTATTAAGTCACGAGGTGGGAATTATCTTTAATTATAGTGTTGGCCCATCCCCAACAGATTTGAGAGATCCATTCTTATGCGGCCCGCTGATGATTCAACAATTCATTCTCCATCTTCATCATCATCGAAATCATCCTCATCGGACGACAAAGGAACCAGCCAACAAGTCCCGTGCAAGTGACCATTCACGCACACGAAGTACTCGATCTCTTCATAGCGACAACCAAGCCGCCGCTCTGCGCTTTTCGGAATGAGCCGAGCCGCAGTCATACTCCAAACTCGGGCACCACAGTAAGGACACCGTACGCCCTCCTCAAGTTCCACTTGTCTCTTTATCAAACAAGCCCTCGTCATTGACTTGATAAATCCCCTAAATACCCCTCTGTAAATCCCTAAAATCAAATCATCACCGTCCCTTTTCTCTCCGGTTCGATGCTCGCACGGATCGCTCACATACAGCACATCATTTCTACATTTGTTTGTCAAAAAGCTCCGACCCGAAGTCTTCGAGAAACGACACTCCTTCGTCAAGTGTCCGACTAACGACCTTCTCACCCTAAAATGTCGAGTTGAATGGCATCCGCAGCAGAAGAATAACACTTTCGCCAGCGCGTCCCATCCACCTCCCATCTGCCCACTACTAGTACTACTAGACGCGGAACCGTCTCTCAATGTGGCTATCATGCGCGGTGCGCGATACGCGCATAGCTCCTTCCAGAGTAGCCGTTTCGCCACGGCTCGTACATTGTTTTCTGCAAACCGACCCCAGCCGGCAGATGATGTGTATATCCCACTTGATGGACTGGAAGACCAGCACCAGAATACGCTCGTTCAAAATCCCCGAGTCGTCCGAGTTGGATGACTCGCCGCCAAACGGGTTGAGTCTCTGCCTCTGACTCGGGCTTGCAACTGCATTCATTTTCCCGACTGTTTTTTCTAAAGATTACAGAGGGAGGGACCGGCTTCTGATCAGGTATGATCGTGTTGGATCCCATATAAACTACGTCCACTTCTTGAATCATGTGGTCGGACACGTGTAAGACCAGGACTGAAAAAGATAAATAACTGCCTTCAATCATGTTTGAGAATCGTAAACGTGTCACTATACTATTGGAAGAAAGACGCGTGTGATGTGTTACCGATGGTTTTGGTTGTGTTAACGAATGGACGACGTAGCCACGTATTCCACTGGAAATATCTTTGTCGTGGATCAAAAAATATCTGAGGGGAATATACGTGGCAGATTTTGTAAAAGAAGTTAGTGGCTGGGAGTGTTTAAATATCTGGGGATTCTTATACCTTTTCGAGTGGAGCCTGCAAATAGTGGGTTTACACGTGTTGCTGTTGATGAGCCACACGTATTGGAATAGGATTGACTTTCGTTTTTGTGCAAGCGGAAAACTTAGGTAGATCTGATTTTTTGTCCCACTTATAGATCTTGTAGTGTGGATTAAATGTTATATAATTTATGACATAAGTTGATGTAAACAAGATTTTATAAAATTTAATTTTGACTGCAGAATTTACAGGTAAAATAAAAAATCGAATCTATGTAAGTATTTTCCTTTATTTTGCAAAACCGTAAAATCTTTTTAAGACGGGATTCATATAAATATTTTTCCAAAAAACCCCATGCCTGATTCTTTAAATTTGTGGTCACATGTCAAGGCTAGGGGTATTTATTCTGACATGCTGCATCAGCTTTAAATTGCCTTTAATGGAAATTGTGGGTCTAAATAATTCACGGTGGCTCTATGTTCCCCTCCCTCCAGAAGGAAGTTGTTGGGCTAAGACTCAATTGTACATTCCGAATTTTAACCTTTAATGATTTGATCGGCGCTTGCAGTCTTGTATACAAATTAAGTATGGGAAAGATTTAGGTAGATTTAGTATTTGGTTTCACTTATACATCTTGTGGTGTAGATTAAATATTAAAAAATCTATGATATAAGTTGATGTAAGTAAGATTTTATAAGATTTAATCTTGACCGCAAGTTTTACAGGTGGAATAAAAAATCGAGTTTATGTAAGTTTTTTCCATTAAGCATTACTATAAAGTGTAGTTTAGATAATGAATATTTTTTTAATAATTTTTTAATTATAAGTTTAAGTCTAAAGAATAAGAATAGAGATGAATTTTTTTTTTAAGTGACATTTAATATTTTGATATAGGCAAATTTTGTTATTGGACACAATTATTAAAAATAATATTTAATATTTAAATTTAAACTCTTAATAAAATTATCAAATATAAATTAAAAAATGTGTTGCAGGTAAAAAGAGAGGAAAATCAGGAAAAGAAGATTTAACATTAGCAATAGGCATCCGCTCGATCGTTTTAAGGCACTTGAATTGATAAAGGAGACAAGTGGGGATCTTTGGAAGGGAAAATCGTTGAAATAGTCCTTAAACTTTTTTACTTTAGTTAAAATAGTCCCTCAACTTTTTTTATAGTCAGAATGGTCCTCCAACTTTTATTTTTTAGTCAAGTTAGTCCTTTCATGTGAAATTTATAAATAAAAAAAAAATTTATGGTGACTACACCATAAAAGGATTTTTTTGGCTAAAAAATAAAAGTTAAAGGACTATTCTGGCTAAAAAAAAAGTTGAAGGACTATTCTGGCTAAAAAGAAAGTTGAGGGACTATTCTGGTTAAAGTGTAAAAGTTGAGGGACTATTTTGACGGCTTTCCCTCTTTGGAATAACATTTTTTTGTTTAAAAAAAAAAGGAAAAATGAAAAAGGTATTCATAAGATGCCTATGTGAAGATACATAAAGTAATACACTCATGATGATTGTTTTTTGTATTAGCGCGTGATTAATTTATGTGATGTATAATATGTTCATTAAGAATGATTATGTATGTTAGTTTGATACTAAAAAATTAATTGATCAGACTAATTAATTAACGGACTCAAAGAATTGATCAATTTATCTGATCAATTAAAAAGTTATCTATAAATAAAAGTTTATTTTGATATTATAAAGGATAAGAACAAAAACTAAAATAAGACGAGAATTTATGACATATTTATTTCCTCCTATCCTTTTCAACGAATCAGCATCGATGAAGGTGACGTGACTACGAATACTAAGCAAAGGGAGACAATTGGAGCACAAAGTCGAAGCCAATTGTTGCAATTGAGGAAAGTAGCGTGCCCGTCTTGGCATATCCCAAATCCTCACACTTGAAGAACTTTGACCACCTCAGTCCTCGGTAGTCATCCGTACATTTTTGGCTGTCATTAGGCCTGGGCCTTGGGTACTCCAACAAGGGCTTCATACTAAATATTATATATAGACATAATGCAACAATGCTTCATTGGGCCGCATCTTGATGATGGATATATATGAATGTTATTTCAGGCATAGGTCCAATTATATGGACAAGCGTAAAATAGTCCATTAAAGATTCACGGTCAGCAGCCCCATTAAGAACGAAATCCCTCTTGAATATTCACTCACATATAAAAGTACGAAATCAGAGCATGAGCCCATTCCTGGGTATGGTCCGATTCAATTCGTTTATTTATTTATTTTTTTAAATTATATTTTGTTTGATATTGTAGGCGGAGTATATCATTTGTTTATCTTTCTGCTTCCACAAAAGACTCGTACCAGAAAGATCCACACCCTTTCCTCCGCTACCCCTTACCCATCCCACCCAAAACACCCCTACCCCAAGCGTTCCAATACCTCCGCCAAATTAGGGTTAGGGTTTTAAGCCCGTACAGCAAGAACAAGCTTCGTTTTGAAAAATTTGGCTTTTTTTTAAAAATAAAAAAAATAAACTCAGGAGTTATTTTATTCATAAAAAAAAGCCATCCGTATTACAGAGTAAATTTTCTTCTTTGGAGCGTATGATATTTCAATGCCTGGGCCAATAAATATCAGATCTTCTGTTGTAAACCCTAGGAAGTTGAAAACCGCTTGCTTTTTCTATAAAGAAGTGGGCGATTTAGGTGTTTTTTCATCGCCCAACACCTTCAATTTGTCTTCTTTTGTGTGTTTTAGTCAGCGCATGCCTCTAATTTGATTGTCTGTTCTTTTAATCTCGTCTCCCTATGGCACCGAGTCGAAGAAAAGGTGCCAATAAGGCCTCCGCCGCCGCTTGCCGACAATGGAAGGTCGGTGATCTCGTTCTTGCAAAGGTTAAAGGGTTTCAGCCTTGGCCGGCTGCGGTATGTATATACTGCTTATTTATTCAACAACATACCTGTTTTTGGTCAGGCTTTTTTGGATTTTTTTTTTCTCCCTCTTTTAGTTAGCAAAACATTCCGTCTATCAAGACTTCCAGAAGAGTCTAATACAATTTACGGTTTGGTAATATATGCAAGTTTGTTGGTTATGGATCTGATGCCATGATTGATTTCCTTTTGCCCTTTTTTTTTTTTTTTTACTTCATATGGCTCTATTCCTGATTCTGTTGGGGAGGAAAGAGTAAGTGTATTCGTGGTTTAGTTGGTGAGACTGTATTTACTAAATAACTAGCAGAATGGAATATAAATTTCCCAGAAAACTTTAGATGGCAAAAGTTTTTATACCTTTTTAAAACCTGATGATGTCAACAAGCCCCTATTTAAGTAAAATTCTGATTACAACTAATGTTCACTTTCCATTAAAGAATTTTACTAGAAGAGGGAGGCCGGTTGGTTGGACAATATGAGTTAACCAAGGTACTTACAGAATATTCCATGCCAATGCAAAATTAGTTGTTAAGGTTTGTGAACTTATACATTCATAGTTGTTTACTAAATGAATTAGAAAGGGAGTTGCTAAGGGTGAGTTTGGGAGTTTAGGAGAGATAAAAGAAGAGAAATGTTTAAGTTATGAGAGAAAAGACATGATTGGCTTAATAGAAAAGAAGAGAAGAGATTATGCTTTCCTTCAATGTTGTTTGGAAGTTTTGAGAGAGAAAAGATTATAAATGTTGTTGTTTACAAGTTTACCCTTCTATTTAAATGTTGAAAATTATGTTTGGTGGGTAAAATTGTCATTACTATAAAAGTCATTAAACACATCTAACTTTCTCTCCATTTCTTCCCACTTTGGGAAGAAAAGGGGAGAGACAAAATAGCTTGATGAGAGATTTAGAAATCTCTCTATTTCTTTTTTCTTCTCTCCTAAACTCCCAAATGAAAGCAAAGTTTTAAGTTTCTCCCCAAATCTCTTATTTTCTTTCCTTTCCTTTCCATCCAAACGGACTGTAAGAGTCAAACAGAGAATAAAAAAGGCAGAGCAGGATGAAAGTGGGAAATGTATTCCGTTAATATATTTGAACTGAGGTAAACTTTTATTAATACATGGAGTGTTTTTGGAAGTACTTATGAAACACAACAAATGTCAAAAGTTTATTTCTAAAAGTCTGAATCTCAAGGGCAGCTTCGGTTAGATCTCTTCCTGTTGCTTTCTATTTGTTTGAATTAACTTACTAGTTTTTTGGATTTCTCTACTAGTTATTGAGTTAACTGTTACTGGTAATACTGTTCTCAGGAAATCCTGGATTGCTAGTAATAGAGTATATTATGTTTTGTGGATTTTCGCAATCTGATATTCTGTCAATTTCCTATTGCAAGAAATAGAGTATAGAGGCTGTTCTTTCCGTCTCCTCTCATCTTTTGATTTTTCTTTTAGGTGATTCTGTTGGCTCCCATATTTTTCAACAAGTTACGTAGAAACTTAGAAAGGAAAATAACGTGAAGTTGATTAAATATATGCGTATGGAATGAGCTGTATTTGCTACATAAAATGCTTAATGTTGGTTTATTTAAAGGTGAGAATTTTAAATTAAGATTGTTGATTAAAAAGAACTCACCAGCAAGAATTTTGCATGAGCTTGGCTTTGTCATACGTTGTTAGCTTTAGATGTCAGGTTATTATAATACTCACCCACTCTTTCTCTCTCTCCTAATTTTTTCTAGTAAGTGTCAAGGCAACTATATTTTTTTTGAGCTGTAGTTAATTTAATTCTATATTAGAGGATATATTGGGCAAGCTGATTGAGAATTTCCATGGTGACCGTGGTATGTTTAATTTTTTTTTTTTTTTTTTTTTTTTGGGTGGACTTGAGCCTAATTATGTATATCGACTTGTAGGCTCCTCTTAAACTTGAAATATTAACAACTGAAGAAGATCCTCTGGCAATTGAAGAAAAATTATGAAAGTATACACTTATTAACATTAGCTTGTTGCCTTATATATTTTACAAAATATGGAAAATTTGTGTATACATTTCTATGGAACTTAATAACAAATGGCATACCGTTGTTTTTAGTCTTCCCACTTCCTTTTTTTCCCTTAAAAAAAATTCTTTGAAACTAATGAATTAATTGGACAGAGTAAATTGAGCCTGCCTTGATTGCTGGTGGCAGGTGAGTGAGCCAGAGAATCTAGTGGGGCTATGCGACCGACTGGAAGAAAGTACTTGTGTACTTTTTTGGAACTCAACAGATGTGAGTCCTCTTACTTTCTTTTTGCCCCTATTGCTATCTTTTTTCCCTAATGAAATAGCATTATGCGTGTTAGTGAAATTGCATGTTACTTATCTGTCCCATTGGTAGTGTCATGCTTACTTTTTCTTGTCTCTAAATTTTTGTCATGTTCAAAAGGTCAAAGATCATTATTCTTTTTCCACTTTTATCCTTTGTCTTTTTTTTTTTTTTGGGGGGTGAATGACAGATGTAGTACCATTCAAATTTTGAATTTTGGAGGCTTATATTAGAAAGATCTAAATAACTAATCAATATCAACACGTTATTCGTAAAAAGTTGGATTCGCAAAAAATGACAAAAGATGTGGGATGGAGTTTATATTTGTCAAACATATACATAATGTGTGTTTGTATATGCATGTGGATTGTACGTGCCTAAGTTTTGTCAAGCATTGTCTAGACATTACTATCATATCAATACTATTCATCTGTTTGAATATGGGGTTTTGTTTTCTTCGTTTATCATAATCTGTTGGGTAAAATCCAGTGTATACTTCTTAAAAAGTCACAATTAGTGAGGCAAACTAATAATTGTCCTTAAGTAGGCCCAAATTATGTCCTAATATCATTTCCCCATATAAAAAAAGATAAGATTTTGGTAAGTGAAACTTATGACTGGTTTATTAAAGCATTTCATTACCCTTATTAGTTGAACGCTCCTATAAGTACTTAAAATGCTTCTTGGCTTTGGAGCACCTAATTGAAGGAATGTGCGAGTTTCATGTAGCCCTTTGTTCCAAAACCCGGTTCATAAGTTATTCATCAATGTATCTTTAAGTAATTGATGGAGACTCAACTTAGGTCAAGTTATGCCAGTTAGGAATAATCATGAGTTTAGATGGTGATGTAGATCTCTTAAAACATTTATATATTGAGGTCTATTTTTGTCTAATTTTTTTCATGTTCGTCATTGAAAAAAGCTTGGTCTGCTTCTTCCTGCATGTTGACCTTGGTATCATCCTTAAGGTCAACATAATTATGTACTAGTCTTCTTTGAATGTGTTGAAGCTGTCTCTTTTAATCTGCTTTTGGTAGATGTAGGAGAATGCAAGCATGAAGTCTTTACATGTTCTGGAGCATTGATTTATTTTCATGTTTAGCAATTCTATTTTCCCTGAAGTCCGCATGAATGAAGAGTTAAATGCCTGAAAAATAGTGTAAGAATAACATAATAACACAACAAGAAGCAGGAACTTACAAAAATTTGGCATCTTAAAGAGAGAATTTTGTTTCTGTGCTAACTTGCTCAACAGAAGATCTGTTTGGAGTTGTCTTGGGTCTTATCTGGAATCCATCCCTTATGATTCAATTTCTTTAATTATCTCCAAATCCATTCGTTAAGATGGATGGGTGGGTATACTAGGATGGACAAGATACGCAATGAGCATATTCGTGATAAGAATGGAGTAGCACGTATTCATAAGATTGAAAAGATGAGAGAAACATGCTTAAGTGGTTAGGTCACGTGCTAAGACAGACCAGTAGATGCGCCTGTCAGGCGAGTAGATTTTAGAAAGTAGTTAACATAAGAGGGGTAGAGGGAAGACCGAAAAAGACTTGGTGGGTAACTTGTAAGAAAAATATAACCGATCTAGGAATTAAGGATGATGCAGTTCATGATAGAGCGCAATGGCATAGTTGGATTTATGTAGCCGACCCTACTTAGTGGGAATAAGGCTTGATTTGTTTGTTTGTTTATCTCCAAATCCATTCGTTTGTTGCTTTTCCAAAACTGTAAATTAATGATGGAATAATCTGTTTGTGAATTTGTGGATTAATCTGTTTCGGTTGCTTTCTCCTCCTTTTTCTGTGGCTGTGGAATTAGCCTTTTGGATGTGGGCAGCACCTTATTGTTTGATGGACTCTTCTCAACATCTTTCATGGTTAGACGTGTAATTATTTTTCCCTGGCAGAGTAACAAAGCTAACAAAAGCAAATAAACTGAAAGTACTCACGTAAACACTAAGCAACGTAGCTTGTTGACAATTGGATAGATGGGAGTAACATCATCAGCTTAGGATTCAGCATATGAGAAATATATTTTACATCTTTGATTTTGTGTTTTCCTTTCCTCGCAGAGCCTTCTGCAACCCTGCTGATGTTGAAGCATTTACAGAAGAGAAGAAGCAATCTCTTCTAGGTAGACGTCATGGAAAAGGTGCTGATTTTGTTCGTGCTGTGCATGAGATCATTGAAAGCTATGAGAAACTGAAAAGGCAGGACCATGTCAATAACGCAACTGCCACAATTGAACATGCTCCGGTCAGTGAAGATAACTTGGGCGAATTATTGAACAAAGTTTACCCCAATGGTGAAACTTCTGCTACAACATTTCAATTATGTCAGAAAAATAGACCTCCAGCTGCAGAAGAAGAAGATGATGTAAACATTAATTCAGAAAGTGCTGCAGCTTTCACCGGAAAGGATGGTAAGGTATGGCAAGACAGAGATATGGTTAACTCTAGTCTGGTGGTCACAGAAATGGCTTTGTCACATACTGATTCCTCGAGAGAAATATTTGGTAGCACAGAGTCACAGAACTGTTTCACATGTAGAGGACCACCCTCTGCTAAACAGGCTAGAAGCACATCAAAGGCAGATTCTACTAAACATCAAAATTTCATATCCCACACTAGGAATATCACAGCTAGTGTATTGCGGGATGGATTTGGGGGGAGGAATAAAAGGATCAGAAAATCACCTGATGTTTTTGGTGGCCATGAAGTGGAATCACTTGATTTGATTTCAAATGGTAGTATTGAAGGTAATAATTCTGAAATTTTAACAGCCGACTCTGATTCACTTAGCTTGAATGAGGGCTGCACTGTTGAGTCAGAATGTAAAGCTATACAAGCTGACACTGTTATTGAACTTCGTCAAAGGACTGAACTGAGTCGAAGGCTTGACCTCCAAACAAATGGCGTCCATAAAAAGAAAAACATTAGCAGGATGCCTAACAGGAAAAGGCCTAGCAAAGGTGCTGAGTTCACTGCTAGACCAGATGAAAAAATATCTTCGGATGCTGATGTTGTTAAGAGTGAACATATCTTGCATGGTGATCAAGAAAGATCAACTGAAAGATGCCTCAACGAAGATGGTGATGAGCACCTGCCTTTGGTCAAAAGAGCTAGGGTTCGTATGGGTAGAGCTTTGTCGACCCAGAATGAACTGGCAACTTCAGTAGATATGGAGAAGCCGCCAGAAGTTTGTAACAGCCTTTCCGATCAATTCCATGTATCATGTGATCGGGAGGGAGATGGTACTGATCAGAACCCTTTTCCTGTGATAGGAGAAATGGAAAATTCATCACCACCAAATAAATATCATGCTCTGAAGGATCGGATATGGGAAGTCAGAAAGAATCAACACTTTGCCAATTCTTTAGATGGTGAAGCTGCTTTACCTCCATCAAAACGCTTACATCGTGCATTGGAGGCCATGTCTGCATCGCTGAATGCCGCAGAAGACAATCAACCAGCTTCAGATGGACCATCAACAACAAAGGTTGACACCAGTGGATGTTGTTCTTCTTTCTCAGATGACTGCTCAAAGTTATATTTGGAAAGGAAATCAGGTAGTGGATTTGGGGCCAGTATAGCAGAGGATAATGAAAATATTCGAAACAGGAAATCTCATAATGGTGCTTCTGAGTTTTCTATCCAGTCAGATCTGCCAATAGAAAATGATATGCTACCTTCTGCAGAAGTAGTAACTCTCTATAGTAGTGATGGTGCGAAACACAAGTCATCCAAAGAAGAAATGGACTCCTCTGATGGTAAAAATCTTTTGGGATCTTCTTCCTGCGACCGTCTTGACACTGTTGTGGTTTTAGAATGCTCTAAATCACCGTCAACTAAATGGGCCCATGTCAATAGTCCTGGTTCACCAGGTGTGCTTTTGCCTTCTCACGATGATGGCAAATCTGAGTCTTCTAAACCTTCTGAAAAACTTGATAGACAATATAACCTTCCAGATAAGTTCTAATCTTTTATCAGGGGATAATATCGCCAATCTTTCACCACATGCTGGTACAAATATGCAAAAGGATAGTGCAGATGACAATTTTGATGAAACTATTAAGTTGTGTCAAATGATACCAGAGGAGAACCAGCAAGATACTGGAATGTGAGTTTGAAACTTATTTTGATCTGGCTTCTGATATAGGAACTCTTCAATGTATTAATTTTTTTACATTTTTTTTCTGGTACCAAGCTCTTATATCCATTTTACCCATTTTGCAATTGTTACATGTTCGCATTGTTCTCTACCTTGCTTTTTCTGCGTTTTGTTTTATTGACTCTGAATTGATTATGAATCTTTTCCTAGGTCAAAGGATGTGGAAGAAAGTAAACTCACCACAAGGGACTCTTCTGCTACCTTATGTCCAGTTCCCATGGATGTTATGAGTAATGGCAATGAGGATCAAGATCAATCTTGTTCTAATTCTGTCTCTGAGGATCCCATTCATGGGATAAGACAATCTCAGTTACTCAGCCATCATCATCTATGACTGATGGGTTGAACTCCGTTGTATGTGCAGTACCTCATACTTCAACCTGCAACATATCTGCATCAGTTAATAATTCTGTCCAAGTTAATGGATCTTGTAGCCCTTCTTTTCATTCCCATCCCAATATTCCAAAAGTTGCTGGAAAATGGAATTATAAAGAAGCTCATGCTGCTCTGACATCTTTTGAGGCCATCCTTGGAACACTTACTAGGACAAAGGAAAGCATTGGTCGAGCAACACGTAGTGCCATTGACTGTGCAAAAGCTGGTGTTGCTGCTAAGGTAGGATTTTGTCCTTTGCATCATATTCCCTTTGTCTCATTTTCACTAATCCTCTTAGGCCAGGCATGGAGATAGAGAGATTTCTACTTGTGATTTTTTCGGTAGATATACATTATTTAAAGAACTTGGAGATTAGATTATGGGAGATTAATGAGATTTGTGGAAGAAAACCAATATCAAGTGGTGTGAGGAATGTCTTAATGATTTTTCTTATGGCTTTACTTTGTAATTCAGGTAATTTTAGACGAACTCCTGATACATCCAGAGAATCTTTTGGCAGGTTATCTAGTGGATTTCATTTTTAAGATAGCTTTATCATTTTTCCTGTTCAAGCAAATTCTTATTTGAAAAAGCAAATATCTTGAGTGGCCTCTTTAGTTGCTTTAATTTAATTGTATTATCCTGTAACTGAAAAAATATGAGTCAATTAATGTTTGAGAAGGCAGGTAACATTGAAGTTTGTAAGGACGATAGAACGAAATTCAGCGACATTAGTAAAGCATTTCTCCTTCAATGAATATACCTGTTGTAAAGATCTTTGGTTTCAATAACTTGGGCTTTGTTTGCTTGTTAATTGATTTTGTTTGAATTGTTCTTTTGGGATTCATAGTCTAGTAGTATTGTTATGCCATGAAATTAGGGGCTGAATCAAGTTTGATGCTGGATAATGCACATTTAGTAGCCCAATTTTGCCTCATACATCTCATATGCAATATCACTGGTGAGTAGAGGATAGTTATGATTGGAACATCCTTTCTAAATGTTTGTGAATCAGGTGCATCTGGCCATTAAGCTTAGTTGTTTGGTGCTGATCTGTAAGTGAAAGGTGTGATTGGTGAGGTGCAAGGAACAATGGTGTCGAAGTGTAATACAAAAATGGACTGAATAAGGCTGTTTGAATTTTCTTAAACTAAACAAAAAATGAAATCGTTAAGTATGCGTTTTTTCCTGATTTTATAATATTGGAAAGAAGCTTGATTGAATTGCTTAAGCGTAAGTTAAGTATTAATGGGGAAGAACGGTTTGTGTTGAGAGTCATCTGACAAATTATTATTCATTTGAACTGTAATCCTGTAATTCTATCAATTCTCATTGTTGCGTTCGTGACGCATGCATCTTCTCATTATGTTACTCCATTTTAAATGGGCGCTGAATGTGCTTCTCAATTCTCATTATGTTACTCCATTTTTTAAGTGGGCCATTTCAAATGATGAATGTGTTTTATGATGTACGAAAAAGTATGTGTGGATATCAGACTTATTTGGTCCATTCAACAAACCTGTTGAGTCTATATCCTTTTATACCAAGGGTGTTGGTTTGATAAATGGAATTAGGCGCACAAATCCATGAGGAATTTATGTACTGGTTTTCAGTTTTTAGCAATTTTGATGACTCTTTTGAGATTTACTTCTCAGAAGTAAGTTTGGAAACCTATAATACAGGTTTATTTGTCAAATTTATCTTTTGCTTTTAATCCTGTCATTTCCCTGATGTTTTAGAAAGGACAGACTCGATTTACTGGATTTATCCTTTACTTCTCAGTTAACTGTCTGAAACATGAGTGTGTAACCTATACTCCTATATTCATGTTTGTAAACTTGGCATTTGGTTGTTGTAAGCAGAAGAGAAAATTTAACATGTACTCTTGGTGGTTTCATCCTGTAATGATGGTGTATGACTTAATTTCTGTCCCTCTCTCTCAAACTGTTTAGGTGGTAGAAATACTTGCATACAATTTGGAACACAAGTCAAGTTTACATAGAAAAGTGGACTTATTCTTTCTAGTTGATTCTATTGCCCAGTGCTCAAGAGGTTTGAAAGGTAAGTTTATCATCATTCTCTTTTATTGGTATTGGGGAATGCATGGCACAGGACAGCCCCATAATTAGATATATAGCTGATGTGGGACTAGTTGGACTGAAATTTGGGAACTCAGGTGATGTTGGTGGTATATATCCCTCAGCAATTCTAGCAGTATTGCCACGTTTGTTGTCAGCTGCTGTCCCCCCTGGAAGTAGTTCTCAAGAAAATCGTAAGCAGTCAACATTCTGAATTTTTTTTTTTTTTTTTTTTTTTTTTTGGGATTCATGAATTTAGTTTCTTATATAACCATTATTTTGCTGGAAAGGTTTTGAGGGTCTGGCAGGAAAGGAGGATCCTTCCAGAATCCATTGTTCGGCACCATGCCATCCGGGAACTTGATTCCTTCTGCGGTTCTTCTTGTCCTAGAGTATTTTCGCGTCGTTCAAGAAACGAAAGGGCATTTGATGATCCAATAAGACAAATGGAGGGTATGCTTGTTGATGAATATGGAAGGTATGATTCCTTCGTCTGCCTTAATATTAATTGATCTTCACTGTAGATTAATTAATGTGTTGACTGTTATTGTTAAATTTTGTTCTGTTGTTTCAGCAACTCAAGTATTCAACTTCCTGGGTTCCACATGCCTCCTATGTTGAGGGATGAAGATAATGGAGTTGATTCTGATGGAGAGAGTTTTGAGGCAGTCACTCCTGAACATGACACCAAAAGATCTGATGGGGAAATGAAGCCCATCCCTGTAGTTGAGAAGCATCGGCTTGTCTTGGAAGATGTTGATGGTGAGCTTGAAATGGAGGATCTAGCTCCCTCTTCCAAAGCTGTTATGCCGACCAGTAATAGTGCAGGCACTGATATTCTACAGACTTCACATCATCCAATTGGAACTCTGGTTGCTGCATCCTTTGCCCCTCCACTACCTAAGGATGTTCCACCAATGTTGCCGCCTTTGCCGATATCCTTTCCCCCACCCCCACCCCTGCCCCTGTTGTAGAGCATCTTTTCCTCTTCCATCTGAAAGGCCTGATTGCATTTCAAATTGTCTCAGTTCTGAGGTGTGTACTTGTGTGCTGGTACATTCAGATCTCACTACTTGTGTCGTCTTTGGCGGACTTATCTTTACAGGACAGTTGAATTTCTGATTCTAATATGATGTGATTTGGATTTGCAGAACGTCGAAGATGACTTGTATAATTATACGGCAGAGCAGTCAATTACACCAGGAGTTTACCATACAATCTCTGATGATGTCCGCTGTTCTACACATAGCCGTATTGATTTTCATTCTCAGGTGCCAAAACAAATACCCAACTCAACTAATTGTTCTTTCAGCAATCCATCTGTCTCCCTTCCACCAATCTGTGCAGTAACAAACAACATTCCACCGGCAGATGGTGCATTCAATAACAGTTTCTGTCTACGTCCACCTCATCCTGCTTCATCTAATCAGTTTTCTTATGTACAAGCCGATCAACGAGTACAATCACGTAGGGATATCCCACCACCATCCCATCCCAACAGATTTCACTTGCAGAATACCGAAAACGGAAACTTTTACAGAGACCATGATAGCATGAAATTGGCTTCACGTGATATTGGAGAGCACTGGAGGACTCCACCACCTTTTCTTGGTATAAATTTTCGTTGGGCTTTGTTTAATTTGTCAGCTGCATGCGTCTTCTTTTTCCTTGGATTTGTTTGGCAGCAAGTTACAAAAAAAAACTTGCTTTCAGGGCCACAGTATCCAGAAGGTTCAAGAATGCCCTATGCACCTGCTCCATATGCTGGCCAGCTTGGTGAACCAGCTTTACCGAGCAATCCTTGGGCTTTCCCTCCTCGGGCCATGAATCATAGGACGCTCATGCCTCATAGACCCCCCTCTATGATGTTGCTGGAGGTCCAATACCAGTGGCAGCTAGAGGTATTTCTCCTTGCACTTTGTTGTCTAGGAACTTCATACCCCCCACAACTGTGGTTGATGCCCCCCAAATACCCAACCAAAAGCGTATTGTTGGAAATGGGAAGTAAAGTGAGGTTTTTATTTGAATTTGCTTGTGAGAGGGTGTACGAGGAGATTTAGTATTAGTAAGTTTCTGGTACTGGTTGAGTTTGAAAGGCTGAGTGGAAGAGGGCAGTCACCTAGCTGCTTCTTGGCCACAACCCCTGCTTATATAAGTGTTTGTGCCATTCTCATGGATGATGGAAAGGGAAATAGGAGATAAAAATGGATATGAGATCACGAAGGGTTATCATGCAGTTTGCCAAGCCTGCCGATTTCACCATTTTTCTATTTTAAGGCCATTTATTAGATAGTGGTGGATACATGGTTTGATGAAGTGGAAGTGGGTCTAAACCAGATTTAGACTTTGAAGTTCCATCCACACTGGAGACATCTTGTTTTCTCTACTTGCTTATGCAGCTGTTACAAGTTGCAACGGACTGCAGGAAACAACCAGTTTGTGTTTTTCCTTGGCATAATTTTTGGTCTTTTGGGTATTTCAGGTCCCAACTGTTGGAGACCAAGATGAATAATTATCAATGGCTTCAAGCAAATGCTATTGTCTCCACCAAGTAATCTTCCTTGCAGTGTCTCAGTTTCAATTAGTTAAAGAAATTTGAGAAAATCTTCATTAACTTTAATTCCATTATCATTCTGATATTGGGTTCAAATTGTTGGGATATTGTTGATAGGTGCAACCTGTATTCTTTTTGCGGCTTGTTCAAAAAATATGGAGAATTTTTGGCTGGTCCTTGTAAAAGATATTTCCCATCTTCCGAAAAGGGGAGTCACAGGGAAGTAACCGGCATAGTCCAAGTATGGGACCATATATATGTACTTACAAACCCCCCTGCATATTGTGGAATGATTTGGCTCTCAAGATTGCACAGTTGTATAATCTGTTCCCTAGGCAGCGAGTTTGTGTATCTTAACAGAGTTTTAGTCCTAGTTTTTTCCGACAATCTGGTATAGGATTTGTCATTAACTTTTGTTAAATTTAGGACAGCCTCACCCCAAAGTCTAGTCTTCTGTAAAAATATGAAAATGTTGATTGTACATTCAAATTAGTATAAATAGCGCCAGCTGAATCAGAATGATTGAAGCTGGAGGTTCCTTGAGGTCACTGTCATATTGTTCCTTATGGTTTATGGTGTGGAATATTCATTTAGTAGACTAATGTGCAATGAGTTAATCTTTCCTAGATTATGAGTGTATAAGAACTTTTTACAATAGATGTTCTAGATAACAATTTTGTAGAAGTAATAGTTTACTGACCTTTAAATTAAAGATAATATTGGGGAAAATGTCTATTGCCTCGTGTAAAGTAAAATAATTGTTTTTCCAACTTCCATGTAAAAGATGTACAATTAATCGCAACTTTTTTAAAGTAAAAGCCCATTTACTTCCTAGCTAAGGATGTGCAACAGACGGTTACAATCAATTTCGCACGCACCTAAATGTCCATTTCTCCCAAAATTGTGCAATAGATGGCGCTGTAAAGCCTTTCAAACTGTATTGTTTAACACGAATATTACGTCCAAGAATGAACATAATTGAAATTTTTATTTTGGTGCCCCTCAATCAATAGGAAAATGCCATTTGAACTGTAGGGTTTATTATTTTTTGAATAAGTTGACTCTTATTTTTTAAAAATATGAGTCATCTATTCTAAATAAAAGGTTATTATTAGTTGAAGAACAACTATTATGCATGTCTAATAGTTGTTCACATAAAATATCTGTGAACATAATAAATTAGTTGTCAAAATCTATTTGTAGACATAACAAATTATTGTTATCGACATCTATTTTTCAATTTTTTGAACTCACAGATATAACACACCAAATTTTATAAAGATCAGTTTTTGTCAAGATTAGTTTCGTTCATATTTGGAAGAGTCTTAAACTTATTTATATATTAATTTAAATAACGTTATGTGTGATAGAATAAACGAAAATATTTTCCCCCAATTTTTTGTTAGAGCTGATGGAAAAATGGTACTCGATCAATCGTGACCGTTAATTCAATACTAAAAAGTAAAATACTGGTTTCGTCTGGCTAGGCAATAAGAAGACTGTACAAATATTTAGAAAAAACTACTAATACAAGTATGGCTAGTATAAAACCGCATGCGTTGCACGTGGCAATTTATTCTTTTTGTGACACTAAAGAGAAGAAAAGTTTTAAAAGTATCATATAAAAATTTTTGCTCATGAAACTATATTTTTCATCAGAGATTACAATACAAAGTAAAATCAAAATTCTCATTAATTTCTTCACGCTCGTTTCACCCTCCATAAGAGCCATATTTTGACTTTTCCGGTGACACTCCACGGGTAAGCTATATCCTTTCCTGCCTACATCAAGATTAATAATCATTGTAAGTTTTTTTTTGGCACAAGAAAAGAAAAAAGGTAAATTATAATAAGGAACACTTTTGTGATCTGACTAATATTCATGTTTTGTGTTAAAATACATAAATAACTTTATTTAGAGGCTTTAAATGATAAAAATAACTCTTTAAATAAAAATTTTCAACCTCCTAATATTTACTTAATGGAATATCTAACGTTTTATTTCGACCCAAATCATAAGGGAACAGATCATAAGTTTACAAACTATAGAGATAACCTAACACCAAACCTCAAAAGGTTCCTTGTAATTTATCCAAAAAAACAAATGTAGTAATGTCCTAAAACTGTTTTAGATTACAGAATAGGATTAATTTGGGTTACCAAAAATGTTTTTAACAATTTAATATGAAAATTGATGACAAAAAAATATTCATTTTTATAAGACTCAACTTTTGGCATACTTTTATCATCTTTTCAATTTATATCTAAACAAATTTAATATGTCAATGCCTGATTTTTGAATAGTTTAGATGTTACATTTTATAATAGTATATTTGTTAATTACAAGTATTTTATTCTTTATATTTATTTTTTGATTGAGTACATTAGAAGATTAGTTAATGGCATATTTAGTTTGAGAAGATATACTTTTTTCAAGCATATTCCTTGTCTATATTATGATGTTTGTTAATTATGCATTAAGGTAAAACATCAATTATATAAAGTTTAGGCTATTTGAGTCTATCTAAAGTACAAAATTAAAAAGATTTATTTCCTTATCTTGAAATTATTTGAACGTGACTATGTATTACGTAGGATTAAAAGAATAAATCTCAAAAATTGTACTTAGATGTTTTCATCTTATGTGAATAGCTTCATTTAGTAGGTTGAATTTTTTTCAAATAACCTTCTAAACAATAGTCTTTTTACTTAGTTGTGAGAAACTTCTCTATGTATGGGTTCTTCTGTAGAATTTACTTTTTTACCAAGGTAAGTTGATTACACCAATATACTAATTAATGCAAAATACCTACAATCCAAATAAAGAATATATAATGGAAAGTTGACATGAATCCACGTATATCATCATGTATTAAAATCTAGCAACTTTAGAGCATGCAATCAATGAAACTATCACTTACAAAACCTACAACTTTCTTTGGAATAGAGACGTATACTGCAATTAGAAATTCAAAATCCAACAAATTATCATGTAGAAGTAATGTTCAAAAACTCCATAATCATACCAGTGAAAATACTACTATTTTAACTTCCAAGCACTAATGAATGTTATTTCTTTTTTACATTTTTAGGAGTATTTTACATAAATATCTCAACAATGATTAAAAAAGGAAAAAAGAAAAAAGCATTCAAGTCATTAAATTTTATCAACATAAATGCCAAAGCAATTTGACGTGGCAAGTAGGGGTATTCATGGATCTGGGTACCCAGTCCATAAGTCAAAAAAGGTACTCGACCTTCACCGATCGAATTGAGAAAATTTTAACTCTCTACCCGATCCATTCAAAGCGAATACCTAGTCAATCGAGCACCGTGAAAGAGGATCGGGTATACCGGATACCCGATTTTATTCCCTACAACACATCTTATATGAAAAATTCTTACAATCTACTAAAAATGAAATGCTTAAAAGTTAAACCCATACAATGTATTGAAATCCTCAAAACCTAACAGGCCAACAAAGAGAAATCATCACAAGTCCAACAGAGAAAAGAGACGGCTGTTGTGTCTGCCGAAGAGGAGTGAATGAAAGTATGAAAGATAACCCGTTAATCAATGACCCTATGTTCGAATTGGTAACCCTACTAAGAAAAATTACGAAATTGCCTCTGAAATAGATCAATTTGGGTACTCGACGGATCACTAAAATGTGATCCGCTACCCGACCCTCACATTGAACGACTTGACCCTTATTCAGAATGCAGTTCGGGTACTCTCTTTTTCCGGTTCGGAACGGATCTGTTCAACGAGTTTTTTGGGTCAGCGAATTGAGATAAACACCTCTAGTGGCAAGATCTTATCAAATCACAACCTCCCTAATTTTATATCTTCGGCCAGATTTCTTTCCTTCTTTATTGGATGTTCTAGTGACACATAAGTGACTCTTATTTGTCACATTATATTTGTTATTTTATATAGATGTACTCATAAAATTATAGTCATTGAATTATAGTACAGGTATTATTAAAAAGAAATCTGAGTCATTAAATCAAGTTATATTAAGATTTCACTATGAACAAATTTTTGGACCCATTTCTGTAACATAATTTTACAGCACGTTCATTCGGAAAAATTATATTTTTATATTACAAAATTCACATCATCTTCTTTGATTAGTCGGTTAGCAATCTTAAACTTGTATCCATATTTATATCATTGTATATTTGTATGTCATCTATATATGACTCTTAAACTAAGGAATACTTTTGTATGAAACATTTCATTCAAGTTTTCAAATATTATTTAAAATGCTACGAAACGATTACATTATTTACTACAGCACGCTAAACTGAAATTCCTAGTATCGACACTTAACTAAAAATTGTTATATTCTTGAAGATGCCTTATGTACGGTGAAGGTGATTAACATTATCTCGCTGGAGGCATAGAGGCAAGGCTATTGACTTGATGTTCTTTGGCTTTGAATTAAGTGATAATTTCACAAACTAATACCGCTTAGTGCCACTGAATTTTAAAAAATGTCACTTATCTCTCATAATTTCAATTTTGTTGTAATATTTTTAGTCCAAACGCTTAAAAAACTAATTTAAGTGTAGAGAGAATACTTTCATTCTAATTTTACCCTTACTAACAAAATTTTAACTTACTAAAATAGTTATAAAATAGGGAAAAGAAAATTAGAGAGGTGTAACTTAATGTTATTAATATAAAAATATATTTTTTCAGTTTTTAAATTTGTGATTTACTAAACAAAATACCAACATTGTTCTTATAATATGTAGTATTTTTTTACGTGTTCTAAATTTTTGTTCAAAGTGGCAAGCATTTTAATACACTCATATATATTCGTAAACAAATTAATTAAAAGAGCTATGTCAAAATTTTATTTTAATTTTTCTTAGCATTTGTAATTTCTCAAATAAAATATCAATTTTTTTATTAAAATATATAGTGCTTTTTATGTATCCCAACTTTTTTAAATCGATGCACACAATAACATTACATGCACATACATTTTTGCAAATAAATTTACAAAAAAATATATGTATTGAACATACATTTTATATTTTTCTATTTCAAGTTTGTGATTTCCTAACCAAAATATACCAAGTTCATTTATTTATTACATTACATGGTGTATTTTTACATATTTCAAATTTTTATTTGAATTGATACAAACAACCACGTTAACGTCTGCACATATTATCTTAAATTAGTTAACACAAATTTTTATTGTTTCTAACTTTTTTATTCATGAGTTTGTGATTCCCTAAAAAAGTAATAATTATATTTATTCTATTATAATATATGGTATGTTTCTACGTGTTTATATTCTTGTTCAATGAAACAAATACAAAATAAATTAGTTTGCACATGTTATTATAATAATAAGTTGAATAAAAAATTTGTTAGGAATTAATTTAAAGAGTATTAAGTGAAATTGTTAAAAAACCTTAGGGGAGGTTTTTTAAACTACTCATTTCATAATATGGCTAATGTAACGACAGTATAAATGTTTTTTTATGCTAGTTAGTATTAAAGATGGGACCCACTTACAATACAAGAGAAGTATGTGATATTTTTCAAAATTTAAGGATATTAAGTGATATTAGTATAAACCTCAGGAAAAGTTTATAAAACTATCCCTTGAATTAAACTGCACAACTTTGGTTACTTTAGGGCTTTTAGTTTATTAAACTTTGTTCCCTTTGCAATGTGTGTGGAAAGAATGTAACCAAATTTAGAGTGTTTAAAGATTTTGTAGTTGATATTAGTCGTAAAAAAATGTTTTAATAATAGTTGAGTAAATATAGGAGATTTTACATGTGGAAAATTTTGGAGAGCAATACAAACTCATATTGGGTAGATATTATTGAAATTAGTCATCAAAAAATGTTTTAATAATAGTTCAGTAAATATAGGTGGTGGTTTTACATGTGAAAAATTTTGGAGAGAAATACAAATTCATATTGGGTAGATATTATTGAAATTACATTTGAAAGTAATACTTTGAAGTTATTGTTCATGTTACAGGTACAACTTGAGACAACCACAAATTATAAACCTTTTAGAAATAAATTGTTATAATGAAATCAAAGTTAGTTAAATACAATTGTTCTTGAAATAGAGTGTATGATTCCTCCAATATTTCTATGTTGCTAATTTAGTTGTCAAAATAAAAAATTTTCTTTAATTGATTAATTTAAAAAAATATATATGTAAATAATTCCCGTGCGAGGTAACTAGTCAGCATGCAATACATTGACTATTAGACTGTTTAGACCCTTGGTACAATTTGAGACAATCACATTTAGAAATAAATTGTTATAGTGGTTGAAAAATGAAATCCAAATTAGACTAAATACGATTGTTCTTGAAATAGTGTTTATAATGCCTCCAATATTCCTATGTTGCTAATTTAGTTGTCAAAGAATAAAACTTTTTCTTTAATTAGTTTTAAGAAAAAATATGCAAATAATTCCTATAGGTAACCCACCAACATGCAATGCACGGACTTTTAGACTGTTTAGACTCTTTGGTACAATTTGAGACAACCACAAAATATACACCTTTTAGAAATAAATTGTTATAGTGCTAAAAATTAAAATCCAAGTTAGACTAAATACGATTGTTCTTGGAATAGAGTTTATAATGCCTCAAATATTCCTATGTTGCTAATTTAGTTGTCAAAATAAAACTTTTTCTTTAATTAATTTTAAGACAAAAAATATGCAAATAATTCACGTATGAGGTAACCCATCAACATATAATGCACGGACTCTTAGACTATTTAGACCATTTGTTCAATGGCCATCTACAATAATAGTTCAGTGGTTATATATATTTTTTGCTCTTAAATTATTGAAGAATGCAAATCGAGAAATTGGCAAAAAATTTGTGCATTCATTTTAAGTAGGGTTAATTGTGATATGCACTGCCTCTGAACTTTTATTTTGTAGAACACAAAATTTATATATTTTTTAAAATTTTGTAAACAATAAAACCCAAAACATAGTTGGACATAATATATTAGTAACTATATGAGAATTTATTGCACTAGATTTAAATATGGTTTGATTGTAACCATATTCTATTATTTTATACAGTAACATAATACCTAAATTGTTATGCAAAAACCAGATTAGTTAAAGTTATCATATGAAATATATGTACATAATGTCTTCTAGGATTCACGTTGTGGACTTTTGTGTCCTACGTGAATTATCCTATCAAATTTTTGTATCATATCCTTGTTTAATTCTTAAAAGGCAACCAACAAATTAAAATTTCTTTGATATGCTTCTCTAATTCCTAAAATACACCATTAAAATTCTATTTATAGGTAAATTTATTTCAATCATACTTAATTTCTAATATTACAAATTAAAATTTCTTTGATATACTTCTCTAATTCCTAAAATACATCATCAAATTCTAGTTCATATATAAAGGAAATTTATTTCAACCATATTTATTTCTTAATATTAATCCTTAAATTTGGGTTTATTTCCTCTTTTATTCATTTAGGACTAAGTTACAAAAATAGCCTCAATGATCATAAAAGAACATCCAAATTTGATTATATAACATGGTCATTAAATTTTATAACAAGAATATTTTTAAAAAAAAATTAAAATATTTAATCAAACTCGCTCTTTTAATATGATAATAATAATATAAATATAGATGATTCTGAATTTTTAATTTTATAAACATTACACTCATATATTTTAATACCCGAACTTTACCTAAATATTTGTGTTTGACCAAAACTTTGCTGGTTGTCATCCAGCTGAGCGTCAACTGATTAGCCTTGCAACAAATAAAATCCCGCTGGCGTATCCCTCCTCCGCGGGCAAATCCTTCATTTTTTTTTTCTTTTTTTACTATAATTTTTTTCGTATATGAGTATGGAAAACAGAGGAAAATAAAATTCTTCTACACCATATAAGTATACAGTTGACGACCTAGTCATGGGTTCAGCTCCTTCTCTCCCACAAAAATCCATTCACGAATTCACGGTTAAGGTAAAATTCCCCTTCCTTTCCCTCCCTCCCTCCTTCTCTTCATAAATTTCGCGATTCTGAGATTTTTGGGTTTCCTATTTTAATAGGATAGCAAAGGTAAAGATGTGGACCTGAGCGTATACAAGGGGAAAGTTCTCCTAGTTGTTAATGTTGCTTCCAAATGGTACCCTTTTTTTTCTATTTTATCCACGTTTCTTGAACCTGATGTGTGTGTTTGATGGAATACTATTTTTTTTATTTTATTCTACTCAAATTTTAATTTACGGTAATGTTTTTTTTCCCCATTTTTGGCTGTAATTTGGTTTTTGTACCTTTTAAGTAATGGGTTATTGTATAAAGATCAGTCCTTTATTACTTTATGACGTTTCTTGAATCTGATGAGTGTGTTATATGGAATTTTTTTTTATTCTTCGCAAATATTAATTTACTTTAATGGGTGTTATTTTTCACTTCCTTTTTCCTTTTTCCTTTTTCGTCCCCTTTTTTTGGCTGCAATTTGGTTTTTGTGCCTTTTAATTAATGGGTTATTGTATAAAGATCAGTCCTCTATTACCTTATGACATATGGGTCTTTACTGGGTTTGCTAAAACAGTGGACTCTCAAACTCAAACTACACTCAGTTAACTGAGCTTTACAACAAATACAAGGACAAAGGTGAGATTTTTCTTTATTTTTTTTCAAAGATTAGTTTCTGCCTCATTTGTTGGACTTGTTTTTGGCTGTTTTCCAGAGCCTGTATGCAGTACATATTTTGAAAGTTAGCATCTTGATCGACAGGTTTTGAGATATTGGCCTTTCCATGCAATCAGTTCTTGAAGCAAGAGCCTGGGACAAGTAAGGAGGCTGAACAATTTGCGTGCACAAGATTCAAGGCTGAGTATCCAATATTTCAGAAAGTATGCAATATATTTCCATATATTATAGCAGCTTAAACATCTATTTGTGGATAAAAAAAGACTTTAATTCTCTGGATAATTGTTCAGTGCTAAAGGGCCCTTGTAAAAGGAGTTTTGTGTTGCAAACACTAGACTACACAGTTACAAAAGTTAATTAAAGATGAGTCCTCTAAAGAACATATGAAGCAAGACTGATGTGTTGCCCGAAAAGGAAGCAAGAGACCTGAAATATGCAACTACTAATGTTAGAAGGGGGGGGGGGGGGGGAGGAGGAGGAGAAAGTATTTGATCATTGAACGGGAGCTTGTATGTCCAAATGATCATTTGTGATGTCAATGTCCCTCAAAATATTCCTACAACTTCCTGCTATGGTGTATTTTTAAATTTTTGTATGTTTAGAAAGTTAACATATATGGCCAAATTGGGTGGGTATATAACCCAGAAAGAGTGTGTTGTACACAGTTTACAAGGATATTTAATACTTATATTTTTCCCCAAATCCACCATGTAGTGGGGGTGAGGTTCCCTAGTCATTTTGTTAGTGTCAAAAATTCAATATTCAATGGGGTATCAGGATGCATAATTAAAAATATAAATAGTAGTGGAGTAGTAAATACAAATTCCGGAAGTGTGGAACTATGAAATTTATTGAAAAAGATAAATGTTCACTTCACTTTTTTGCCCATTTTTCAAGCTAAAGAATACAGGAATTTGTTTTGTTAGTTTCATTTTCCACTTTCTATCATTTGCTTCAAACTTACAATCATCTTCTTTTACTATTTAGGTACGTGTGAATGGCCCAAATGCAGCGCCAGTCTATAAGTTCCTGAAAGATAGTAAAGGTGGTTTTTTTGGGTCAAGCATCAAGTGGAACTTCACCAAGTTTCTAGTTGACAAAGAAGGCCGAGTTATCCGCCGCTACGCCCCCACAACTTCACCATTGTCAATTGAGGTATACACATATACCATTTAAACATGGAAGGATAATATGCCCATGCATCATGCATGTTGGCGAGCAGTGAAGGCAAAGCGAACCACTCTGCCCCTCCCTGCTTGCTGAGCCACATGTCTTCTGGAAAGGGAACAGAGTTGTGGTTTATAAAGTTCTCCGTGTAACCTATATACTTAAAAACTTCAGATGCTGTGCGTAACTACAGCTCATCCTCGTAACATAATATTAAAGACTGTGATCGCTGGACTCTTATTCTCTGATTTTTTATAGCAATTACAATTTCCTGAATTGGTAGCAAAACATACACTAATGGATGAACAGAAGGGACAAGGAAACAGTAATCTTTTTATGATGTTATGAAGTAGTTTTTGAAAAAAAGAAAGCTTCCAACCAAAATATGAATATTTGAGTCATCTGTGGGTGTTTGTTCCATGTCTCTTACTTCTTAGGGGGAAAGCAAAGGAGATATACTTATTCACATTTATAACTGATTTGTCTGTACAAATATTCAACCAAATTTACATATTTGAGTCATCTATGGGCGTTTTTTCCCTCCCCTCTTACTTTCTTAGTGGGAAGGGCAAAGGAGATGTACTTCTTCTCATTTATAATGGTTTATCTGTCAAAAATTTTCTTTGTTTTAAACTGTTGTTTGCTCGAGCCCCAACCACGGGGTGTGGAGAAGGGGAGTAGAAGTAGAAAGAGCATCTGCACATCTTTTCTGCCTATATTGGTGGTGAAATTTTAGTCCACTAATTCCATCAACTTTTTGTTTGCCTTCTGTTAATATCTCTTCTGTTTATGAATATTATTATGAACCTTTTTTTTTTTTTTAGTTAAATCCAGTTGGTATAGTTGGCCTATAATAAGATATTTTGGATCAATTGCTTTAACTTAGAAGTATGTCTTATTTTGTTGGTTTACCTCGTGTTATGAACATGTAACTGACGATGGTCTAGGAATTTATGCCTCTGATAACGTTTCCATATGAAGAAAAGTGAGGGTGGCCCAGTGAATTCGTGATTGATCTCTGAACTGTCTTCTACGAACACCCCCAACCAATGCCTCATTTTATGTTCTGTTTCAGTACACACGTGTTCTTTAATATGGAAATTGTGTTTCACATGTAGCCTCTATTCATTTTTCGTGCAGGCAGATATTCCAAAAACAGTGGGAGATGTATGACAGCTTTGAATTCAGATCAGCACAGAAAAATGGAGGCAAAATGATGATGAACAATGGGAAAAAGCTTTTTGGTGTCTGTTCTGTTAATATGTCGTATAATTTATTGTTTTTCCATGTATATAGTTGATACAATGATTATTGCATGGTTGTTTAAAGCGGCATAAACAGATGATCATTCAGCCACTCTATTTGAAATTTGAAATAATTTGATGGAAGCTTTTGCCATAGAATATAGTATATAACCTTTCATCCTTTGCGTGTGTGTGTTGGGGGGAAGAGATGAATTCTTTATCTCAGTACCGGATAATTAGTTTGGGTGAACACCATTTAATTTGAAGTACATGGAGTAGAATGCTGTCGTCGGTTTTGGACTTGCAATCATACATGAATAAGGTTGGTGGGTGGAGAAGATGCTTTATGATACGAGGGACACAAGGCAACAACAAGCATCATGTATTCCATTTACATGCCAACAATATTTCATGGCTAACATTCCAGTTATTGATTTTAAACGAAAAATTCTTGTATAATCAATGTCAAAAATTTCTTGTGTGACAGATTTTTTTTACTATGAATTGGTCAATGCAAGAATTTTCTTGGTTTAAACACCTATATAAGGGCATCATCTTTCTTCATTGCCTTATTGAAAGGGTATGTGTTAGCCCCTTTGGCAGAGTTTTACGAATCGGCAAGGTTGCGTGCAGGCTTGGTCCCAAACAGCCTGCACGTCGGCAAGGCAGTGTGCGAGTTTGGCTAACAGAGGTGGACCAACTTGAACCGTTGGCATGCAAAGTGTGCCCAAACTATTCCTTGGAGTCTTGGAAGTCCTTAGAGAAGATTTGGCATCAATTGGAGCAGCTTTAATAGGGTCTCAAGTGGCCCGAACGGCTGTATTGATTTTCAATATATTGGTGTCTACTGCAGTCACTTGGGATTTTTTTTTCCAAACCTTATATAAAAAAGGGTTGGTTCACTCTTTGTGTTAACTTCTTAGGTGGCCGGGGGCCTGGCCACCAGGTGGGCAAGGCAGCCCGTGAGCATTATTGGGACCCTTCCCCATGTCCTAATAGTAATAGGTATGGTCGTGTTGGCTTCGGGACGGATGTTGGCAAACATTGGTGTTGGACAGCCCAAGGGCACGTTTGAACTGGGAAACGTTGGCAGTGCTGCATGGTAGGCATGTGCATGGACCGCTGGTTAGCAGAGCATGGCAGATTGAGTTCCTTGGTGTTGGCTAGCTGCGTAGGCATCTTGGCAAGGTCTGTGCAAGACGTAGACCGTGTGCTTGAGGCTGAAAATTCGCTGAGCAAGCCCCGGGAGGTTACCAGGCAGCCCCAAAACGTGGGGGCTGACTGGGTGGACAACTAGGCTGCCACAACGTCCCACTACCCGTGTCCCTTGTTAGTGCTGTCAGTGGCCAACGGTTGGGCCTTGTCAACCGTCTCCTATGCCCCTATAAATGACCCGGTAGTCAGCAACCAAGGGAGAACATTAGAGGGAACGGTATAGAAACGTTACAGAACGTTGAGTACATTCCACAAAGAGCCTTGGCTTTGTGCTGCACACCGGGTGTTTGAGAAAAATCCTGTTGTATGCTTTGTGCGGAAGTGATACAAAGGTTGGCCGTTTTGGCTGTAATTTGCTGTGTGTTTCGTTTTCCTTTCGCTTTCATTGTTGCCTATGTGTTGCGTGCGATTCTAAGCGAGTTGGCTGACTAGCTAGTGTGCTAGGCCATCACAATTCCGTTTGCTTGAGTTCCGCTGCGTGTTTGTAGAACGGTTTTGTGAAAATTTGGTATCAGAGCACGGTTGTGGTTGTGTTGTTGTGGTGCTGCAGAGATGGCTCATGACATACCAACGGGCAGTGGCAACACTATTCCAAAGAGGATGACCCGTCTGGAGCAGGCATTTTCGCAGTTGACGGACCGGCTAGGTGATTTGCCTATTGGCTGCGTTCTGATGAACGAGTTGCAAGAGATTAAAGCAATTTCAGTCATTCCAAAGGAGCACATGCGAACGGTGGATGATGCTCTTGACTCTTTGAGGCTGGACTTGGTGGTGACCAAGCAAGTCGTTGTCTTTGTTGCTGGGACAGAGGGGTCGTCAAACAAAACGATGAAAACGAAGATGAGATTTCTAGAACCTAAGGCCTTCAGTGGTGCACGAAGTGCCAAAGAGACAGAACTTCCTTGATCTGGAACAGTATTTCGTGGCAACCGGTGTGCACGAGGCAGAGAAGGTCTCTATAACCAGCATGTATCTGGTTGGTGATGCAAAGCGGTGATGGAGAACTATGGCAAACGACCCAAACATTACTCCAATCACGTCCTGGTCAGTTTTAAAGGACAAATTGAAGAAGCAATTTCTGCCGACGAACACCCATGGCTTGCCAGAGATGCCTTGAGGCGGCTGAAACATTCTGGCTGTGTTCGGGGCTAAGCCAAGGAGTTCTCTTCCTTGATGCTGGACGTTAGGGACATGTCAGACGAGGATAAGCTTTTCAATTTCATGGCTGGTCTTCAAACTTGTGTGGCCTAGGCGGAGTTGCAACGGCAAGGGGTTCAAAACTTACCCCAAGCCATAGCGGCTGCCGATCGGTTGGTAGATTTTGAGACCATGCTGACCCACGAGAAGGACTGGAAAGGCAAGGGAAAATAGCCGAAAGATGGAGAGTGGCCCAAACGCTAGAGGGTGAAAGCTATCGTGGCATAAACGGATGATGGTGACGTTCCTGCCCCGACTCGATTGAATCCCTTGATGTTGGTAAGTGCTGTCACTGTTGAGAAAAGTTCCCCATCCCGTGATGGTTTGCTGTATGTCCAGGCTAAAGTGAACGGGAAGGACGTTCTGGCCATAGTGGACACTTGGGCAACCCATAGCTTTGTAACTGGACGTGAGGTCCATTGGTTAAAGTTGGAATTGAAGGAACACAGGTACCGTGTCAAGGCTGTAAACGTAGAAGCACAGCCTGTGCTTGGTGTTGCATCGGTTGAGTTGACACTTGGGCAGTGGAGCGCAAGTGCAACCTAATGGCAGTTCCGTTAGAACATAACTTTGACATGATATTGGGGAAGGAGTCCATGGCTACGAGCAGAATCTTCCCAATCCCTCATTTGGATGGTGTGATGATTGCCGATGAGAGGTGCCCATCTTTCATTCTTTCTATTTTTGTTAAAACTGATGTTGTCACTCCCCCAAAACGGGACAATGGCACGTTGCACCTCCGAATCACCCCAAGCATGCAATGCATAGTACAAGAGCAATATACAAACCATAATACCTGTCATTAGACCTCAAGATCAACCAATACAAGACCACAAAGTATATTCAATAGCCATATCCATAACAATCTACAATAACCAAATCACAGTCATATACAAACAACAAACCACAATCCCACAACAGTCAAAAATTCTATCACAAGACAAATCTAACAAATCCATAGGCACACAGGCCCAAGCATAAAAACCAACCTTACACTGGGATGGTAAATAGGAAAACTCTATCTCCAATAACTGGGGTCTATACTGTAATCCCCTCCCTGATCAGCACTCGACTCGAGGATATACTAACGTCTCCTGTTGGTCCTCAACTGCAAACATAGGAGAAATAATAATAACGGAGTAAGCACATCGTACTTAATAAATAACATTTAAACCCAATAATAGATAACACGTATACAATCAGTACAGGGAACAATATACGAGACATTATCATTATTTAAAATGCAAATGTCAATCAATGAGCTCATGTTCACAAAAGTATTCCCAACACTGGATCCAGGTTTACCTATTATTCGCCCGAGTAGACAAGACATAACGGAGTGTCTATCACTTGTCTTCCCGATAGACTGGGTATAACATTTATTAAAACAGAGTACTCAATATATCATTTCATTCACTCACTCATAGCCAAATTAACTAAAGTGACCCATTGAGTCATTCACAGTAATCATTCATTAACACATAGCACAATAATGAATAAATGGTATTTTACATAACGAATATATAATTTATAAATGTACTTACCTTATAAACATTAATCAAAATAACTATACTTACTTTAATCATATCAATTATTCTAGGATTATAATACCAATCATATACAAGATATCGATAAAAAGGCATAAACGTTACTTACCTCAAAAATCGATTTCGTAGACGTATCCTAATTTCGACGGTCTAAATCTCTAATTTCGAATCACCTAAACCAGGAGAGTGTTATACCATTAGGATAAAAATTGAGATAGGAATTCACTTTTGGGCATCACTCAAATTCTCAAATTAGATAATAATTGAACACAAAAGAGTAAGGGTTGTCTTAAATTTATGAAAATAAGATAAAAATCTAAAAATTAGGGTTCATAATTTCAAATATCTCACTAGGTTAAGAATTGTCAAAACCCTAATTCAAATCTCACAAAAACAATAGTTAAAAAGTCATTTCAAACCATAAATTCAGTCCCAATAGCTCATAAAAATATTTGGTAATCAAATCAATTCATAACCAACAAAATTAAATAAATTAATTTCCTGAGGAACTTGGAATTTAACATAAAAATCATACAGATCTGGAAGTAAAACTTACTTTTGAAGTTGGATTAAAGGTCTACGAGGATTCCTAAATCACCAATTTGATTTGGGAGGAAAATTTCTAAATGGATAATGAGATTTGAGAAATTGGGCAAAAGAAAGTTTTGGTAATTTGTCTCTGGAATGCTTTTGCGGAAATGAAAGTAACATTCAGGTAGGAAACTTCGTAACGAAGTTTTAATAGATTTTCAAGATTTGCATTTTAGTCCCTCAAGTTCTGTAAAATTATACTTTGACCCAAAAATTTTAGAAAATATTTAAAAAGGGTAAAACGATTATTTAATATTTGAAAGGAATATTAATGAGTATTTAAAAGTATAAAATCAAATATGAAAATATGTGAAATGATCAAAAAATTGGGGCATTACAGATGTTAGCGTTGGTCCTTCATCTAGTGGTGACAGGGGCAAACGGGGTAGCCAAATCTCGGCTATACAGTTGGAAAACGGCTTGACAGGGATCAAGGCCGATGTGTTCCAAGAATGGATCTAGATTGTTGTGTGGCAGGGCTGGATGAGTTTGTCGATATCATGCCAACCAGGTTGCCTAAGATGCTGCCCCCTCAACGTGATGAGAATCATCACATTGGACCAGTCCCTGGAGCAATACCCTCGACTGAAGCTCCCTGTTGCATAGAGTTGGTCGAATGGAAAAGGCAGCTTGGTGAAGTTGTACCTGGCAGGGATGGCCCATCGTGTTAGGAGGAGTTCCTTGCCGGTGGTGTGCGACACCAACGAAAACCAACTCTCTTAGGTGCTTGGTTAGCACAGGGTCCTTCGGGTGGAAGGACAAGGCAGTAGGGACTGCCAGGTGCTAAGTAGAGGCGGGTCACTTAGATAAGAGAGTCTTGTGATGGGTGGTATCGAGCAAAATGAGTCTTGTGATGGGTGGTCATTAGGCGAAACGGGCATGAGATGCTTGTTGTTGGCACAGTTGGGAAACGTAGAAGCAGACACTACGAGACTTGGGCAAAATCAGTCGGACATGGGGTCTTGCTGTGATTGTGGGAACCGAAACACAAGTGGGGGAGTGTGCTATGTTGCTGTGTTGGTCTTGGTTACCAAGGCAAGTCTTTTGTGAGAGACAAAGGGCAGCCATTGTGCATGGTGCCTTGGCTGTGTGTTGACCAAAACGACGAGGTTGGGAAAACGAAGGCAAGCCGTGTTGGTTTCTTTACCGAAGCCCAGAGACTGATCCATAGAGTCTCAGAAATGTGCAACGGGCAGTTCCTATGGTGGAACGTGAGTGGTAAAATATGCTTTTGTCCTTGTCTTAAATTATTCAAGTTCCGTTTTACTTGTTTAATTTTATGGTACGGGGGTGTCAAGTGACTGATGTTGTGCTGAGTAGTTGGCAGAGTGTGTGGTATACTTCTTTTTTGTTGCCTATGTACATTGTTTAAACAAAGGCAGGCAGGCTGGACAATGTGACAACTTGATGTGGGATTCAAGTTCAGGCAGCAAATGCAGCTTAAATGAAGCCTAAATAAAAAAAAAGAGGCTTGCAGTCACAAAGTTACGCCGAGCCGACTGAATGGGAGAATTGCTGAAGCCATGCGGGAAAACGGGCAAATGAGTTGCACAGTGGCGAGACTGGTGCAAACTTCAGCAACGGGGATATTCCGTTCGAGTGGCAAGTGCAATTGCTGGAGGGCTGGCAGTTGGCATTGATGAGGGCATCAATCTCTTCAAGTGGGGGGAGGTTTGTTAGCCCCTTTGGCAGAGTTTCACGCATCGACAAGGCTGCATGCTGGCCTCCAAACAGCCTGCACGTCGGCAAGGCAGACTGCTTATCGGCAAGGCAGTGTGTGAGTTTGGCTAACGGAGATGGGCCGACTTGAGCCATTGGCGTACAAAGTGTGCCCAAACTATTCCTTGGAGTCTTGGAAGTCCTTAGAGAAGATTTGGCATCAATTGGAGCAGCTTTAATGGGGTCTCGAGTGGCCCGAACGGCTGTACTGATTTTCAATATATTGGTGTCTACTGCTGTCACTTGGGATTTTTTTTTCCAAGCCTTATATAGGGAAGGGTAGGTTCACTCAACTTCCTATATAAAACCTGGGTGCCCGGTGGGCTTGGCCACCAGGCTATATTGAACAGCCCGTGAGCATTGCTGGGACCCTTCCCCCATGTCCTAAGAGTACTAGGCATGGTCGTGTTGGCTTCAGGACGGATGTTGGCAAACATCGGTGGTGGACAGCCCACGGGCACGTTAGAGCTGGGAAACGTTGGCAGTGTTGCACGGTAAGCACGTGCATGGACCGTTGGTTAGCCGAGCATGGCAGATTGAGTTCCTTGGTGTTGGCTAGCTGCGTGGGCATCTTGGCAAGGTCTGTACAAGACGTGACCGTGTGTTTGAGGCTGGAAATCCGCTGAGCAAGCCCCGGGTGGTTACCCGGGCGGTTACCAGCAGCCCCAAAACGTGGGGATCGACCTTGCCAAGATGCCCACGCAGCTAGCCATTACCCGTGTCCCTTGTTGCCCTGCTGTTAGTGGCCAACAGTTGGGCCTTGTCAACCGTCCCCTATGCCCCTATAAATGACCCGGTAAGCAACCAAGGGAGAACATTAGAGGGAACGGTATAGAGTAACGAACGTTAGAGTACGTTCCACAGAGAGCCTTGGCTTTGTGCTGTACACCGGGTGTTTGAGAAAAGTCCTGTTGTATGCTTTTTGTGCAGAAGTGATACAAAGTTGGCCGTTTTGGCTGTAATTTGCTGTGTGTTTTGTTTTCCTTTCGTTTTCATTGTTGCCTATGTGTTGCGTGCGATTCTAAGCGAGTTGGCTGACTAGCTAGTGTGCTAGGCCATTACAATTCCGTTTGCTTGAGTTTCGCTACATGTTTGTAGAACGGTTTTGTGACAGTATGTATAGTGCTATTATGGGTTATTAATAAGTTGTCGGCAAATGTCATTGCCACTGCAGAATAATTGCCATATGATCAAAATATATTTTTTCTAATTTGAAGAGATAATAGGGGATAAGGGTACTTTGGCCATTTTATAACTAAACAGCTGTTGCAAAAGTAGAATTGCTTGCTTAACTGATCAAGTTGACAGTGGACTCTTAATCAAATACTATCATCACAAGTCTAATTACGGAGGTTCTTAGTTTGGCTTACATTCGGAAATCGAAATCGAAATGGAAAATCATAATTTTCATTATTGATATAAGTTTATATCATTTTTTTTTACTTGTTTGGTTTGAATGCAGAATGGATTTTATTATGTCGATAAGTTCATAAATTTGAAACTCACGTCAGAAGTGGGGAATGAAAATAGACATTTTCTAACACTTTCATTTCTAAAGGAATATGAAAATGGATATTTTTTAACACTTTCATTTTTATAGGATAATTCTAATAATGATTAATCAAATAATATTTATAGATCATTAATAATTATTTTTATTTTTATTTTTATTTTTTCATCTCGTACCCATAAACCAAACATATCCTAATAATATTCAACAAAATAAATCAGTAGATGTTGTTGGGCCCGACTTCGACAATTCAATTATTTGTGTAGTAGTTTAGATAAGATGATGAAAGTTCATATGCTGTTCTTTAAAACAACACTGGGTCATGATTGGGAACGTGGGATGGGCCCTATGGTGTATCTAATAGGACCATTAAATCTATTTTCTTGTTGGACCAAAGACGATGACCTTCCCTAAACGTTACTCTCTAAGGCTTTCAACCATTAATTTCTTGATGATTTGCTTCGTGAAATACTTGTTTAGGTAGACAAAGTGTTTAATTTTAATTGTAAATTCTGTATTATGAATTAAATTATGTAAAATAAAAGATATCAAATTTATATCAATAAAATTTCATGAAATTTAATCCTTGATAACAACGTTTACTTTAGTATTTTTTATCTTCTTTGGCAAATTGGCAAGCAAGACTAATGTTAATAGGAGTCAATCTTGACTGTTCATGCAGAACTGATATAATAACAGTTGAAATTATTGAAAAAGTAGTGAGATTTCTTATTTTTTAATCATTCAACTACTTATAATACTCACTTCACAATGTAGGGTGAGTAACAAAAAAAACTTTTCTGTTAATAGAGGGTGGTCAATAGAAATCCTAACCAATGGGGTGTGCGGAGGGGTTTGAGGGCAATGAATGTTTGTCATATGAAATTGCCAATACAGAAAAAAGAGTGATTGTTCATTAGTACTAGTAGTTGCCACAAGAAAGACGATAAGAAGTGGTGGGGGTGGGGAGGAACCGGCGAAAGGGTGAGATGTGGTGGGTGATGGTTAGTGCATCATGTAAAAAAGGACTTGAAACTGATTTGTCGGGGAAAAACAATGATTAGTGGGCGGCATGTCTGTGATTGACTAAGATGGAGAATATAGTGGGGTTTTTTTTTTTTTTTGAATTTATTGTCCACCACAGACAGTATTATAGTACGAACCGACGCACGTGGTAACCGAGTTCATCTTGATTTATACTGACTACTCCTTTAAATGCGTTCTTTGGCAAATTCAACAATTCATGTTTTTGTTAATGATCTCTTTTTGTTTTGTTGTTGAGTGTCAATCAAGATGAAACTCAGTCAAGGACTTGGGGATTAGCCAATTATTGCAATAATAATTTGTTTATATGAAAAAAAAATCAACAAGAGGGTCCACAGTCCACCCATTCATCAGTCATCCAGATCCATGATACTGTATATACTATTACTTAAGACTTGTGCAGCAGATCATCCAATTATGTTAATTGGCTGCCACTTCAGTTGCCCTTAACTCATGTCATGACTGGCTTAATTAATCCCGTAGTTCAAATATCCATTTTGTTTGACTACTGCCTTGCTCCCTTAATAAGTCTCTCAGGAAATGTGGATCCCTCCCAAGCCTAATCACTCATGTAAATCTGAACTGAAATGCATAAATAATAGAACGGTATTTTTACAGACTCTGACAAACCTGCATGTTGTATGTTTTCAAGGCATTCGAATTAAACAATAGAATGGTATTCAAAGTTAGCCATGGACTTGTCGTTTTACTTCATCCTCCCCTGTCCCCTTCTATATATTGTGCGGAGTAATTGTCAATTTCTATGATCCAATCTTTTTTGACTAAATCTACGAATTTAATTCTTAAAATATTACGTGGGAGGGGAGAGCATCTTCTGGGTTACAATTTACAACTTGGGAAAGATATCCACACACATGACGCATGCATGTAGGTTGTGAAGGAATACACACATGCGAGACAATGATGACCCTACCTATACAGGAAGAAGATATAGGCAAGTCATTTTCATGGAGGTTGGCAAGGGGACAAGAACAGTAGTCTGCTAAGGACTGTTGTCATGTTGTTAGTGCAGTGAACCCCAAGTCGTAGGGCCAACCTTTGTCAATCACCACATATTGCCTTTCTAACATAGCTTCACTACTGCCATCTTCCCTCCATCTATTTAAGGCCACAAGACCCTTTGCACTCTACATTCAACTCAACAACTTCCCTTGCTTTCTCCTTCCAAGATTGATCAAGCAACCCAGAAAAAAAGTTTAGAATACACAGCAATTCCTCCAGTTTCAAAATATGGCTGCAACTACCCTGTCGTCTTTCAGGAGTTCTTCGAAAGTCAGGTCATCCTGGAGATGCTCCAAGCCAATAAGAGAGCAGCGGGCGCGCCTTTATTGGGTGTATCATATGGAGATGTACCGTGCTACTTCTATGCTGGCATGACTGAATTCCGATTCCACAACACATAGTGAGTAGATAGATGACTCGCAGAGTTTTGGACTCAAAAAGTTGCAAATTTTGACACTCTTTGGTTATCCTTGTATAGCTTTTATTAGTGATGGCCATATATAGTCTTTGTTAGACTAGAAGTTGAAGGGATCAATTAGCCGGAGAGAGCCACGGCTAATTTGCATTATCCTTTAGTACTGAATGCATACAAATGAAAAGAAACCGTGCTGGTGATCAATTAGATTTTCATTTCAGCAATATGCGAAACCTCTGAAATTCATGTCCATAATTTATGATTTAAGCAGCATTTACTTCAGGCCCTTCTTTGGCGTTGCAAAACCCAGTTTTATACCTGTAAAAGGGCTTCGCGTGGCTGCACACTGAATTTTTTATCCGACATGAAAAATTGGGACCCCATAGCTTCTTATTAATAGCTGTATAAAATCGTTTTAAGAAATATATTCTTGACTGCTAAAAGCTACCACAATATCATAAAGCATATACACAAGCTGTACACATGAAATTTAGAGGTCACTCAGATATCCAGATCCAATTAAGATCATAAACACTAGCATCTGCCAAACGTAGAAATCTAAAGTTGGATATTCCAGTATTATAACCAGAAACTTATTTCACAGGAGGGAGACTGTCAAGATTTGTATGACAAACACATGATCCCAAGACAAATCAAGTTCTCTCCTCAACAAACATTACTCCCACATTATTTACTTGGCTTTACATGTAAGCATCACGATTGTCAAAAATTTCCCATCCCTCATCTGTGAGTTCCTTGTGATCATCTATGACCTTGTGCTCTCCAACAAACTCCGGCTCATTAAAAAGAGGAATAGGATCTGTTTTCTCCAATGTCACTGATGGATCATTGTCAGTGACCTGATCCGCCTGTTCAGATGTCATACTCTTCCAGGATGAAATAGAGGAAGCGACAATGCAGCTGGTCTGGCTGGAAGTAAGAGATTTGCTGAGTGGAAGACGCTCATCAAACTTTTCTTTAAGAAATCTCACATCTGTGCAAATGACAGATATTTCTCCTCTGCAGAAAAAGAATAAAATGCCACTTTAGGAAATCAAGTCATTTAAGATCACAAAAGAAAAAAATCAATGAAGTCTCATGTACAAGCCATGTGCACAAGAAGAAATCTTAAGCGGGTGCAAGCACAAACTACACTTCCTGATCTTGTAACCCAGCCCAACCCCCAACCCCCTCTTTTTCCTTTCATGATACTGCAAAACACACAAATTTTAAGTGGGTGATATAATCCCTGAACAAGCACAAATTATAGTCATAACTGGGCCAAATGATCAACTCGCACCCCACTGTTCTAGTAAAGAGGAAAGCAGGCACAATAAACATCAGGTTCTGTTTTAACAGGAAGGAAAAGGAAAAGAAAAAGCTGTCAGAATGGAAGATGTCAAAAATTATGTACCTATGCATAATCCCACAGAAGCACATACAACAAAGAAAACTTGTGTTCAGGAAAGGAGACGCAAATGCCAGGTCCCCCCCGCCCCCCTCTCTCTTCAAGAACCACCTCCATATCTAGGTACTAACCTAAGAACACAAATGTAATAAATGAAAATCAAGTTGATCAACCATCACAGCAGACAAAATCAGAAGACTTTTCTTGAGGGAATACAAGACTTACTGCAATGTATCTACTACTTGGCCACGGTTCATGAGAAACTCCCGAAGCTGCAATGCAAGAAGAAGATTTAAATATGGACTTCAAAATCCAGTAAACATCCCCACCACACAAACAAATTGATAATGAGCTTTTAAAAATGTAATACACCACCTTAGCGTTCTCTTCTGCTTCTTGCTTCAGGATGTTTGCCTCTTGCACCACCTTCTCCATTGCAGCTTCCTGGTCTTTTAGTGCTTTCCATGCAACATCTTCCTTTTCAAGTTTTTCTTCCTCTGCCATCTTTCTCTCTTTCTCAGTACAACTGCTAATCGCATCTCCAAACTCTGGCTTATCTGCAGAGAACAACCCAAGGGTTATAAGTAGCAAGAGAAGAAACAAAAAAAAAAATGTGCCCCATAGAGAATGGGTTTTGCAATGTAGCCCAAAAGAAAAGGTAAATACACATCACACACAATGCAACTACATTGTAACCCATGCTTTGAATAAAAGGAGACCACTGATGGAAGAAGCTTACAACAAACTTCCCAAGGAACTATATACACAGTACTCAGGACCAAAAGAGGCTTTTGAAGAAACACATGAATGGGTGTACAACAACTAACTATATTTCAGACCTCCACCAACCTTCAGTGAAACATTTACTAATTGTAGATGCATGATGCAGGGGTTCTGCCCATCAAGCATGTCTGCATACCAGGGGTAAGACCCAGCAAAAATTTGGTCCACAATGTCATTAATCTGGAATTTTTTCTTTGCATTTAGTGTAGAGGCCCAATATGGACTTTCAGTACACAACTAGGGGTAAAGATTATTCAACAGATGCCTCGGACAACAGTATTTGTGGTCAACAAACAAATCCACGTACATAATCATGAAAAGAAATGTTGCTATCCACCTAAACATGTGATATAGACCAATCTTTAGCAACCATATGACTGCAAAAAATAAAATCTGGTGTGATCAGCCATTATTACTACCCACATATAAGCAGAATACTCGTAAGAGAGTAATTTGCATTAATCGATACGTCTCTGTTTGGTACACCAAGACCAAACTATGGAAGCCAATAAAATATCATTTAAAAAACTTTGAATGAGCTACAATTGGTATAAGCAATGATTAAAACAGGGTTTCAGAACCTCATCAAGAATTCTAAGACTTTTATCCCTTTCATCAGACAGGCAAAGCAGGCGAGACTGAAGCTCTCTAACTTCTGTAGCTAGGATAGCCTTCTCACCATATATTTCTCCCGCATGCTGCAATGAAAATGAGAAATGATTTTTAGTCAAAGAACATAAAATTGTTCGAATCTAGTCAAGCGGAAAATGCCAGCATGCAGTCAACAGCAAGAACACAACCATGTCATTTGCCGCTTTCGCATGTTGAAGCATTTGCTTGAGGTCTTCCACCCTCTTGTGTGTCTCTAAGCCACCATTAGCAGCATCCTGTTTTGCTTGTTCAGCAGCTTTCTCTTGCAACTCCACCTCCTTTATCAAACTAATAACAGTCTCCCCTGCTGAAAGCAGGGTTTTCTGCACATTATAATCAGAATTCAGGAACTGTTCACATACATCACAATTTAGGATAGGCCTTCTCTTTTTCCCTCCATTTTGATGCTCGTCGTGATTTTTCCTGCTCTTAGTGATATATAACCAAAGATCAAGTGAAACCTATAACCAACTGTCTGATGTCTAATTTCTCTATCCTTTTTGCTTTTACATGTCATTCAAGCTCTCACGAGTTCAACAGCAATAAAAATTAATTCTCATAAAATGAAGTGCAAAATGCTGAAAAGTCAAGGATGGAATGGAGCTAGTTTGACAAAAAAAAAAAAAAAAAAAAAAACTACTTATATATATATCAACTACATTAAAAGTTGTTACCACTTGAAAGTGCTCTTGAGTGGAAATACAAGACAGGCAACATGAGAATTGTGTAACGCTTGCTTTCCAAGGTACTTTCCTGGTGGGTTAGATGCTATTAATTACTCTAAGAACAAAGTCAACTGATAATGATACTCTTCAGGCTAAGTGGTCGAGACGGTCACTCTCTGAGAACACTAATACCACTCCACTGGGCACATACAACTAATACAATAACAACTGTGATAAAGATAAGATTTATCACGGCAAGAGTACCTTGTTATTCCTTGCATCTGCAATGATATCTTCAAGAAGATCAATGCTACAGATTTGACTAGACCTCTAGTGTCACGTGTTGTTACTGTATTTAGTATAGGCTCATCTTCAACATCAACCATTTCACTTAAGGACTCTGCTTTTATAGCAGCATTTTTCACACCACTAAGTTCTTTCTCCAAACTAGAATTTTGAATGTCTGGCACATCTACCAACTGGACCATGCTTTCAGTAGAAGTCAGAGTAATGGGTTCAAAATTCCATGGAGAACGATGAACAACAGAATTCTCCACAGATACATTCTTTTCATGGTTCTTCCTATCACTGGAGTCAGCACTCAAACAGTTATCTAAGCTCTGATTGGAGCCCAAATTATCATGTTCCAAAGGTTTCAAGGTAAGCTGAGAATTTTGATTATATCCAACTATGATGCTGCTTTCTTCCAACATTCCACAAGGAGTTTCTTCACTTGCTTGGTCACCAATTAGTTTACCATCATCAGCATTTGCCCCATTCTCATTTATCAGTAAATCAGATAAAACACAAGAGGAAGTAGCAGCAGCACTTGTTACGCGCTTTCTTTCATCACACTTCCTTACCGAGGCTACTTTCTGAGGTCTACTGTCCAGATATATTTCATCAGGCCTGTCATTTGAATCATCAAATGTTTGGTCATGTTCATCTTTTGCATCATAAAAGGGGCCATGTTGCTCTTCTTCCGGACTTCTCACATTCTCACCAAGGACATGTTCAGAAGAGGTTCCATTAGCAACAACTTCAGCTGCTGCAATCAATAAGTCCAGCCAAAAAAACCACTTAAATAATACTGTTAAAGAACCCAGAAAGAACAAACACAATCCAAAATTTGTCAGTCAAAAATTAGCCAATCAAATGCTCTTGCCTACTCATCCAGGCAAAAAAACAATTACCTTTAGATAATTGGAGTATAGCCCCATTATCATTGGATGAACTATTATGCACTGATTTTTCTGTTAAGAAAGGGATAACCTCTGTTAGAACTACCTCAACAGCATAGTCAGCGTCTTTATGGTGCTCAATAGCAACAGCCCTTAGAGCTCGAATAGAATCAACCTATGCCAATATAGAAAGAGTTGAAACATCAGCCAGAAGCTTTATCCTTGATCCAAGTTAATCGTAATCCCAAATAACTCCTGTCAAGACTATAAAATTTCCATCTCTTCTCCCACCCCACCCCCAAAACAAAAAGAAATGTCTTTAGTCTTTTCTTGCTTGCCTTTTTTTCATAAGCAAGTTCAGACGGATGCAAAGAGGAAAAATCACACACAGATGCATAATCTCAAATAACAAAACAAAAAGGGTATAGTAATTCATCCAATCAAAAACATGTACACGAATATTAACTGAAATTTGCATGAGTAAATTGTCTTGCTGCCAGATGTATTTCCATGATGTAACCAAGTAAAAAATATGCACCTAACTGCCTACTAGTGTGTTCAAAAAGTAGCTTTCATGCCATGCCTCACTTATTTCAAAATACATTGTGTTTGCCTACACAGGAAGAAATATATATACACTTACACTTCTCTGAAAAAAAAAAAAAAAAAAAACACAGATTTACAAAAAGAATCAAGTATTAACGTACCTCTGGAAAAATTTCTATCAACACCTTGTACACTTTCTTGAATCCCATTGCCTATAAATTAATTCTAAAAAAAAGGCGCATAAACAATTCATGAATGATACTCGGCAATATAATTATCAATACCGTCAAAATTCATGCATTCAAAAAAAAGCATACAATCACAAGCTATACTATATAACCCAAAAACTTCATCGACATCACCAGAAAAACAGAAAACTCATAATCGCAATTAATCGAAAAAAGAATTTAAAAAAAAAAAAAAACTTTTAACTTTCCATTGTTAACTAATTAAGAGACACCATACAACTTTTATATATATATATGCGGATAAATATATATATATATATATATTTCTATATGATATAAAAGAAGACCTTAATAAAGTTGCTTTGCCAAACTGACGAATTCTTGAAATTGAGGAATCTTCCGACTAAACAAAATAATTGCATTATTGCCTTTTCCGCAATCAAAAGAAGCGCGCATGTTTCATATTCAACCCAAAATTCACGGATGACAGAGAAAGAAAATGAATAAGAAGAGAAACCCTAATGCGATAGGGTTTAAAAGGGGAAGAATAACAAACCTGATTGATAATGATCCCTCGAAAATCTTTATTACTGAATTTGAAAAGTCGGTGGGTGGTGAAGAGATATTCATACATACATATGTCATACATGGGGATGGAATGGGCTGGGCTGGGCTGGGTGGAGAGAGAGTCGTCGCCCAATTGTAAATTTTGTAATTTGGATTAAATGTTATGAAATTTATGACATAAATAAATATAAATAAAATTTTATAAAATTTATTTTTAATTACAAAATTTACAGGTGAATCAAAAGATCGAATTTATATAAATTTAAATTTTTTTCAAAGAAGAGGTGACTAAAGACATAAAAATCCACGCCGCTAAGGAATTGGGCATTATTGACTTTTGCGATGTATATATTCTACTGGTACTATTTATTGACGTGGTAAATAACTAAATAAGGTCTGCTGCTCGCGCTATTGTTTTGATTACCATTCGCCCAGGCCATTCTTTTATTATTCCTTTTCAACCTCTAAGTATAAATCTTATGACGTAAATAGATGGCATCAACTAATATATTTAGTTAATCACAAAGTTTACGTGATATATAAAATTGAATTTATATAAATATTTTTTAAAAATCCTAAAATTATTATGTATTAATGGACAAATATTTGTACGAACTATCCTTTGTCCCATTAAATTTTTGATTAATTTGTTAACTTTTCAGTAAAAACATTAGCTTAACTAATATATTAAAAGAATGATAGACTAAATTTAGTTTGTTCCAATACATAAAAAAGTCGTCCGGACACAACTCAAAAAATAAAATAAAATAAAATGGCATGTTTTCCTAAACAAAAATAGAATATCGGATCCACCCCATAACCATAACCAAAGCAGCTTAGGTCATTCTTTGGGAAATGGTAACAATTCCAGCAGGATTGAGCTGCAAACGGAAATCAAATCGAGATGATAATACCATCCAACTCTCCGTCTATCCAACAAATTCGTAACCCGGTAATTGTTATCAGGTAACAAAACGCTCCAAAGCCTGACGCTATATCCCTTATACTGGAATATGTTAGCATTTATTATATTATCAAAGAATGAAAGCACTTTCTTCAAAAGGATTCATGCCCTGAATCATTCATAATTTATTAACATCTCATGAAAAGGCAAATTCTTCGTTCCATGCACTTCGTTATAAGACATGCCAAGATGCATCTAATATTCCTCTAGATAAGTACATTAGTATCTACATTCTTACTTTTATGACTACTATCAATACTACAGCAGCCAACATGATTTTTATCTTTTATGACTGCTAAAGTAGGGAGCCCTTTGCCTTGTCATTTCTCCCTAATGGAAAACCAAAACTACAAAAGTATCCAATCCTGTCAAGCAGACGCAACATTACATTACAATCTGGTTGAATGCAAGTCATCCTCAGGAGGCTTATGTGGCATTTGTCCTTTCTTTGCTTTGACCCACCTCCCTGGAATTAATTTGAAGATTCATCATTATGATGAAACGGAAAAAATAAATAAATAAATAAATCTCACTGAGAAAATTAAAAAATAAATAAAATAAAAAATCAACAAGGCAGAATTCCTATCGTATTGTGATGTTAAAATTAAAATAGCAGCAGCAGATGAATAAGAGGTGCTGGAACCAGAGATGTTCTGGAACTCACCAAGGGTTTTTGAGCAGTCAGCCTCCTATTGGAAGGTGCTCGGGCAACAGATGAAGCGGCTGCAGCTGCAGCTACACGTATTCTGCAATAATTACAATGCAAGAAACCATCATGATTTAAGAAGCCCCTGGATTTCTTCAGCAATTAGCTAACCAACAATCTAATGTTTTTAGATCTAAGGTAGATTGACTCCAAAAATATTTAAAAAAAAAAAAGAACCAGCAAAGCTAATCGGCAACACCTCTTATGCACGTCAACATATACATCTGTCTCGTCTACTATTTCTTCCTGCAACAAATTGATAAAACAGGATGATCACTGAAAATGGACCAACAATGAACAGTGTGGAGTGCACAGGCATTGGAGATCAGGGTAACTGGAGTTGTTTGCTTAAAGGAAAAAGGACTATTTTCCACTATACTATACAACAAATTCAAATTTTATCAACTGAAAGATCTCCTGTAGCAGATGCTGGTTGAGCCAATTTGATGATTTGTGGGCGATAAGAAGAGGGGGGAGGAGGGGAAGAAGGACCAATTTAATCCCTTATCTTTAAGGTATCGACCAATTTGATCCCTTATTTATCACAAAAACCAATTTGGGCCCTAATCGTTAAAAAAATTAATCAATCTAAGCCTTGTGGCAGAAATTATGGACAAACAAAACAAGTTGTTAACAAAACATCTACTATAGGTTAACGGTCACACGATTATCACTTGCTTTGTTAATTTGTCCACAATCTTTGTCATATACCTTAGATTGGTTAATCTTTTCAAAGATGAGGGACCAAATTGGTCTATTGTGATAAGATAAGGGACCAAATCGGTCGATGCCCCCAAAGATAAAGGACTAAGTTGGTCTTTTTCCCCAATAAGAAATGCAATATGTAAGCATTGCACCAAGATCAGCTCCAAAAGATGAAAAATCAACTAGATAAAGAAGTTACTTGCAGAAGTTCTTCAAATACATCTTCCAGGGTGATGATGCCAATGACTTCCCCATCTTCAATATCCTCTGGCAGATGGATCAAACTGTTTGGCATGGCACCATTTTGTTTGAAAGGGGACTTGTCTATGGTCATATGAGACAATGACTTGTCCACATTGATTAAAATGCTATCTGATTTTTTATCAACCTTGTGCAGCAGGGGGGTAGTCAATTGTGAATCCACACGATTCACTTTATTTTCGCCGACTTTTTCTCCTTCACCAGGAGGCTGGGGGTTACTATCTTTCCCTTTAATCCTCACAACAGCTGCCATGTGACTGCTTCCTTTCTGAAACTCATTCAGAATATCATACAAAGGCATAGACGGCTGTCTGCTGGAACCCTGAGATAAGTGGAATTCATTAATCATTATTAAGAAACAGAGACGAGAAAAAGTAATCACAAGAACCAACCTTGGTATTCTCCTGATGGAAACAGAGCTAACTGGAGTATCTGTTTCTGCCCGCACCGTCAAAAGACTTTTCACCTATTCTCCAAATCAGGAAAGTAGCAAAGGCAATAACAAAAATCAAGATTTGTTGACCATTTGATAACATGTACAGACAAACTAATATCTTGTACAAACCAGTAGAAGTCCAATAATGTTCTTTGGATTTCCTGCATAGACAGGTACTCGACTATGACCGCGTGCAAGTATTTTTCCAATTGCTTCCCTGCATGTTTAGATTTCTGTAAGAAAGGCTACTTTCAATTGGCTACGGTATTGTTTTGATCTGTACCGTACTCAAGAGGAAAAGTATGATCATATTATTTTCAGTCGTTCCATAAATACTTCAGGTAACTTGTCAGGGAACATGGATCAATGATCTACCTTGAACAATTGTGTATTCAAGCAATGAGATTAATACAAAACTCACCAATCCAACTTGGAATTGACATCCAGAGAGAATGTTGACTCTATAGGTGTCATGGCCTCCTCTGCAGTCTGCACATGTCCAAACCACAACTTCAACTGAGACTACTACATACAAACACTAGAACCAGCACTTAAAATTAAGAGGAACAAGTTTCAACTCTCTAAATATCTCAAGATTAAGAAAGATGTGGAAACAGGTCTAAATTTCTTTTTGGTGTCACAATGTTGGAAACATATGAAAATCCTTCACTTGCATTAAAAGACTGAAGTGGATTTTGAACAACTTAGGGAAACTAAAATTTGGGTTGGCAAACAAAAATTTCAACATGGTAAAATTTTGCATAAAGCCACATTTGGACTATTGCAAAAAAAATAGAAATTATCATTTCCCGCTTTAGGTACTTAAATTTTCCCTGAAAAGATAAAGGAATACTTGTTACTGCTGCACTTTATCAATGGTTCTCGGTGACTCTTTTTAACCGCTATGCCAAATAATTGCATAACCAAATAGAAGTCGGAAATCTTGAAGACTCAGTTGCATGAGAGGGAAGGATTGGCAATGTAAAGTCAAAACATCGAAGGAAAACTTCAAAAACTCTTCTCATAAGTCTGCAGAAAGACAAACCTTTTCAGTCAAATCCAGTGCTCCACTTATGATAGTAGTCTCATCATGCGTGAGTTCACCCCCTTTTCCAGCCTAAGATGGATTCAAAAAACAAATGTCACGTGAAACAAAAAGAACTAAAGAAATTAGAACAATATCAAGATTGCTCATAAATTACACGAGACAAGTATTTGTTTGCAATCATTTACTCTGGTAACAAATTTATTGTAATCAGGCTAATCTTTCACCAGTTTATACATAACTTTTACGGACAGTTTCAGCATCCTGTTCTTGCTTTCACTGAGTATAAAATTGGCCTTGACAAAGTTTTAACAATTGAAATAAATGCCAACTCAGTGTCAATTACCTCTTGGCTGTGGATTGAAACAAGGGCTTTCAACTGAGCACGTCTGAACAAAGCATCGTGATGCCCTAGTACAGCATCCAGAATCTGGAACCGCAGTAAATTCAACATTCAAACAGTTCGATATCACTTCAAGTTCTACTTTCCCATAAACTGTTTGCAGACCAAAGGCAATGAACCATTTGCATAAGATTTACCTTTCCAATAGGGTAAGCTATAGGGAAGCATATAATCATCAGAATACGCACAAGCCATGCAAAGTTTGCACCAACAGCAAGTCCATATTTTGAGCATATTGCTTGTGGAATAATCTAATTCAAAGTGATGAACAATCAACTAAATGTCAGTTTTTAAATTCTATATGTGCACGTGATGAGTAGAAAATCTCTAGAATATAGTAAGAACTGACGGACCTCCCCAAAAAGTAGAACGAAAGTTACAGATAGTACAACAGCAACAACCGGATGAAAAATCTTATCCAAATATATTGGAAGAGCCATCATGCAAGGGACACAACAAATGAGATAATATTATACTTAAATTGCTTATAAAATAAAATAACTGGAATGTACACAAGAGATTATGGTTATCCTATGTCGCAGAATTTTCCAAAGAAAATTTCAGCGCCTGATATCAAGAACCGTAGCGTTGAAAAAGGTAAAGAAATCCAAACAAGGAAAATCATCAATATAATTCCAAAGCTGGAGTGTTATTCCTTTCCTTTTTCCAATCTCCCCCCCTCCCCAAAAAAAAACAAAACCCCTTCCCGGAAACCTAACAAGAATGATACAAAGGATACAAACATGGAATATCATTTATGACCAAAGAAGTTTGAAACTTACTTTATGAGATAAAGAAATGAGTTTTCCAATTGCTTTGAGTTCAACATTTTGAAGACCAATTCTGTTAGAAAAGGCTCACAAGAAAATAGTCAACTTACTCACCTCCATGGCAGCTGCATTACACAGAAGCAAGGTCACTAGAAGCTGGTGCTGCTTTTGAACAACTCAGGTAAAATAATAGCTGACAAACAAAACAAAAGGCATGAAAATGACCTTTTAGATAATTACAATTGTTACTATTATTAGTCAAATTCAGAGGGGGGAAAAAACAGCAACCGCAAGTAATTAGGTAACCTGCTTGAATCTTTTCGGTGGGGGTGCCGCTTCGCTGAAGAATTTCAAGTTCGACAAGGCCGAGGGACATCAATCCCAAGGTGAGACCGGACATTATGCCGGCGAAGAGCACGAGGAAGCATGATATTCCGGCATATACAAACCACCAAAGGCTCCCGAATTCTATATCCTGAGAATCCACCACGAAGGCGGTTCTGGTGGTGGCCGTCATCCCTACTAGGGCTACGGCGTTCACTAACGACATCTTCATCGCGGCTAACGGCACCGAAAAGCGCTTAAACTAATATTAGTAATTACTATGAAGACGACAAGAGTCCTCTTCTGTCAACGATGGTAGAGACTGATGTGCGGTGGTGAACGGTTACGGTTACGGTTCTCGTTGACGGTTACGATGACGGTGGCTGTGATGTTAATTGAGTGAGAAAGAAACAGAGAGAAATACTAGTGTGGTGCGGAGGTGGAATACAGCAGGTGAGGACGCCAGAGTGGAAATTGATTTTAGATACGGACACTACAGTCTACAGGATATACGATTTAGTGGGGCCCTGCGGGTGGAGAACTTAGTAGAATCGTGCGTCGCGATCTAGTGTAATTTTCTGTTGGGGATTCGTGAGAGGAATCTCTTTCTCCAGCATTAACCGATTCCGGACTTCCATTGAAGACATGAAGTCTTGCTGGACCTTAGAAGAGGTTTTGGGTCGTATATCGTAGTTTTTTGTATTATATTTATATTATAGTTTATATTATATATTATATGTGATTGATTGATATGTATATTTTTAATATAAAAAATATTAAATAAAGAATAATTATCACTCCATAAAAATGCATAACAGGGAGCTCAATACAATAATGGAATGAAATAAAGGAAAATAAGAAAAAATAGTTGGAAATTTCTTTTATTTGAAGTTTTGAGTAGAAAGAAAATAAAAGAAATGGAAGTAAATAAGAGCATAAAAACTTCTTTTCAAAAATGGGGAGAAATTGAAGAAAAGTAATATCTTAGCCATTAAACCTCTTAAATTTGTCATATTTGTCCTTGATGATGCATAAAGTAACACACTTATGACAAACTGATATAAAATTTTATGTGGCATGTAATACATTCATTAAGACAAATTATATAATTAAATTATTGGATTTATTGGTTCGAATCTATGCTGGTTGGAAGGTCCAAGGGATCGATCAATTCCTTGACCTCCGAAAGGCCGATAAACCAAGTCATTGATCGAAGGCCTGAGAACTTGGTCAAATTACCCGATCAGAATCATAAGTCAGGACAAGGGACGGTCGTAGGAATTGTAACTTGAGGAAGCAATAATTAATAGTTACATATTTATTAAAACTAATTTATATTTCTCTTAAAATTTAGGGAGGCGAAATATAAATTTTCCTTAATAATACAAATTAAGTTTTCAAAATTTTTAAAAATAAAATTTATAATTTCTAGAATTTTGGACACCCGCCCCCTAAATCCTCCCTGATTCAGGATACTGTGCATCCCTATTAATAGGGGTACAATCTCATTATAAAGGACCAAGTAACATATAAATAAAAAATACTTCACGCAAATACTCTCTCTAGCCGATCCAAAACTTTATTCATCTGTCATCAAAAATAAATATCAACAAATTCAAACTTAAAGGTAAATATATATAAATTACACATGTTAAAAAGAGGAAATAATTTACAAAGTTATAAATTCAGCATCAATCAAAACCAGTTCACATGTACTTTAGATACTTAAATTGATTTCGTTTTTTCTTTTTTCTATCTAACAACCTTATCATATTGTATAAATGTATTGTAAACAAAAATTTCCTTCCTCTCTCTCCCACGATTATCAAATAATAAAATTCAACACGATTTGAAAGCATGTAGTTTTAGTAATTTATACACATCATATTTATAGTAAAATGCACCATTTAGAATGAAAATGGAGAGTCGCTTTATTGCCACAAAAAAAAAAAAAAAAAAAACCTTCGCCGTAATAATGTATTTTATATTTCATTGCATAAATAATGTGTCACATTATTGTAAAGTATATCATTGTATTAAAAAAGATGTATCACTATATAGTACTTAATTATTTAAAAAATACTACTATCTTGGAGAAATGCTATTTTATTGTAATAATGCACACATTGTTAGAAAAATATGTTCTATTTGGACAATTATTATTCATAATATTTTTAGAATATTATTTGAATGTAGTAATTTTCTGATATTATGTGTGTGAGGTAAAAGGCTAATTGAAAAATGTATTACAAATTGATTGTAAAATATTATTTGAAAAATAATTGAAAAAGTGATTTTTTTTTGTCACTAAATTATGATTCGATTGTTATTTTAGTCACAAAACTTGTTAGGTGACCAAAAAGTCATTAAACTTTTAAAATTATGTCTAAAGGATTATTGTGTCCATTTTAACCATTAAGAGCTCCACTTATCCGTTTTTTTGCACATCATATGACTTTTAACAAGGGTAAAATTGTCTAATTATTTTTTACTACAATTTACTTTCAACAATTGTCAAAACGATGTAGTTTTAAAAATTCGCATTTATAAAAAAAGTAATGGTAGACAAGATTAGAACGATGAAAGGCGAGGATGGAGGTGGTAGGGGCAAAGGGTGTTGGTAAGGCCAGGGGAAGGAAGCAAAAGTCAGGTTAGATCCATGGAGAGGGAGGGATGGTCAGATCAGGAAAAGGGATAGGGATAGGGATGGTCAAATTAGGGTACGAGATGGGATGGTATGGGCAGAGTGGGGAGAGAGAAGGTGTCGGAGAAAGAGGGGAAGAGGGTGGTGATGAATAGATGAAGGAAGAGAGAAGGAGGTGGTAGATTGGCTAGGAATGGACATGGAGGATGGTAGTGTTTTAAATTTAATTTCTAATTCTAAGTTTTTTACATATTTGAATGTAATCCATCTTATAATTTAATTATTTTTTCAATCATCTAATTTTGATTTTCAATTTTTTTTAGTAATGTTAATTCAATGTTGTTGGATGATTTTGATCCTTAAAAAAATATTTTTTGTTAATATTAATGCCAAAAATAAACAAAATGACCCCAATTTTAAAAGTTCGTGATCTTTTCGACCGCCTAACAAATTCAATGGTTGAAATGGTAATCGAAACATTGTTTAGTGACCAAATTGACACTTTTTTTTTTTTTTTTGAGAAATGAAAAAAAGTTATGTCCAAACACAACTTATACTACTACTACTTTCATTAGAAAGTCGTCCAACTTTAGTAAAAATTCATACTATACTTTACAACAAAAATGTACTACTGTATTTAAAAAAAAAAAATTGTACAAGAAAACGAAGTAAAATCTACCGCCTTAATATAATGTTGAAAATATTAGAAAAAATATAATTTGTTAATTGTGTCATTTTATTAAAGATTGACTAAATTCCTTTTTTAGAAAATGTTTAATAGCAGTAGAAAAATAAAGATGTATTACAATTTACATCTTCACTAACAATTTTATTGACCTCAAGTCCCTATATGCCAATTCTACAAGGACTGTGCTCAGTAAAATGGGGTCCGAAGGCGTGGAAGTTTGGACAGGCCCAAAATCACGTCTTCTGGCAGAATCCAGTAGCTGCGAAGCCCTTGAAAAACCGTCTTCCATTCGAGACTGCAGCAATGAACCCTAAATCCTAATCGGTCCCAAATTCCCCAAATCCTCAGACGAGAATTTCTTGTTTTCCGTCGATTCATTTCACTGCTCTAAATTTAGTTTAATAATGCATTTCAACACAGCTTCTCACTCAACCTCAAAAAAATTGTCCACATTGAAATCTTGCATTCAGTTGAGAGCTTCAATTTCGAGCCTCAAAGTAGCATGGCGGAAGGATCCCAGGCTAGACCAGGCAATCGAGAACGATAAACAATGGAGGCTCTGTGCCAGGAAGTTGCTGTTAAAGAGGTACTAAACGAACCGGGTCAAGTTATCCCGCTTCGTTACTTAGAGAAACGCCGTGAAAGGCTCCGATTACCCATCAAAATCCAAACTTTTCTATCCCGGAACCCGGGTTTATTCGACACGTACAGGGATCGGATCAGGCCCAAATCCGACACTGTTGAATTTATCCGGGTCAGCAACAGGCTCAGGCAGTTTTTGGAGGAGGAGAGAAGGATTTACCTTGAGAATGAGTCGTTAATTGTGTCTAAATTGTGTAAGTTGTTGATGATGTCCAAGAATAGGGTTGTTAGTGCTGATAAGTTTGTGGAGGTGAAAAGGGAATTTGGGTTCCCCAATGATTTTTTGGTGAATTTGGTTCCGAAATATCCGGAATATTTTAGGCTAGTTGGGGCTCCTGGAGAGGGGAAATCTTATTTAGAATTGGTTTCTTGGAATTCTGTTTATGCAAAATCTGTTATTGAGCTAAGGGCAGAGGAGGAATCCAGATTAACTGATGAAGGATAAAGATTAGGCCTTCATTTAATTGGAAGCTTCCTCCAGGGTTCTTTATTAAGAAGGAAATGAGGGAGTGGGTTAGAGATTGGTTAGAAATTCCATACATTTCCCCTTATGACGATGCCTCGCGTTTGGAATCAGCATCAAGAGAGATGGAAAAGAGGAATGTTGGTGTTTTCCACGAGTTGCTGTCGCTTTCGATTTATAAGAGGATTCCGGTGCCTATTCTGGGGAAGTTTTGTGAAGATTATAGGTTCTCAAATGCATTTAAAAGTGTGTTCACTAGGCATTCTGGGATTTTTTATATGTCGCTGAAAGGTGGAATCCAGACTGCAGTTCTTAGAGAAGCGTATAAGGGTGAAGAGTTAATTGATCGAGATCCACTTATTGAGATTAAAGATAAGTTTGTTGAGTTGCTGGCTGAGGGACATAGGTGGAGGACTGAGCAGTTGGATTTACAAAGGAAAATGATTGAGAAGGACATGAAATTGGTGGCCACAAGGGCCTAAAACTGAATTGAATTGACAGGTACAGAGCTATTGAATTTGTGAAATCTCTTATACACATCTAAGTCTCGTGCTTTCTGAACTCAAGTAAAAGACTGTTATGTTGAAGAAAGATTGATGGAGGATTCTAAACTGGTTGCTCCATTGGTCTGAGTTGAAGTTCCTTTTCATTGATATGTAAAGATGTCGAAGAACACGAGTAAATGGGAATTACTTTGAGGTTGAATACCTCGCAAAGATTTATTTCTGTTCCACAGATTAGGTTTGTTCTCATGCTAGAATTGTGAAATGAAATGAAATGCTCTGGGAAATTCTTTTCATGAATTATTGTTGAACATTTACATTTTGTTGTTGGGTAGAAGTTTGATGGATTTGCTAACTTCAGCATGTATTTGGTTGTAGCCTTATCTATGAAGCTGACTTAAGGAGTAAGCTTGGCCTGAAGAAGAGAGCAATCATTGTCTTCTTGGAAATATTTGAGAACCATCCTCCTCGAAAGAAAAACCTTGTCAGGAATCTTGAACTAGCACATTGTTTATATTATACTCGTTTTGTCTCGACTCTGTTCTTGTAAAGAATTTCCTGATATATAAGTAGGACAATTGTTGCCTGTTATTTGGACTGTACTGAACCTTGGTTCTAACATGCAACTATATCATAGTAGCATCATATGATTTTGATTGCTTTAAATGGTGGTATTTATCTGGATGAAAATTAGTCTTTTTGTTTTGTCATTCATCTATGATAACTTATTGTCATGTGTACTTGAACCCCAAATTTCCCACCATTTGGTGGTTGTTTCTTCTTTTTCTTTTTTGTAGAAATATAATCATGTGGTATATCTCTCATCAATTTTGCATTTGCGGTGCTTGTTTTGAAAGCTGCTCCTAGATTTGATTCAGGATAAGGGTCTCTTTTACACTCTTGATGGTATCTCATGCCTCTTTTTTGCTTTGGTGATTGTTAGGAATTTAGGTTACTAAGCTTGGTCCAATTTGTCATGTATGCCATGCCAATTGTTGTCTGATCTAAGTTTCAGTGAAATCTGTGCAGCATGAGTTGCAAATGCCTTTGATAAAACTCTCTGGACTTCTGATTCATTTTCTCTTTCTTATCTTTCTAGCCTACGCGCTGTAGATGCCTCAAAGAGGTTTTCTTCTATTGGGGTTAACCTTATGGTCAAAGATCAAAGTTCGATGTCTAGCTGATTGGAATGCCCTAGTTATATGAAAATCATACTTTGATACTTTTCTAGTTTCTTTGTTTTCAATTGGAAAGCTTGGAGTTATTTCTTGGGGTAGATGCGAGTTTGGCAGCTTTGAGCTAGATAGCAGAAGATACTGCATGTGAAGTGGTGCTCGTCACACAAGGTGAATGAGGCATTCTTTACAATTTTGAGCCCATTATACTATGCTAATCCATATCCATTCTCACCCAAACCTGTATCTACTTCCTTCTTAAGAATGCCTTCCTAGGGAACATGAAAAACTTATGAATATTGTGGTATATGCAAGCAAAAGAAAGGATGCTCTCTAGCTACTATTCTGCGGTGGTCTTTCTGCTCTAACTAGTAAAGCAGAGAAATGGATAAACCCAACATCCTGATATTAGTCGTCTTTCTTGTATTTCTGGCAGTGCAGCCCAGGATAAACAGCCAATGGGTACCAAGGCCTATTACTTCTCGACCACTTTGTGCAACTGAATTGGCTGTAGCAAGTCGTGCATGTTCTTTGCTGCCCCTTGTCCCAGGCCATCCACCTTCTCCTCCTCCTCCATCTGCTCAGCAAGCTGACAGCCACTGGTATGACCTTGAGCACAGGCACAGGATGCATAGGCATGAGGCAACACCTCAAGAGGAGGATTGCTGCCGGTGGCTGGGGGCAATTGACAGTGAATGTGTCTGTGATCTGCTGGTTTACTTGCCACCTTTCCTTTCCAGGCCACTCCACCAGTACACAGTCGTGGTCGAGGATTCTTGTAATGTGACTTACCTGTGTGGATCAAGAATAATAAGCTTAGTTATTCCTCATTCACATGTAAAGTGTTTGAACTGTAACGTTTACTTTTCGGTTCGATATCCATCTTACTCCAATGTTAAAAGCTTGAATTATGTTTTGTTCTTTATCAATTAAATTCTGTAAGAGACGATAGATTGTCTGGGTTGCCTGTTGAAATTCTACTGTGAAGAAATAAATTTTAGCTACATATTTTAGATGGATTTGTGAATGATGCCTGTTGCAGAGTCTTCACTCCCATGTGAAAGATTTTTAGTTTGAAATTGAACGAGGCTTAACTTCAAGGATCTCAAATTAGTTTGATTATCAAGAACGGTTTTGAATCTCCCTTCCAAGTTCAAAACACTGTAAATAATTTGAAAGTCCCAGAATAATTCTCACCAAGAAACTATCCAATTTCAGATTTTAGAACCGTATAAAGTAAGAAAATTTCTTGTCCCGAAATTCTCTTTCTTCGGCGATAGATCAATACCTATATGTCTAAAGTGAAATCATGGAGTTCCTATGGAATTTCGATCGAGTCGAGGACAGAAGGTATATTATCCCGATTAATCATCAGAAATGGAGATGAAAATATTTGACAGATTTCTTGATAGAGACTCAAGTAGTAACTATCAAGATGGTGACTGTATGTATTGACGAGACTTTATGCCACGCTTATATCAGAATAAATCTTTTGGAGCGGACCAATTGACAGATTATCGGAATAGAAAGATGATGCACTAAAGAAAATTACAGAAAATAAAAACAAACTTTATATATGCAATTCACACATTAATAACACCTAAAATCTGAAAATTTTCAAGACTGAGAGAAACTTTCTGAGAAATATTCTGTGTCATAAGATCAAGATGACTTCATGGTCATTGCTCTAACTTCTAACTTGATAATTAAGGTGCCCAATTATGTATTCGATTCAACTAATTTGTCAAACTAATTATTGTTATCAGAATTCATTTTCAAATAGCTTTATGGGTAGGCTTGATTAGATTAGAGAGTGATTACAATTGGGTTCAGTTAAAGTAATCCAACTTTTTCTAAGATGACTCATTTACTGCCATCACTAATCTAAACAGCAAGGAAAGGATCCATGGATGGCTATTTGAACAGATAAATGGGGGTATTATCAAAAAAGCAACAGAAATTTAGGAGTGATTATAATGAGTCAGTTTGGTGATGGATATACTTTTGGGCAGATATGATAATTGATCAATCACATCACGCATGTTCGTTCCATCGCCATGCGTGTACCTTAGCCGAGTCCTTTTATGAGTTTGTCATTTGTAAATTCTTCGTTCTTCACTGTACGACCAAGTACAGACGGGTCATTTTACTCGTGATCAACTACAGGAATAGCACTTCATCCAGCAGTTAATTAGAATTTATTGAAATTGTACGATTCTCCAATCTCTCCAAAAAAAAAAAAAAAAAAAAAATGTAATATCTAGAAAAATACTCACCAAAGGAATCCATCAAGAAGTTATTGGATTCGTGAGTGAAACGTTTAAATTAATTGAGTCAATGAATTTATGTATTGAATCTCTTTTGTTAGATTTTCTCATAATTTTTCTTCTCAACACGTTTGGGATGCCTACGTAATCCATAGAGGTTAGGAGCAAATTTGTTGAGTTGTCTTCTTAATCTATGTCAGTAATTTATTTCAACCTTTAAGGCGATTCATTTGATTGAATGTAACCGAACAACGTATTTCTAGTGATGCATTCTCGTAATCCTTCTCCATTAAAAAAGAAAGCAGAATGAAAAAGATAGTATGAATTCGTTTTCTATTATTACAGTCCGTCCAATCAGCACAAGTGGACAGCATAGCAAGATCCGATTATTAGATGCTATAAAGTATACTACGTTCTAGTATATATTGCTAGTGTATTTGGCCACTAGACGAAAATGGCAGATAAAAAAGTGCAAACAGAACAGTAGACATCAACATCGCCAAAACTTTGCTGTATCATGCAACTGCCTGATACAATTATAGTAGTACGTAAACCAACTTATTCTTCTCTAGTGAGTTGAAGCAGCAGCTGCCACCGGCATCGCCATCCCCATCCCCAACCTCACCGGCGCCGGATTACTATAAACCATGGTGCCATGATGATTGAACAGGAATTTCGAAACGATTTTTGTGCTGGGACCCACCACGAGATTCTCCCAGGCTTCATCCGCTTCTTCTTGGCCTTGGCCTTGTTTTGTGAACACTTCAGTCGCATCTAACCGGTGGATTTTCCATCCCTTCACGTTTTTCATTCGAATGATTTTATCTAATTGGTGACATGCTAAGTTGCACGTGTTACTTTTAGTCTGATTAATGGCTTCGTCGAGTAGCCTGGCCTGAGCTTCCTCGTCACAAAATGGTTTGGCTCGAAAGAAACGGTCGAATTCGGGGACCCCAATTGATCTCCTAATTCCTCTCGAATAATCAAAATGATTCGGGTTGAATATATTCTTGACCTCATCGACCATCCCTCTTTCGATCATCCGATCAACTCGTTGTCCGATACGAATGAATGCAGCACGGGTATTGGAACGTCCACCCAAAGACAGCAAAAATTGTACCTGGATCGAAATCTGTTATCATTTTCAATCAGGGCCTCGACGAAAGAATTGGAACCGCCAACGATGATTGGAAGCTTACCGCGGCCAATAATAGATTTTATGGCGCATGAAGCCATGCTACAGAAATTATTAGCCGTAAAATCTGCATTAGGATCGATCATTCCAAGCAGGTGGTGTGGGACCCCCTTACGCTCGTCGTCAGTGATCTTATTTGTGACAATGTCAAGTCCTCTGTACACTTGCATTTTATCTGAATTAATAATTTCCGCAGGGAAACGAGTGGCGAGGTCGATTGAAAGTCTTGATTTTCCGGTGCCGGTAGCTCCCATGACCACCACGATTTTCTCCGACTGGGGAATTAACGCCCGCTGATTGATGAGGGCTTGCATGTCAAGCCCGCCGCCACCACCAGTTTGAATGTTGAGTAAAGGTCGCGGCAACATTTTTTGGTATGAGCATTGACATTGAAATCATCCTCATTGTACAATTAATTAGACAAGACAGAAACAAACAAACGATATAGTACAAAATGAAAGTGGAAAAACAAAAGTAAGAAGAGGCCAAATTAAGAGAAGTGTCGAACAAATATAATCCTTTTCTAGTATTCGATTCAATTAATGTAGCATGATCAGAGACGCGGCACCTCGAAAATGTTCTGTGCTGAAAGGCAACGATGGAAAACAAGATTAGGCTCAGAGTGGAGCATATCTCTAAGCTATCATCAAATGTTATCAAATTAATAGAGTACTAACAGCCGACTTCCTGCGTCTAGCAACTCGCAAGTGGCAAAGTGAGACACTGAGTGGAATATTTATGGTGGCCTCTGTACCTCACCAGGACCTTCAACTTAGAAAATTTTCATGCAAGAATTTAACTTTCGGTGGGTTCTATAGTGGGGTCCACAAATTATGTGTCTTGTAAATATATGAATCTTGTTTCGTACATGTTTAAGAATTTGCCCTCATCTTCAACTAGTCACTGTCAACTGCAGCATTTGTTTTCTCATTTGCCAAATGTTGTACCCAAAGTCAAAAGATATTCAAAGAGTTTTAGTGTCGTCTTCATTTTTTATTTTTTAAATTCGAAGCTTTACGATAAAGTTGTATTTGGATGCGTGAATTTGAATTGAAAGAAAAATTTGAAATGAATGGATTTAAATTGGATAAACTTAAAATGACGTGACATTGTGTTTGAATACAAAAATTTGGGTGGAATTAATTTAAAATCCAAATTTACTATAAGTTAACCAAACTAATTAATTAATTTAATTGTGGATTTGAAATCCATCGACAAGTGAGAATATGATTTTAATAGTTAAATTAGTGGATTTGAAATTCATCCAAAATTCATGTCATTTCAAATCCATCTAATTCAATTCAAATTCCTTTTTCTATTTAAATCCACCCATCCAAACACAACTTAAAATTTGGGTGAATTCAAATCTACTTATGTACTCAACTATTAAAATCACATTTCTACTTGTTAGTAGATTTCAAATTCATAACTAAATCAATTAACTTGTTTAAAAAACTTATTATAGATTTGAATTTTAAATCAAATTCATCTAAATTCTTACATCCAAACACAATATAAAAGCTCTAACGCTAATCTATTTTTGTCGTTTAGAGATTCAATAGTATTCGTACAGAAATAGATAGGAAGAAAAAAAAATTCGTGCTTTGGAAGCAAGGGAGAGATTCCTTTGGAAAAATCTAAGGTGGGTTGGTTCGATTCTTCCAATCTTCATGATGATATGATAGTGATAATACCACCAAAAGGAAAAAGGTGGATACTAATCCAATTGAAGTTTTATCAGCAGAAATATAGTTAGTTTAATTTGTTGCCACAGGTCACTAATCATCTTTCCAACTAAATTATTCCAAAAGATAATATAAAATAAATTTCCTGAACTTTGATCTTCAAAAGAAAACAGGGATAATCTATTTTTTCGTGAATTTAAGCAAAAAGCGGAATATAAATATGCTTTTTATAGTAATTCGATCACTTATAACGAGTTGCATTGAAAACTATAAACTGCAAAATCCAAAGAGAATGGAGGCTCAGCAATTAGTTATTAAAAATTTGGAAACCCATATTATTATGTGAACATGAGAACGAATATATGTGAAACTACTTAATTAATTATTTGTATTTGCTCCAATTGCCTAATTAATGGAAGTTGGAATCATGATTCATGTAGAATAGGTGAAATTTTATTTTGGGAAAGGTATATTAAGTGACATGTCATGTGACATATTTATACCCATGAAATTCTAGAAATTGAATTTATTTTTGGATCTATCACTTTAAACAGTGAAATATAATTAGTTTGCAAATACCAACATAACATGTTATTTGGTAAGATCTTGTCATAACAAGTTTTATTGTGAAATAGAATCGCTCTATCCATCTTTTGATTTTTTTGGCACAACCTTAAAGTTGACCAAGATTATCTTCGAAAAAAGTTGATTTCTGACCATGATGGGCAAATAGAAATATTATTAGTTAGATTAATTGTTGGTGGGTTCATGGTATCAACTTATAAAGTTCGATTCCTTGTGCAAGAAGTGGAGTTAAATTGCACGAATGAGACACGTAATTAGGGCCTATTTAGGGAGAATTGCAGTTTTAGTCCCTAAACTCTAGATAGTGTGTAGAATTCATCTTTAATTTATTCAAAACTACAGTTCTAATCCAAAGTTTATGAAATAACTGCAGAAATAGGACAAATCTATTCAGAATTTCCTTTATTTTGATAGATTGGGGACTAGACAGTAATTTTGTATAGATTGAGGATCAATTCTGCTCACTACTCACTGGATCGAAACTGCAATTCTCCCTTTAGTCATCAGTTTGCTTAAGATCACTTACTTTTTCTAAAGCTGAAAATTATTTCGAATTGTTCTCTGTTAATATTTCTATATTAAACAGGTCAACGAAAGTAGTAAGAAAAGAATATGTTCTTGGTTGGTTATTGCAGTTACCTTGAAAAAGGGCAGTTGGAGGTGGTATACCATCTGAGGACAAAAGGGTTGTACTTTTATTCTGACATTCCACCGTCTTATCGCTGCATCTCATTCCTAATCTTTTACTTCACATCATCATTAGTGGGCAATGGATGCTGCATCTCACTCCAAATTTTTGTCCTTTCACTCAATCTGAGTAGTAGTATTTCTTTATCAGTTTTATCGTTGAGAATTTTCCTTTATCTTTTGGTAACCGAAATCGAAAATAATGAATTGAAGAATGTGATTGATATAATATTTTGGCTATAATTTATTAGTAACTTTCTTAAGTATTTGTCTGAGATGTTTAGTGTATGATACTTCTCAAGAATGTATTATGTGTATCTGTTTTTCCCTTTCTTTTCTTTTCTTTTTCTTTTCTATGAGAAGTGAACTAGTAATAAATACAAAATGCAACTTGGGACGGAATGGGAATAGTTTTGATTTAGCAGAAAATTTTCAATTGATGATTTGTCCATCCCATCAATTTGTTAAATTCAAAGGGCACTTGCAATTTGTCAATGGAAGTTATTGTAGATGCAAGAGATTTATACACATGCATGCACTGGATAACTTGGGAATTAATCAGTCATCTAGATAATGCATATCATTTATTGTAGATGCAAGAGATTTATACACATGCATGCATGTACTGGATAACTTGGGAATTAATCAGTCATCTAGATAATGCATATCTTTCTAGTAAAGAGACCGAGGCCATAAGTAATGATGATAGATGAGATCATTAAAATTGCAATCAAAAGATAGCTAGCTCTCGGGAAAGTCCTGTTGGAGAGGTGCTTGACAACTGTTTGGAAAATAGATTAGATAAGGCAGCATCAACATTCAACAATGACCAGCCTTTTGAAATTTGAGATTCTGGACTGCACCGCACCCTTTGACTCGCTCAATGGGCACTGATCCTGAATGAAGGGGCCTCGTTAATTTTTCTTTGTGGTCATCAATGTCGTTAACGCTTTTCTGGCACCGGCCCAAAGGCCAAAGATGCCGTTGTCCTTCCATTTCACCCTCTATTTTTCCTAATCATAATTGGGTTAAGTTTTGCCTACTCACTCTATAATACAGAATAGGTATGACAGCCTTTGAAATGATGTCTCACTATTTTTTAATTATTCAACAATTTGTAATACTCAATCCACAATGTAAAATGAATAACTAAAATTTTTTCCATAACGGGGTATATAAAAACAAACTCAAAAGAGAGGGTGAGATAAAAGAATCCCTTTAAACAAATGGATTGATAAATTGAAGACTATTGGCAAGAGACTCGTAATAGAGAGGAAGGTCTTTTTTAGTAAGGCATCTTACTACCCTGACAATAGCACGCTTAAAGCTTCTATCTTCTTGGAAACTTGGTCCCCGTTGACACAGTATCCGCTTTTGACTTTTTTTGTTTTTTTAAAGTGGATCAAATAAAGCTTTTCGGTGAACACTCTGGGCTACCTGCTCTGACCTGTTGTCGTTGATACAAATTAATCCAGAAATGAGGTCCTTATTTTTTGCTTTTATAACCTGTCCTTTCTTTTCCCTGTTGGGAAAGGCCCAAAGGATTTTTTCATTTGGATTTTCAGTAGCAGTACTACTAGACAACTAATCAGTTTCGTAGCCAGATAGTGGGCTCGGTCCAGTAGTCGGAGATGAAGAGAGAGCATAAATTCCTACTTTTGTTCACAGAAAACATGAATTTTGGATATGTTGTAAAGCATAGACAAAGAGTAAAAGCATAATACGGTAATGTCGAAATTGTATGGTTATTAAAAATTTATATAATATAATATTTTATAATTAAAAAATTTATATTTTATAAGTTTTAAGGTACGACGAGATCATTTTCTAACGTATTTGTACGATAGTATATGGCTTCCATCAGACTTTCTGATCGGAATGGTATCAAAGGTTCTCTGTTTGCCATTATGCCAACTGTATGGCCTTTTCCTTCTTCCATTCTTTGAGGGGCTGAGGATTTTGTTGTACACAAAAAAATCGCTGAAATACAAGAGACAATTATTTAAAAGTGACAGGTGGACCTGCATGTCAAGAATCTAGTTTTGTGGGGTAACCCTGCAGCCAAAGCCCACTGGTACATCAACAGGCCCATGATCTCCGAAGCCTTCATAATGTGTCGTATGGGGCACTTGTTTTGTAGCTAATAAAATGAACCAAAAAAAAAAATATTGCAATAGTGTTGAGTTGGGCATAACTTCCTGACTCCCTTGAATTAGTAGTGATAGTCCAACCCAATGAATAAGAACTGGGCCGGGTACCCTGTTTTTTCTCATTTTGCTTCACAATTAGGGAGGATGGAAAATATCACTGCCCATTTCTCTTTTATTGTAAAGGGTGGACAGTAAATATTAGTAGCATATAACAATGTTTGAGGTAATTACATCTTCTACTTTGGGTGTTACCAAAACCATCCTTCATTTGAGTCAGGATTCCAGGGTTCATTTTTATAATTTGTCACAATTTAAAAATCTAGATTTTTGTATATCTACGATTTGTTTAAGTACTTGTTCCAACACTTTAATTATGTGGAGTAAATTTTTTAATTTTTTTAAAAAGAAAAAGAAAAAAGTGAACCAAAATTCTAACTTTTATTACCAGCCTTTTGTTAGTTTTGTGTCACAGCCCAATAGAGCACTTGTTTGTAATAGATAACTAGAATCCATTGCAATACAGCCCAGCCCAATTTTTTACCAGTCAACAAAGTATACTCCCCAGTACACTCTGATAAGACCGTGTTTGGGTGGTCTTCATTTCATTTTTATCCAGTTTTCTGCTCCTCGCCGCCCCCTCAAATTCTCATATAAATAAAGTCAAGCATCAATCATGGCGACCCCTAAGATTTTTGCCGAGAGAAGAAGATTTTCTTTTGTGGCAGCCCCTCTTTTACGATCCCAAAGGTCCTCAATTTCCATTTATTTCTCTTCTTTTTCTTTTACCATTCTGCCAGTTTATTTATTATTTATTTTAAAATTTTTTTTTTTAAATTCTTATTTTGAACCCATCATAAGAGTTTTTCCTGGAGTTTTGGTTATTTGTTGAATGTGGATTAATCCAGTAATCTTGCTGATCTAGATTGTTATGCTGATTTCAGTGTTTTTTTTTTTTTTTGTATGTTGTTCTGGAGTTAATGTAATTAATGTTTTAAGGAAAAATCAGTGATTTTTCTATAGGGAATAATTGCAGGAGAAAATGTGAAGTCCAGGGGACGGATATTGAGAAAAAGATCGAGTTCCTGGAAAGCTTGACTATAAAAGTAACTCCTCAAGTTCTCATTTTTCTACTGCATTTTTTTAACCAAGATTTAAACTTTTCTCTAATGTGTCTGAGTGTCTCAAACTTGAACAAGCACGTGTTTTCAACTGATTAATGTCAATTGCTAAGACTATTTTTGGAGTGACCATTTGCATTTGTGGGCTATTAGTATATAAATTCAGACTATTTAATTGTTCTGCAGGTGGCGAAACCATAATCTGAATCCGGTGTAATGCTCAAGGATCAAAATAACTGATTCCCCACTATATATAGCTTGCCATATAACTGTTTGAATTGAGGATTCTAGTCTAATTCCAAATTTGACAAGGCAATGGTTCACTTAAAATAATTACCAATAACTGCCATTCTTTTTTCCTTGTTTTTCAGCCAAAAGATCCATAACAATATAAATTTGCAGTCGCAATTTTCCTGCTTTGTGCTATTCGAAATTGCGACATAAAACTTCAAGGTTTGTTGCAGGTCAGCAACTGAAGATCTTGAAAATGGTTAAATGATCGCCTGTTAATGGAGCTTGTTCCTCGTCTAAATGCAGAAGAAAATAGAGGATTGTTTGCACCACCACCTTGGGGTAAGAGGCTGCCCTGAGGATGCAGCAGTTTTATGATATGTTTCTTTATGATGATGTCCTTGTACAGTGTATAATTTGCTGATTAATATATCTTCCTTTGTAGTACATGTCTCTAAGCTATCATTTTGCTGTAATTTTCTTTTTTTTTGCCATGTTCTTACTTCAAAGTTTTCAACTTTTTTCTAATCTGGCTTCGCCTTGCAGGTGATGATGTATCACTGTCACCATTTTGCATGACAAATATAGGAGAGTGGGACAAATATAGAACCCTATATATGGATAAATAGGTACTCCTCTCATCACCTCACCATTATATATTTGACCCCTTTAAGAATTTGCGTGATATTTGAGTTGCATTATTTGGTTCTTCCATTGCTTTAGTAAGCAATTGAATTTTGTATTTTGGTTCGTCCATTGTCGTTAGCTTTGATTTTTGTATATCAGCTGAAGTTTCTTGATTCCTACGTGAATCATCATAGTTTACTATGCGAGTTGTAATACCCGACTTTTCTAATCATTTCACACATTTTCATATTTGATCTTATCCTTCTAAATACTCATTAATATCTCTTTCAAATATTAAATAATCGTTTTACCCTTTTTAAATATTTTTTAAAATTTTCAGGTCAAAGTATAATTTTATAAAATTTTTAGGTAAAAGTCAAAGGTATTACACTCTTCCCTCCTTAAGAAAAGTTTCGATTTCGAAACTTAACGTATCTACGAGACAAACAAGTAAGGGTACTTGTTTCGCATGTCGGTTTCGGATTCCCCTGTTGCTTCCCTTTCTGAATGATTAGACCACTGAACTTTAACAAATGGAATGGATCGACGTCGAAGGACTTGTTCTTTGCTATCAATAATGCGAACTGGTATCTCTTCATAAACTAATTCTTCCTTACCACTGAGAGGTTGATACTCGATCACGTGGTTTGGATCGAATATGTATTTTCAGAACTGTGAAACATGAAATATATTGTGCACTCGAGCCAACTCTGGAGGTAAAGCCAACTGCTATGCCAGGTTTTCAACTCTTTTCAATATCTCGAAGGGTCCCACAAATCTTGGACTCAATTTTTCACTCTTTCCAAAACTCATAACCCCTCTAATCGGTGAAACCCTTAAATATACATTGTCTCCTACCTGCAATTTCAATGGTCTTTTTCTCATATCTGCGGCCCAACTCTTTTGCCTATCCTGAGCAGTCTTGAGTTTGTCTCGGATGATGGTTATCTTGTCCACTGTAATTTGAATCAATTCTGGTCCTGTTAATCTTCTTTCTCCAACTTCTTTCCAATATAAAGGTGACCGACATTTCATTCCATACAGAGCTTCATAGGGAGCCATGCTGATGCTGCTGTGGTAATTGTTATTGTAGGAAAATTTCATCAACATCAAATGTTCATCTCAATTACCCTTAAAATCAAGGGCACGAGCCCTTAACATATCTTCTAAAGTCTGAATTGTCCGTTTTATTGTCCGTCTGTCTGGGGATGAAATACAGAACTCAAAATTACTTCTGTACCCAGAGCTTGTTAATAGGCAGTCCAAAACGTAGAAGTGAACAGTGGATCCCGATCTAAAATAATACCAACAGGTACACCATCACAAAACTATCCATATAGATCCATACTAACGTGTCTATAGAAGTAGAAACCTTCAGTGCAAAAAATGAGCATATTTGGGTTAACCTGTCTACAATAACCCAAATGCAATCATGTCCTAATCTGGTCTTGGGCAACTCACTAGCGAAATCTATCGTGATATGCTCCCATTACCACTTTGGAATAGGCAACGGACTCAATAAACCACTGGACTTCTGGTGCTCGGCCTTTACCTGTTTCAAACTAAACACTTAGATACAAATTCAACAATTTTCCTTTTCATGTTGTTCCACCAAAAATGTTGTTTCAAATCTTTGTACATTTTAGTGCTGCCAGGATGAATAGAAAATGTGAAACTGTGAGTTTCAGGCATGACCTCTTTCTTCAAAGGTACACAAAGCCGACTTTGCATCCAAGCAATGCCATTGTCATCCCGAAATTCTCCTGGATCTTCACTTTTCACCATTTTCTTGATCTTCAATAATTCTGGATTTATAATTTGAGCTTGTTTAATACTGTCTATCAAAGTCGGTCGTACCACAAGTGTTGCTAAAATACTGGCTGTGGATTCCACAATCTCTAAATTTAGAATTTAAATTTCTCTATTTGCCTTATCAACATGTTAGCTATGATCTCTGAAGATTTCTTACTCACTGCATCTCCTACCCTATTAGCTTTTCCTAGATGATAACTGATCTTTAAGTCATAGTCTTTGAGTAGTTCTAATCATCTACGCTGCCTCATATTAAGTTCATTCCGTGTGAATAAGTGTTTGAGACTTTGATGATCTGTAAATACTTTACACTGCTCTCCGTAAAGATAGTGTCTCCAAATCTTCAGGGCAAATACAATGGCTGCTAATTTCAGATCATGAGTAGGGTAGTTTTGTTCATAAGGCTTCAACTGTCGTGAGACATAGGCAATAACCCTGCTATTCTGTAATTAATATCATACCTGTCACAACTTGATCCAATCCATCTGCTTCTTGTTGGGTCAAAATATAAATTCGGGCTGTAGCTGGTCCTGTGCAGCTACCGCTTCTCTCTTGTGGCATTTGTCGCTGTGATGGTCCTAGCCTGACAGTAAGGCAGTCTTTGATCCTGTGAACTCAAAATTGCCACAGGCTAAGCATGCTTTGAACCTCCACATACACTCTCCCACGTGATAATGATGACAATAATTACACTCTGGAATACGTGGTTGTGCTTGAAGTGGGGCTGGTGCTGTCCCTTCTTTCTTGTCAATAAGTGAGAGGGTCCAGCATAGCTAAAGGTGGTCGCGGTCTCACCTGTGGTAGGCCTGAAACCACGAAAGTGTGAAAATGGTGGCTGCGGTGATCGTACACTGCGGGGTGGAGGTACTGCTGGTCTATAAATTGGTCTCTGCGAAAGAACAAATGGACCTCGGTCATCAATCTCTTTCGCTGCCTGTAGTCTCAGGTATGTATCTATATGGGCACTAAGCATCATACAACTTTTCGAATGTATGTGTCTACGGCTATTTTTTTGTCATACAACTTTTCGAATGTATTTGTGTCTACGGCTGCTATTTTGTCCCGAATATCTTTCAGCAATTTCCTTATGAAGTGATCACATTTTTCTACCTTATCACTCATTGACCTCCGGAGCAAACAACCCCAATGTATGAAATCTGTGTGAGTAATTCACTACGGACATTCCTGGAGTCTGATTAAATACATTAAATTCGTCTCTCCTCTCAATTTTGAGGTGTGAAGGGTAGAAGTGCTCAAAAAATGCATCCCTGAAAGCTACACATGTAATCTGTCATGTAGGAGTAAGTACAGGTCTTACCCCTTTCCACTATTTTGTTGCGTCTCCAACCAAATAGAGCTTGCCTATCGGGACTCTATACTAACAATTCTAAATTTTCTTCAATTTGGCCAAGTCATTTTTCTGTTTCGTTCGGATCGTGTCTACCCTCAAAAGTAGAAATATTGATCTTCGTGATTACTCGGTAATAGTAGTCAACATCCTTAGCCTCTGGTTATAGTGGTGGATTAGGTGTAGAAGTCACAAGACTAGTGTGAAGGGCTGCATGCACGGATTGCCCTACAATCGCCGCAATTGTGACAATCAATCACCTGCACAGGTGTGTGACGGTTGAGATCTGTTGTAATTGTCGTAGCTGCTGGGTCTGCGACTCAGTCTGAATCTGTCATCTTGTCCCTTGATCTGTTCCAACAGATTCATCAACCTGTGTTTGATTGGTCCATGTTTCCTGCCCAAATGTCTCTTCATGATATATAACAATTTGTCTCTGTTTATTCAATTCAGATTTCATTTTCTGCACATTTCATATAGGATAAGTATCACAGTCAATTTTATTCAGACATTAACCGTGAAATAACACACTTATGCACTTCAACCACTCCCCGCCTAAGTATTACGAATGAGGAATAGCATTAACTTCTAGTTTGGGTTGGCTAGTCCCAAACCTGAGTTATTTACAAGTCCAAGTCCCCAATACTGCACTCATAACAATAACAGTTCAACTTAATACTAGACACAAGATTGAATAACTTATACTCTGATACCACTTAACGTCACGCCTCCAAAACGGGACAAGACACGCAGCACGTTGGGATCACCCCAAGCATGCAAGACACAATATAATTTGAACAATATACAAACCATAATACTTTTTATTAGATCTCAAGATCAACCAAAATAAATGGTATATTTAATAGTCATATTTACAATAATCCACGAAAAACCTATTGTGATACCTTATATGAAATGTGTAGGAAATGGAATTGGAATTGAATAAACAGAGAGATTGTTATATCTCAGGAGGGGACACCTAGGCAAGAAATAGGAACCAGTAAAATAAAGGTTGAGAAATTTGTTGGAACAGATCAAGGGGGAAAGAGAACAGATTCAGATTGAGTCACAGACCCAGCAGCTTCACAACAGTCTCAACCGTCACAAACACTTGTGCCGGTGATAGATTATGCCACAATTACGGCGATTGTAACGCAAGCGGTGCATGTAGCCCTTCATACTAATCCTGTGACTTCTGCACCTAATCCATCACCACAACTAGATGCTAAGGATATTGATTACTATTATCGGGCAATCACAAAAATCAATATTCCTACTTTTAAGGGTAGACACGATCTGGACGAATATGGAACAGAAAAATGGTTTGGCCAAATTGAAGAAAATTTAGATTTACTGAAGGTGCCAGATGAGTACATATTTCCGATCGTAAAATCGTATTTTGTTATAGATGCATCAAGATAGTGGAAAAGGGTAAGACTTGGGCTTGCCCCTACAGGACAGATTGCATGGATGGCTTTTAATGATGCATTTTTGGAGTACTTTTATCCTTCACACCTCAGAATTGACTGGAGAGATGAATTTAATTCATTTAGACAGACTCCAGGGATGTCTGTAGTGGAACATTTACACAGATTTCATGCATTGGGGATGTTTGCTCCGGGAGTCATGAGTGACAGTGAAAAAATGTGATCGTTTTAGAAGGGTTTGCTAAAAGATATCTGAGATAGAATAGCAGCTGTAGACACAGATCCATTCAACAAGTTGTATGATGCTAGTGCCAGTGTAGATACATACTTGAGACGACAGGCAGCAGAAGAGAGGGATGACAGAGGTCCATATATTCCTTTGCAGAGACCAATTTATAGTTACCTGCAGCACCTTTAGCCCGCAGTGTACAACCACCGCAGCCACCATTTTCACAGTTTCGTGGTTTTAGGCCCTAGCCACCACAGGTGAGACCACGACCACCTTTAGATATCGCTGGACCCTCTCGGGTTATTGACAAGAAGGGAGGGATAGCACCAGCCCCACTTCAAGCACGACCATGTATTCTCAATGTCACACCGCACTTTAGGATCACCCCAAGCATGCAAGGCACAATACAAGAGTAATATATAAATCATAGTACCTTTCGTTAAACCTCAAGATCAACCAAAACAAGATCATAAAGTATATTCAACAGTCATATTTATAGCAATCCACAAAAAATCAAATCACAACTATATACAAACATCGAACCAAAATCCAGCAACAGTCAGAAGTTCAATCACAATGTAAATCTAACAAGTCCATCGGCACACAGGCCTGAATACAAGAACAAACCTCACACTAAAATGGTAAGTAGGAAAACTCTAGCTCTAATAATTGGGATCCGAACTGAAACAGGCCTTCCCAGGTCAGTACTCGACTGCAAACAAAGGAGAAATCATAACGGAGTAAGCATATCGTGTTTAGTAAATAATATTTAAACCCAGTTATAGATAACATGTATACAATCAGTACAGGGAACAATATACGAGACATTATCATTATTTAAAATGTAAATGTCAACCAATGAGTGCATGGTTCACAAGTCTTCCCAGCACTGAATTTAGGTCTACCTATTATCCGTCCGAGTAGACAATGCATAACGAAGTGTCTATCACTTGTCTTCCCGATAGACTGGGTATAACATTTATGAAGGAGAGTACTCAGTATATCATTTCATTCACTCACTCATAGTCAAGTCCACTAAAATGACCCATTGAGCTCTTCACAGTAATCATTTATTATCACATAGTACAATGATGAACATATAATACATTACATAACGAACACATAAAATATAAATATACTTACCGTATAAACATTATCCAAATAACACATAGTACAATGATGAACATATAATACATGATCATTACATAACGAACACATAAAATATAAACATACTTACCTTATAAACATTATCCAAAATAAATATACTTACCTTAATATTAATTGTTCTAGGGCTGTAAGATCAATCATATACAAATTATCGATAAAAAGGCGTAAACGTTACTTACCTCGAAATCGATTTCGTAGACGTATCTTAATTTCGATGGTTTAAAACTCTAATTTTGAATCACTTAAACCAGGAGAGTGTTATACCATTAAGATAAAAATCGAGATAGGGATTCACTTTTGGGTATCACGCAAATTCTCAAATTATGTAATAATCGAACACAAATGACTAAGGGTTGATTTAAATTTATAAAAATAAGATAAAAATCTAAGAATTAGGATTCATAATTTCAAATATATCACTAGGTTAAGAATTGTCAAAACCCTGATTCAAATCTCAGAAAAAAAATAGTTAAAAAGTCATTTCAAACCATAAATTAAGTTCTAATAGCTCATAAACATATTTGGTAATCAAATCACAATTCATAAACAAACTAATTTCTTGATGAAGTTGAAATTTAACATGAAAATCATACAAATTTGGAAGTAAAACTTACTTTTGAAATTGGATTAAAGGTCTATGAGGATTCCTGGATCACCAATTTGATTTGTAGGGAAAAATTTCTAAATTATTGGTTGGATTTGAGAAATTGGATAATGGGTTTTGCAGGAAGAGTTCTTTGGACTTTTTCTGAGCTTAAGCTTGAACAAACATGAGATAAAGACAACTTGGGCAAATGACTTCGTTAAGAAGTCTTAATAAATTTTCAAAATTTGCGCTTTAGTCTCTCAAATTTTATAAAATTATACTTTGACTCGAAAATTTTAAAAAATATTTAAAAAGGGTAAAACGATTATTTAATTTTTGAAAGGGATATTAATGAGTATTTAAAAGGATAAGATCAAGTACGAAAAATGATTGTGGCAATTGTTGATTGGCCCAGACCAACAAACGTGACAGAGGTTCGCACTTTCTTGGGTTTGGGAGATCTACCTGTTGGTTACTACCGAAAATTTTTAGAAGGATTTTTCTTGATAGCTGTGCCATTGACCAAACTTACCCATAAGAAGACCAAGTTTGTGTGGGATGCAGACTGTGAGGCTAGTTTTCAAGAGTTAAAGAAGAGATTGATATCAACACCAGTGTTAACCTTGCCATCCGAAATTTGAGGGTATGTGATTTACAGTGATACTTTTAAGAATGGTTTGGGTTGTGTACTAATGCAGAATAGTAGGGTTATTGCCTATGTCTCGCGACAGTTGAAGTCTTATGAACATAACTACCCTACTCATGATCTAGAATTAGCAGCCACTGTATTTGTCCTAAAGATTTGGAGACATTATCTTTACGAAGAGTAGTGTGAAGTATTTACAGATCATCAAAATCTCAAATACTTGTTCACACAGAAGGAACTTAATATGAAGCAACTCAGATGGTTAGAACTACTCAAAGACTGACTTAAAGATTCGTTATCATCCAGGAAAAGCTAATAGGGTAGCAAATGCACTAACTTTAATTCAATGAGTAGGAAATATTCAGAGGTCACAACTAACATGTTGATAAGGCAAATGGAGGAATTAAATTTAGAGATTGTGGAGTCCACAGCCAATATTTTAGCAGCACTTGTGGTACGACCGACTTTGATGGATAGGATTATACAAGCTCAAATTACAGATCCAGAATTGAACATCAAGAATAGGGTGGAAAGTAGAGATGCATGAGAATTTCAGGTTGATAATGGCGTTGTTTGTATGCAAAGACGACTTTGTGTACCTGCAAATGAAGATTTGAAGAAAGAGGTTATGGCTGAATCTCACAGTTTCAGATTTTCTATTCATCCTGACAGCACTAAAATGTACAAATATTTGAAACAACTTTTCTGGTGGAACAATATGAAAAAGAAAATTGCTGAATTTGTATCCAAGTGTTTGGTTTGTCAACAGGTAAAGGCTGAGTGCCAAAAGTCTAGTGGTTTATTGAGCCCATTGCCTATTCTAGAGTGGAAATGAGAGCATATCACTATGAGTAGGCTAATTTCGTTAGTGGATTGCCCAGGACCAGATTAGGACATGATTACATTTGGGTTATTGTAGACAGGTTAACCAAATCTGCTCATTTTTTGCCATTGAAGGTTTCTACTCCTATGGATAGGTTAGTACGGGTCTATATGGATAATATTGTGAAGCTACATAGTGTACCTGTTGGTATCGGGATCCACAGTTCACGTCTAGGTTTTGGACAACCTATCAATAAGTCATGGGTACAGAAGTAGTTTTGAGTTCTACATTTCATCCTCAGACAGACGGATAATTCAAACTTGAGAAGATTTTAAGGGTAATTGGGATGAACATTTGATGTTGATGGAATTTTCCTACAATTACAGTTACCACAGCAGCATCGGCATGGCTCCCTATGAAGCTCTGTATGGAAGAAATTGTCCGACACCTTTATATTGGGAAGAAGTTGGAGAAAGCAGATTAATAGGGCCAAAATTGTTTCAAATTACAGTGGACAAGATAACCATCATCGAGATAGACTCAAGGCTGACTCAGGATAGGCAAAAGAATTGGGCAGATATGAGAAGAAGACCATTGGAGTTTCAGGTTTGAGACAAGGTATATTTAAGGGTTTCACCAATTATAGGGGTTCTGAGATTTGGAAAGAGTGAAAAATTGAGTCCAAGATTTGTGGGACCTTTTGAGATATTGAAAATAGTTAAAAATCTGGCATATCAGTTGGTTTTACCTCCAGAATTTGTTCGAGTGCACAATGTATTTCATGTTTCACAGCTCCAAAAATACATATTCGATCCAAGCCACGTGATCGAATATCAACCTCTCAGTGATGAAGAATTGGTTTATGAAGAAGTATCAGTTCGCATTATTGATACCATAGAACAAGTCCTTCGACGTTGATCCATTCTATTTGTTAAAATTCAGTGGTCTAATCATTCAGAAAAGAAAGCAACATGGGAATCCGAAACAGACATGCGAAACAAGTACCCTTACTTGTTTGTCTCGTAGGTACGTTAAGTTTGGAGATCGAAACTTTTCTTAAGGAGGGGAGAGTGTAATACTCGACTTTTCTAAGATCGAAACTTTTCTTAAGGAGGGGAGAGTGTAATACTCTACTTTTCTAATCATTTCACACATTTTTGTACTTGATTTTATCCTTTTAATTACTCATTAATATCCCTTTCAAATATTAAATAATCGTTTTACTCTTTTTAAATATTTTTTAAAATTTTCGGGTTAAAGTATAATTTTATAAAACTTGAGTGACTAAAGCGCAAATTTTGAAAATTTATTAAGACTTCTTAACGAAGTCATTTGCCCAAGTTATCTTTATCTCATCTTTGTTCAAGTTTAAGCTCAGGAAAGGTCCAAAGAACTCTTCCTGCAAAATCCATTATCTAATTTCTCAAATCCAACCAATAATTTAGAAATTTTTTCCTCCAAATAAAATTGGTGATCCAGGAATTCTCATAAACCTTTTAGTTTTACTTCCAGATTTGTATGACTTTCATGTTAAATTTCAAGTTCCTCAAGAAATTAATTTGTTTATCAAATTTTGTTGTTTATGAATTGATTTGATTCCAAATATGTTTACGAGCTATTGGGACTTGATTTATGGTTGCTAAATCTTAGAACTATAAGTTTTTATGATATTTGAATTAGGGTTTTGACAATTCTTAACCTAGTGATATATTTGAAATTATGAATCATAATTCTTAGATTTTTATTTTATTTTCATAAATTTAAATCAACCTTACTCGTTTGTGTTCGATTATAACCTAATTTGAAAATTTGGGTGATGCCCAAAAGTGCGTCCCTATCTCTATTTTTATCTTAATGGTATAATACTCTCCTGGTTTAGGTGATTCGGGATTAGAGTTTTAGACCGTCGAAATTAGAATACGTCTACGAAATTGATTTTCGAGATAAGTAACGTTTACGCATTTTTATTGATATTTTGTATATGATTGGTCTTACAGCCCTCGAACAATTGATATTAAGGTAAGTATATTTATTTTATGTAATGTTTATAAGGTAAATATGTTTGTATTTTCTTATGTGTTCGTTATGTAATGTATTATATGTTCATCATTGTACTATGTGTTAATAAATGATGACTGTGAAGAGCTCAATGGGTCATTTTAGTGGACTTGGCTATTAGGGAATGAAATGATATACTGAGTACTCTGCTTTGTAAATGTTATACCCAGTCTATTGGGAGGACAAGTGATAGACACTCTGTTATGCCTTGTTTACTCGGACGGATAATAGGTAGACCTAGATCCAGCGCTGGGAAGACTTTTGAAAACAATGAGCTCATTGATTGACATTTGCATTTTAAATCATAATAATGTCTCGTATATTGTTCCCTGTACTGATCGTATACATGTTATTCATAATTGAGTTTAAATATTATATACTAAGCACGATGTGCTTACTCCGTTATGATATCTCCTTTGTTTGCAGTGGAGAATAGGGGTGTAAACGAGCCGAATCGAGCACGAATAGTGCCCTACTTGAACTCGAACTCGAAATTTTTTTTGATACTCGAATGAGCTTCAAAAATTTGAGGTCGAGCTCGAGTTCGAAAACTTTGACATAGTTCGAGCTGCTCGAAAATAAGTAAAACAAGGTCGAACTCGAGTAGTTCGACTTTTTCGTAGGTAAAATATGTAATTTTTTTAAAATGTATGGATATTTTAATAATTTTACATATAATAAAAAAATTATTAAAAAAATTATATAATGGTCGAAAAGTTCGACGAGCACTCGAGCATATTATACATATGCTCGAGATCGGCTCGTCAAGAGTTTCGAACTCGAGCTCGAGTCGAGTTTTTGACCGAACTGCTCGTGAGTAACTCGGTTTGTTTACACCCCTAGTCGAGAACCAACAGGAGACGTTAGCAAGTCTGAGTTGAGTACTGACCTGGGACAGCTTGTTACAGCTTGGATCCCAATTATTGGAGTTAGAGTTTTCCTGCTTACCATTTTAGTGTGAGGTTTGTTCTTGTGTTCAGGTCTGTGTGCCTATAGACTTGTTTGGGAACAGTATGCGAGACATTATCATGATTTCAAGCTTGTAAAAATGCAAATGTCAATTAACGAGCTCATGGTTCACAAAAGTCTTCCCAACGCTGGATCCAGGTCTACCTATTATCCGCCCGAGTAGACAAGGCATAACGGAGTGTCTATTACTTGTCTTCCCGATTGACTGGGTATAACATTTATGAAGGAGAATACTCAGTATATTATTTCATTCACTCACTTATAGCCAAGTCCACTATAGTGACTCATTGAGCTCTTCACAGTAATCATTCGTTAACATATAGTACAATGATGAACATATAATACATTACATAACGAACGTATAAAATATAAACATACTTACCTTATAAACATTACCCAAAATAAATATACTTACCTTAGATTTACCTTGTGATTGAATTTCTGATTGTTACTGGATTGTGGTTTGATGTTTGTATATGGTTGTGATTTGGTTTTTCGTGGATTGTTATAAATATGTCTGTTGAATATACTTTATGATTTTGTTTTGGTTGATCTTGAGATCTAATGAAAGATATTATGGGTCTTTTGTATTATGCCTTGCATGTTTGGGGTGATCCCAAAGTGCGGCGTATCATTGTCCCGTTTTGGGGGCGTGACACGAGTATTGTTGAGTGATACGCAAGAAGGGTCGCGGTAAGCCATGACCTTGAAAGATCACGGGAGACCTTTAGCAATTAGGTTACCTCTCCATCTTGTATGAGTTCATTTTTCCTTGACATAATGAATTTTATTTCGAAATGTGATTGTGTTTTCCTCATATTCTTTGTTTGTTCCTATTCTTTTTTTTTTTTTTTTGGTAAAATCTATCATTTGGTTTTTTTGGCTGGTGTGTTTTCTTTTAAATGTATCATTCATGTAGCCTTGCTTAAATTGAGGATTATTTTTAATGTATGCATGTTCAAGATGTGGGAGGAGGATGTATTTCCTGATAGAGTACACAATTATCTAGGAAGTTGTATTGGTGGTCAATTATGCTTGTTTGCTCATATGTCTATCTCTCCCTCTCTTTAACAAAATGTTGATTTATTTAAGCATAACATTCATTCTTCTTCTTTCCCCTTTTTAACGTTGGTATGTGATGTGGTACTTTGTCCAGATTCTTTATATTCTTCTGTCCTCGTGTAGACAACGGTGATAGAAGCCCTAGAAGGTTCACCACGGGAAAGTTGTGCTGATGCAGACAAGGTTGATGTACTTGCTGCATGGCATAGAGTTGATCGCAGAACTAGGGAGGATCTTCGTTGTAGTTTTCTTCCGGAGTTGATAAGTGGATATGAGGTAAGTTTACTTGAACAGTAGAATTCTTTCATTTTCTTATGTATAGTTTTTTTTTTTTTGACTGATAGATTTGCCATTTACTTGTTTTATGTTGTCTATTTTTATTTTTTTTTTCCTCACTAACTTGCTCCTTGTTTTATTGGTTTTTGCTTCTGATAAAAGAAAATTATTTTGTTTCGGATTGCATACGAGATCTTATCAAGGAGAGTGGAGATGGAGGAGTCCTTGAGTTACAAGTTCAAGAACCTTTCTGTCTGTTGTTACTGCATATAGGGTGTTTGTGAGGTATATCTTTCTAACTTGATTAATGAATGTGAAAGACCGACTATTTGCATTCAGCAGATAAAGTGCTGCTCTTAATATGATGATTGGACCTCTCATTTTATTGGACCCTTGTACTCTAGGCTGGGTAGTTTAACTCTGTGGAAACAACTTGTTTCCATGCAGGCAGATGGAATTTAAGCCATTTAGGCCTCTAGCCAATTAAGTATGGTGGTATTTCCTCGTAAAATTATGTAGTTTTTATCGAATAATGAATAATGAATAATGCTAGTGTAATGAAAAACAGATTTTATTCCTTTGTTGAATGACGACCAAGCATTTTCCATATCAGGTACGTTTTATTCTCCATGTTATTATTAATTCTTGGTGGTTAAATTGAAGTTGGAACATGTTGTGTCCCGGAACAGAACAGAAGAGCTAAACCCAAGCCTCTTGGAAACCAAGTCAAATTGGAGCAGATTATCTTCAATCTGATGTCCTCCGATTACAATCGACCATATGTGTATAAGTGACGTACTTGGATTCGGCCCACCATCCACAAACCCCAAGCACAACCCATCCACGCCGTTGCTTGCTTTCACGTTGACCATAGAGTTTGCCCCAAAGATCCTCCACACCACACGATTACTCTGTAGCACCAGATCAATGGTTGGAACAGCCGGTCCCACGCGGCTGCTGCGTATCTTATTGGCAGCATAACACAAGCTGAATGGCTTCACCGGCGGCGTTATTAAGGTGAGGTTGAGCGCAGACGATTCCTTCTTGAATGCCTCCGTGAGTGCCTTGAAAATGGACGTGTGCAAGACGGTGTATGGCGTGGAAGTTGTAATCTTGGTCCCACCAGATCCGTTCTCTTTATTGATGATCAGGAGGGTCTGATTTAAAGTCAACGGTTTTCCGTTAACTTTGATGGATGTCACTCCAATGAAATATTCATCGGACGGCCGATCCCAGTGAGGTATGACAGTGAGGCCGCCCCAAGGATTTAATAGGAGCGGAGTGTAAATAAGGCAGTGATTTTGAAAGGTCAATTCCGGGCCGGAAATAGTAGGGCCCAGCGGAGTTAAAGATAGCGACGCCATCAGCCGAGGGTGAACTACTACTGGGCAAGCAGATCGCGAATATGAAAGGAGAGGAGAAGGCTCGGCTAAGCTGAGCCGGAAGAGAGAAATTGTACCTCCCCAGAGCGGCTAAGCCGGCGACTTCTTTAGCCAAGCCTCTAAGCAACTTTGTCGTACCACAAGAAAACACAAAATTTGAATCCAAGCCCAGTTTACCGGCAGGGTTCCGGCCGTTAGTTGTGGGTAATGCCGACAAGGATATCTCCGATGTGGACCTCCCGAGTGACTGAGTTCTCAATGAAGAATTCTCAGGACTCATTGAAACACGTGGGACCGGGTCTTTTGAAACAGTTACCCCAAACTCCTGTGTCGAGCTCAAGGCAGAGGGAAGCATTGTAGTGAACGTGGCGGTAAGTGGAGGACTTGAAATGGCGGGTGCAGTCGTGCACCCCATGAGAGGGAGGCCCCGAGGTCGAGGTGTTAGTTAATGGGTTGGAGAGGGGTTTTGAGATGGGCAGAGAGGGAGTACAAGTTGGTGATGTTATCTTTGTGAATGGGTGTGAGGAGGGCTTGGTCTGCTTGTGCAGAGAAAACTGAGAAGCTCAAGAAGAACAAGATGATGATGATAAGGTGGTGCATTGTAGTTAATGAGAAAGGTTTTAACACCGGAGCTGGCATGGCCATGGAATTTGTATCAACATCTCTCTCTATTTATAAGCCCACTGCACAGGTGGTGAAAAATAGTAGAGTAGTTTTTTCGGTTATGAATTTAGTTTAGAAAAATTCTATTCTCTGAATATTGTATTTTAAATATTTAAATAATATTATAAAATTATATATTTTATACACTTAGTTCCCAGGTTCACTCCCCAATGGGGGAATTCAAGGAAAACGCGAACCACGTCTGCAACAAATGTACTTTTTAACTCTAAAAATGAGTCGTAAAGTACATTTGCAGTAGCAGACTGATTTCAATTTAACGTGTTGAGGATACTAAAATTACCTCTTCAACAAACTAAACACTCACATGTTGTGTAATTAAATAGGTCATTAACGACACTTTTATAATTTAGCTTTTAAGTTAGACTAGACTAGATTAGTTCTGTATTGATAACGATCAGATCAGATGACTTTCAAGGTTTAGTTAGGTATACTAACTCATCAAATTCCGATCAATCATAAAAATTCTGACTGTTATTTATAAATAAGAACTTACCATTTATTATTAAAGACAATGAATAATATTTATAACCAAAAATTACAAATGGCTCCCTCAATTCTTTCTTTTTCTCTCTTACGCAAACTTCATCACGTCTTCTTTGACTGGATGATTTGACTGGATGATTTTGGCTTGGGATAAACAAATATGCTTTTCACTCAAAACAAGTGGTTTACAGTCAAATACAACTAAGCAAGCCTTCCTGATCTGATTAAGTTTAAATTCCACAGCTAATCAAGTGAGATAATGATGTAATCTACAAGGCATGCATAATTAATGTTGAAAAGCTTTTATTAATTAGACTAACATAAGAAACTTACAATAATAAATGTAATATTTTTGTAGTGTTTGTACAACACAAGAAACGTGCAAAGAATATGGGAGGCCCAAAATGGGCTGATGAGATGACCCATGATATTTTTACTGGGCCAGAGGCAGAGCACAAAAAATTTATGTGGCCAAACTTCGAATTGGAAGGACCTGAAGTGTACAGATGGCACGGACTGCATTTGGAATCACTTGCTCAATTTTCACTGCATTCGCAGTTTGCATCTATCTTCAGTTTCCATTCCTCACAGAAAGTTTGACATTTGCCTATCGTCTTCTTCACTTCAACCACTGCCGTTGGTGTGATGTTTTTTTGGTGATTGAACTCCAGTACAATTTGCTTCCAAAATCCAGATATTGATGTTTGCGGGCCATGGGCCATTCTAGGATAGATCCGGTCCAAGATATTAATAATTGGAAAGCAGGTCCATTTTAAAAATATTCAATGTTAGACATAACACTCGTGATACACCTCGACCCGCTTAGTACAAGTCCATTCATCATCTAGTTTAAATTGTTAGGAGACAAGATTAGTACTTCTTCCATTTCCTTTTAAGTGTTACTTAAAAAAAACTGTTACGTTTTAAGTGTTACTTTAGAAGTCTAATGAACTATTAATTTTTTTTAACAATCTTTCTCTTGTCTATTTCTAACATCATTAATTATTGACGATGAAGGAACACGAGGTTGGGGGGAGACAAAATAGTGTGAGTAAGAGAATTAATGTTGAAACTTTATTATTAGTCAAAAGGATAATTTAGTTATACATGATCAATTTTTTTGAAGAATTTAGGCTATTTAATTACAAATTTTAATCTTTGTATCTCAACCTTAAATGACATTTAAAATAGAATAGAGGAAGGAAATTCATTGCATCTTTACTATTTTCATTGGCATCAATTACTAGTTTTTATCCTTTCTCGAAATTTATACAATTTTATTATAGGAAACTTCTATCAAGTGACATATGAAGTGATATCTCCAAACTAATGACAATCTAACATTTTAAAGTAATGACTTATCAATTCATTTTATTTTTAGACTCACTTCTTTAAATAGTGAAATCTTATTGGTTTAAGGATATCACTTAACATGCCACTTGATAGGTTTCCATAATAAAGTTTCTCATTCTCTCTCCATTCTGAATACTAATATAAGTATGGGAGACTTCCGAGATACAAGCGCGTTTGTTTTAAGTTTGTAATCCCTTCATTTTAAAATAATTGTTCCTTTGGTTGGTGTAATCGGATTAAGAAAATTAATAAATTGTATCAATTTTGTAAAAAGATAGTTCAAAGTGACAATATTACCCTTTTGCATTAACATCCCAACTATATAATATTTTCTTCATTAATGTGGCACTAAGGGTAAAAGTTGAAAAAATATCATTTAATACTTTCTTACTTTTCTAAAATAAGAGATAATATGACACAAAATTAAATTATCTAAAGTGATTGTTATTTTAAAATGAAAGGAGTTTTAGTTTGACTGAATTATTTATTATTTTTTATCAAAAACAACCAAATTTAATGTTGTACATTTTGAAAATAAGCAATTAAATTCTAATTTTATTTTGTAAAGTTATAAAACAACTGATCAAGTAATCTACACTTTAGGCTTCCAATAGTGTCTCTCGCACTTTTATTTTGGCCCATTACCACAATTTTATTGGGGTCAAAGCCCATATAAGTTGTATAAATAGGGGTCTAAAGGGGAACCAAAAATATTAAAAATAAATCAATAGTATAATCATATGCCTCGTAATATTTTAAAATGGATCTAAGCCGCGACTTGATTTAACTAGGATTGAACATACGTGACACCTCAGGAAAGGAGAGGGGAGAAGAAAAAGGGAAGTTTTGCTTCTTTTTTTTGGCATAATCATGTATATGTCTCGTAATACTTTAAAATGAATAGTGGATCAAGTTTATCTAAAAATGACTACTCTCATTGCAAGTTTTGCTTCTTTGTTTATGGCAAGAGGAGACTATATGTAGTGTCATATGGAAATAAGCTTTCTACTATTTCTGCTTCATGAGGAATTTCTACCGACAAAAGAGGTTGATCGAAGCTAAATCAACCTTGTCAACCCTTAGTCTTCAACTTGAGTTGATGTCTTAGCATCTGAAAGTGAAAGAAGTTTCAAGTCCATTGAAGCCTCGATTTTCATTTGTGGACTAATTAATTAGATAATGCTAGTGTAATGGTCTGAATAAGCTCTCAACAGTAATTACTACTATAAAATAAATCAGATTTCATTTATTTTTCACACATAATGCATCAGAGGGACAATTTGTACTTAAAAGTAGATTATTCTCCACAGACAGAGATGTGCTTCATCAAGAATCAATTTGTTTTCAAGTGTTAGCGGTGAAATTGAAGTTGGAACATGTGGTGCTCTCAAATAGAACTGAAGAGCTAAACCCAAGCCTCTTGGAAACCAGGTCTAATATAAATTGCACCAGATTATCTTCAATCTGGTGTCCTCCAATTACAATTGACGTCCTTGGATTGGGCCCACCATCTACAAAACCCAAACACAACAAATCCACACCGTTGCTTGCTTTGACGTTGACCATCGAGTTCGCCCCGAAGATCCTCCAGAAGACAGCATCACTCTGTAGCACGAGGTCAATGGTCGGAACAGCCGGTCCCACGCGGGTGCTGATTACCTTATCCGCTGCATAACACAAGCTGAATGGGTTCACAGGCGGCGTTGTTAAGGTGAGGTTGAGAGCAGCTGATTCCTTCTTAAATGCCTGCGTGACGGCGTTGAAAATGGACGTCTGCAACACGGTGTATGGGGTAGAAGTTGTAATCTTGGTCCCACCAAATCCATCCTGTTGATTGATGGTCAGAAGGGTCTGATTTAACGGCACCGATTTCCCGTTGACCTTGATCGCAGTCACCCCGATGAAATATTCATCGGACGGCCGGTTCGCGTAAGTTATCATATTACGGTACCGCCGTAAGGATTTAAAATGAGCGGAGTGTAAATGAGTGATTTCGAAAGGTCAATTCCATTTTCAGACAAGAAATAGTAAGGCCCAGCGGAATTAAAGATGGCCACGCCATTAGCCGAGGGTGAACTTGGCAAGCAGATTGCGAAAATGAAAGGAGAAGAGAAGGCTCGGCTAAGCTGAGCCGGCAGAGAGAAATTGAACCTTCCCAGGGCGGCTAAGCCGGTGACTCCTTCAGCCAAGCCTTTAAGCAACTTGGCTGTACCACAAGAAAACACGAAGTTCGAATCCAAGGCCAGTTTCCCGGGGTTTCGGCCGTTTGTTGTGGGTAATGCAAGAGAATCAAGAAGGATATCTCCGATAGCGACCTGCCGAGTGACCGAATTCTCCGGGAAGAATTCGCAGGAATCATTGAAACACGCGGGACCGGGTTTCTTAAAACAGTTTCCATAAATGCCGGTATCGAGCTCAAGGCAGAGAGAAGCATTATAGAGGACGTGGCGGTAAGTGGAGGACTTGTAGTGATGAGTGCAGTCGACCCATGAGAGGGAGGCCCCGAGGTCGAGGTGTAAATGAGTGTGTTGAAGAGGGGTTTTGAGATAAGCAGAAATGGAGTACAGGTTGGTTGAGTTGTCTTTCTTGATGGGTGTCAGGAGGGCTTGCTCTGCTTCTGCAGGGAAAGCTGAGAAGCTGAAGAGGAATATCAAGAAGATTATGGGGATGGCCATGGATTTTGTACCAAGATCTCATATAACGAATCATTTTATAGGTATGAATGAGTCGGCTTGTACAGTAATTTATTATTTATTATTTTGAATTTTATTTATCTGAGGATTGTGTTATCTGGATGGGATGCGGACTGGACTGTAATGGATTATTGGGATTGATTGCCCATTGGTATCTTCGAAACTTCGCATTGATACTCAGATAGATATTTTCATTTTGGAAAAATACTTACATAGATTTAATTTTTTATTTTATTTATAAATTTTATAATTAAGTAATTAAATTTTATAAAATCTTTAAGATTTAATCTTATAAAATATTTCTTATCTCAACTGATATTATAAATTTTATAACATTTAATTTATATTACAAAATTTACAAATAAAATTAAAAGACCAACTCTACTCAAATATTTCCTTTCATTTTATACTATTGGTCCCACTCCAACTACGATTTTATCTACAAATGATAAATCCGCAGAAACACGGCAAACCCAAATCTGCGCCTTGCGCACATTTTAGATGTGTCTAAAAATAAATGAGTTGTTATACTTGTAGTAATGCAGCAGCAGCAACAGCAGCAGAATGATTTTAGTTTAGTTTAACATGCCTTCTTTTACTGGATTATTTAGATTTGGGGATTCGCAAATTAAATGAAGCTTTTCAGTCTAAACAAGTTATCACAGTCAAATACAATACAATCAAACATTTAGCTCTCTAATCTCCTTGTGCTTAAATTCAACTGCTCATTAAAGATGATGTAGCCTAGAAGGCAACCGTAACCATCTGCAAATTATTTTACATTTTACTATTTATTGACATATAACATAAAAAACAAAAGCTTCTTGGCATTGACATTTAATCTTTTGTTTAATTTTGTGTGACATTCTTCCGTTATATTATTATTGGAATGTTTGATATGCATATTATAATATAATAAAATTTATAAATTAGAATACACATTGTTGATAATTTATAAATTAGATTCAATAATATAATTACTTAAAGTATTTGATAATTGTATCTACAAGAATAATAATAGGTTATAGGAAAAATATTTAATAATCTTAAATATTATTAATAAATATTGTCTACGAAAAGTATTTAATACACAAAATCTACGAATGAATTCATATATCAAACCTATCTAACAATTTTTACGTGTCATACTACTATATATCAATCCAGAAATTTAAATTCTTAGATTCTCACACCCCCAATTTAGTTACACTATGCATAGCTCAAACTATTGTTCACGGTGAAGTTGAAATTAGCACACATGTGTATTATGTAACAAAACCGAAGAGCTAAATCCTAACCGTTGAGTCTCCAGATCAAATTGTAGTACATTATCCACCATCTGATGTCCTCCAATAACAATCGACGTTTGAGGTTTATACCCACCATCCACAAAGCCCAAACACCACACATCCACGTCTTCACTCGATATCCTAACCATCGAATTGGATCCGAAAATTCTCCAGACCACACGATCGTCCCCTTGCATTTCCAAGTCAATGGTTGGAACAGCCGGTCCCACACGTGTATCCATAATATCGGCCGCATCATAACACACATTGAATGGTCTTAACAGGCTGTGTTATAGTGAGCTTATAAAGGTCAGCAGATTCATTTACAAACGCTTCAACAAAATGCCCAAATAGTGAAGACTCCAACGCGGTGTACGGGGCTACCATATTGAGCTTGGCCCCACCAAAATTTTTCCCATTGATTTCGGCCACAACTCTTCCGTTGACCTTTATAGAAGTCAGACCAATGTTTAAGAAGTAGTCAGCAGATTCAGACTCGGAGCAGTAATTTGTGAGGAGTGGAGTGTAATTTAGATATTTAGAGAGGTCAATTTCGGGAAGAAAGTAGTAGGGTCCACTAGTACCAAAAAATGCCACGCCAGGAGCGGAGGGTGAACCGGAAAGGCACAGCGCAAAAACCCTTGGAAAGGAGAAAGCGTTGCTAACTTGCGCAGCGAGCGAAAAGTTGGACCGGCCAAGGGCTGCCAAACCGGTCACGCCTTTGGGAACCAGGCCTTTGAGTAAAGACCTCTTAGAGCAAGAGGATACAAATTCGGGTACGACCCTGAGTTGACCCGGGTTGCGCCCGTCAGTGCTGGGTAGTGCAAGGGCGTCAGCTACAGCCAGGGCCCGCACTGTTTTTCTTTTCCGGTTTGTCGGGCTTCGAATAAATATACGGCACGAGTCATTGGAGCAAACCGGTCCGGCCGGTTGACAACAATTAAAACAAGCAGGTGAATTTAGCAAATTGCAAAGAAGGAGAAGCGCAAGGAATGGGATGGTGGGTGGAGGAAGTGTAGTTGGTGGTGGTGCAATCGACCCAGCTGAAAGATCCAGTCAGGTCAACAAGTAAATTTGTGGGTTGGGGAGGGGTTTTTGAGTAAATTGACAGCATGAAGTGACGAGTGGAAGGATCCTGTTTAACGGGTGCTAGAACAGCTGAAAAAGAAAGGTGAATAATGCAGAGAAAAGAAACAAAGAAGAAAAAAATGCAGAATCTGAAGTTGAGCTCCATTTGCTTTGATTTTTGAAAAGTTTTCTGTTTTTGCATTATTTTAGGTGAGGATTGGATTGAATGGTTAATTAGAATAGAATTGGGTACGTACCACGTAGAGTGAGAGAGAGATTTAGTAGGATAAGCGAAGAAGTTTGAGGTGAGTGCTATCCAATACCAAAAAGATGACGCAGGTGCATGTACATCGTATGCATTTGTAGCACTTTGTGTTGACAATCTAAAATCTGTTGTCTTTTTGCCTTGTGCCCGTTTGGAAAATCCAGATAATAATGCCTCGGCTACCAACTAGACCTAGAAGAAGACAACCGGAATTTTCTGGGATGTTGTTCGGTTTGGCCGTCTTGTTTGGCGGACCATTCTTATATAAATGATTTATGATACTAGGTTATAAATTTAAAATTAATCAAATCACTCATTCAAATAATTTAATTAATTCTATACAAAAAGGTCCACAACTTAATATGTAGATAGAATCGATTATAAATTTTTTCCATAATTCCTTAGCTGGAAATGTTGCTCCAAATGTTTTTATTATCCGGGTGTATTTTGGATCTTAATAATAGATAATAAAGTGTAATTTGGATATTAAGACGTAATATAAGAATTTTTCACTTTTTATGACTTGTATAATTTTGATACTTATAAATACAATTACTTTGTGACATGACAAGTCACAAAAACTAACAATACTAAGTCACAAATGATAATGTGACTTCTATTTACAAATCACAAATAGTTTTTGTAAATTTGTAAACGGTTATTATCATTTAAGAATTACAAACTAAAATGCAAGTTACAATTGAGTTTTGTGATTCTTAAATAATAATCACCATCTATAAAGTTACAAAAAATATTTGTGACTTACAAATGAATGTCACACTATCATTCGTGACTTGAAATTATAAGTTTTTGTGACGTTAGTGTCACAAAATGATTATATTTGTGACATATAAAATAATACAAGTCACAAATAATTATTTTTCTTGTACTGATGTTTTTTTTTTTAAATTTATTATCTACGAATTTCAATTACTAAAAGTAAAAAATAATAATGTGAATTAGTTTATATGTATGTGTGTGTAATGCACAAATGAATACATCTTGATGGTCGAAATGAAATGCAATTGGATAGCAGTATCATGTCATCAACAATTGTTAGGAGTAATAATATATTAATCTCTCGTAACATATGTGACGAAACAGAAATTAATCTAGATATGAAAATAGTAAGAACAAAGAAGTTATTAGGGGAAATCTCAATATTGTTCGGTGTTGATAGTGACAGTTTTGAATTACAAAGGTTGGTATAATAAAGCTTAATGTTGTCACTTGGCCTTTTTCACTTATCTTACAAATGTATGAATATATTGTATTTATAATAAATTTTTAATACAAATCTGACGAACAGTTAATCGGTTTATATATTTAAATAGTTTGGTAGCCGAGTTAGTCTGCTATCTTTATTCTACTTATGACTTGAGCCATAATGAAGATCGGCAATTGACCATCCGAGCTATTTGGTAAAAATTATGATCTATTCGAGCAACTTTCATATATAGGAGGTCGGCATAAGTTGCCACGTATCCTCTGACTGTACTTGATTATTCTTTGTATCATCCATATGATAAACAGAAAAGGAATGTAAATATTAATACAATAAATATAAACACTTATTGCAAATATATTTAATTAATTAACATTTCAATATAGCAATAAATTTCAAATTTAATCTTTCGTTGTCATATAAGTGAATTTTTATAAAGTGATAAGTCACGCTTGACAAAAATATTAATTTAATATAATTTTGTTGCTTAAATTAATTTTGGTCCATGGCATTACAAATCACATTTTCATATCATCTTAGATGCATTGGTTCGATTTATAAGGTAGTCATGTGAAACTCACAATGATGCAAAGTGGCTATTATTGTGGAGTCCATCGTTTCCTCTAGCCCCAAAGCTTGCACGTACAAACACAACAGGCCAAATTGAGTATTCTTTTTTCGATCGAAAAAGAGGCTAAAAATGCCTATAATAACATGACGTATTTCTCACACGTGACACTCATTATATCAACAGATAGGATGGATTTCACTATATTTGAAGGATTTGGTAGCAAAGTAACTCAAGTAACTCCCAAATTCAAACTTAGACTCATCTTGGCTAGGACATTTGCACAAGAGTTTCCTTCTAGAAGTGACTAGTCGATATTTTCAATCATGACTTAACAACTCACAGTTATGATTTAAGTTATAATATTAGTGGTCCTCTGCAGCTTCTTGGCCCATTCTGATACCACAACAGACAAATTGAGAATTCTATGTTTTGCATCTTCTTGGCCCAATTGAGAATTCTATGTTTTAAAAAAGCAGAAGCAACTAGCTCTCATCTTATTTTACTAGTTTAGGGAAGAACTGATCCAATAATCAAAATTTGTTTTGGAACTCACTCTCAGTCCCATTGTAAGTTTGGGCCATAATATATAGGGGACAAAGCCCATATATGTTGGAAAAGTAAAAAATGAAAAAAAGAGGTGGCAGCAAGTTTACGACGTCGTAGAATACATGGAATCAGAACGCTGCTAATAATCTCCCGTCTCCGTCCCCAGCCCTAAAACCCTTTTCTCCCCCAACAGTATTCGGCAATCGGCTTCTTCTTCCTTCTCCAACGATGAAACTTGTCAGGTACGATTTCTTAGTAGTATTTTTCTGTACTTTAAAATGCTTTTTGCACTTCAATTATGGCAAGATTTGTTTATTTTCTAATTTAACTTTCATGTGCTCAGATTTTTGATGAAGTTGAACAATGAGACGTTATTCCACGTCTCGATTGAGCTTAAAAACGGCACAGTTGTTCACGGAACCATCACAGGTCTCTCTCTCTGTCGCACACACAGTCACCGTTGTTCAGTAAAATTGAATTTTGATGTCAAATACTCATTCAACTACTTGCCCTAAAGAGTTCTCATTGCTGGTAAATTAGATCTGAAAGAGTATGAACTGTGAACCTGTCTCAAAACAAACAGAAACGGGGTCTTAGACTTAGTGCACACTGAAGCGCAACGATCCATTTCGTGTCTGAAAGGATAATATATAAAAATGCTGAAGGTAGACTTACACCATGACACTATTTGTGCATCTCAATGGTGCATATTTTCTCCGTAAAGTAAGAACTGGAGAAGCTAAAGAAGAGGTAGGTTAAGACTGTGCTGAAAATAATCCAACTGATGAAGAAATTGCACAGATGAACAGACATATTGTATATAGTGGACCTCATTCTGCTATAGGCATCTCTTTCTTGTTCCTGCTCTCCTTTGACATAGTTTGCTCCTTTTGTCTCCTGCAATGCTTAAATGATTGAATTTTTTTATGCCTTTCGGTGATGTCCTATAAGCGCTTAAAGGCCCTACAATCTTGTTGTTATGCTGCATTCGTTTTTAAAATGATTGAAATTGTTTTTGTTTATAAGTTTTGTTATCAGTATTTTCTTATTATGCTAGTCAACAGACTCAACCTAAAGGTTAGCTAGTTTCTCTGTCCAACCTTCTAAGTGCAAAATATTGGTTCAATTCTTAAGGGTACTATTTATATTTTTGATGTGTGGGTTCTCTCCCAATTCCCAAAGGTGCAATCTTGGAAACCAGTATTGATTTAGAAGAAGATAAGAAAATTTTTCCTCTTTGAGTGGACAGGTAGCTGGGTAATGACGTATCATTGTGGAAGCACAAAGGTGGGGGATTATAGCCCTTATGGTTTTAGTTTGAAAACTTTGGAGCGCCCAAGGATAAAGTGCATATTCATGTGATCTTTTGTTTGTTTTACTTAGCAAGTACCTGTGAATTCTGGTGTGGGATATCCCCTAATTCATGGTGTGCGAAACAGATTCTAGTTAGTTAATTTGGTTAACTGTATATCAAAAACCCAGATTAGTACTTGCTAGTGTATGAACTTCTAATGTGATTTTTCACTTTAACTGTTCTTTTAACTTTTCATTACAGCTGAAATCTGTTTGCTCTTTAATATATGCTTGATTTTCCTTAAAATATTAGAGATTCCACTTTGTCTTCTTAATTGCCTGGCAGCAGGGTCCTGATCTCTGTTGCTTTAGGATCAAAGGTGTATTTTTTTACTTAATCCTGGTGGATTGAAGTATCATACAACACTAAGTATGTTAAACTAGAAGCTGCACTGCTTTCTGACGGTAGGTTCATTGCCTTTGTTATAGGTGTGGATATCAGCATGAACACACATTTGAAGACTGTAAAACTAACACTAAAGGGGAAGAACCCAGTGACTTTGGATCACCTGAGTGTAAGGGGTAATAACATTCGTTATTACATCCTCTATGTGTCCAGACAGCTTAAATCTTGAGACTTTGCTGGTGGAAGAGACACCTAGGGTGAAGCCTAAGAAGCCAACCACTGGTATGGAAGTTTTCTCTTGTGTTGATTCACATTACTTGATGATTTTGGCCTCTCTGATATCTTACCCCCCCCTCTCTCTGTCTCTGTTCTAATCATCCTTTTACTGATATTTGTTTTTCTGTCTGTCATTATTCAGGGAGGCCTTTGGGGAGAGGGCGCGGACGTGGTCGCGGACGTGGTCGCGGACGAGGCCGCTAGATCTGTTCCACTGGTTTCAATTTTTGTCGCATCCAGTTATGTAAACATCTGTATGGAGGGAATGTTAATTTAGATGGATGATCTCTTCATTATTATCTCTTTAGAGTTCTTCTGAATCTTAATTTGTGTCTGGGATTATGTGGGATCTATATGTTCTACTTATTTAGTACTCCAGCAAATTCTCATAGGCAGTCACAGCTATGTGAATTAATTTCTCTTGCTGCCATTTATGATGTGACTGTTTCCTGAACTATTATTCTTCTGGTTTGCAGCTCTTTGATATCTCATATGTCCTACTGGTTATACCACGATGACGAATGCTGGGTAATTTGCATATGGATCTTTTGTTGCCTGCCTGTGGTTTTCTGTACTTCATGGATGTTGAATAGTAATTGCCTTGCCTAACCAATAGAAAAATATTTCCTTCATATCTTCCAGTAATTTCAGTCATGGGCATTATAGAAAGCCATGCATCGGCAAGGTTTACAAGCAGTTTTGTTGTTGATCCGGATGAATATCAGTTTAGCACTTCCTTATTTTGGGTCAATGGAGGCCATAATTTTGCACTATTATTATTGGAAAATCAGAATTGAATATTGCAGATGGGGAACCGAAATTTTTATACCCGTTACAAGTGCTGTATCATTCAGTAACCTTCTTGCTTAGAAATAGAAGCAGAAATCTGTATATAATTATCTTAAACACTACCGTGGAAGGACTATTCATTTTCCCATCCTTCGTGCTTAAGGTTTGTGAGCGCCTGTCAGCTATCAGACCACGGGTGGAAATTGACATCTCTGTTTGGGAGAGAAAAGAAGAGAACGGAAAAACTTAAGTGAGCGACTCTTTTGTTCTCTTTGACTTAAATTATTGGAAAATTTTATATTTTTGTTAAAATACTGCATAGTTAGGACTTAGGACTCTCAATTGGAATTTGTGAGTCGATTTTTACAAAGTTTAATTTTTTCACAAAATTATTCGAGCTGTAAGCTTTAATCGGGTTAACCTAAATTTATAAATATTCAACTCACAAATATATTTAAAAAAAAATATTTTAAATAAATTATTATGACTATCAAAGTTAGAGTTTGTTTAATTAATATATTAATTAGTATAGAGTATGTTTATATATATAAGGTCGGATTTTATTCGATTTGAACCTTGTAAAATCTAAACTCGATTCATATTTAAATCGAATTTAATATTTAAACTCAAATTCAATTCAACTCATTTTAATACTCATACCGACCCAACTCATTAGCAATCTTATATATAATTATATTTTAAATTTGATACTGTACAAATATTTAAACTATATAATATTATATTAATATAAAAATATTCAAAACACAAATTGTATAATACCATAAAATTTTCTAACAACAAATTAGGCCTTGGGTCCAATTAGATGCCGAATCTATAGCACTACAACATTTCCATCCAGTCCAATTCCCTAACCCTTTCCCTAAAATAGGTTAGAATCCATAAATATTTGCGAGTGGTCTCGAGTCTTGACCCAAAAAATCTCAAAAGCAATCAGAAGGATTTGCTTGCAGCCAAAGTAACTGTGAATCAATGGGGAAGTTGAATCCAGCAAAGTCGGCGGCGGTGATAGTGGGAGCCCTAGCCTTTGGATGGCTCACCATAGAGCTTGCTCTCAAACCCTGGCTCGACAAGGCACGATCGGCTATGGACAAGTCTGATCCCGCTCGTGACCCTGATGACGTCACCGACGCTGCTGAGTCAAATCCGTCGTCGACGAGCCCCCTACTTCCAATTCCGACAAGTGATTGGCCCCTTATTTTAAAGAAATTCTGCGCTTTAATTATAAATATAAATATAAATATTAGTCATAAGATTATTACTCATCAGGGCAGAATTTTACGCTACTTACTAGCAGATGTAATATTATCGGTAATTTCTTTTTGAACAATTTTGGATGCATCATGTGTTTTATGAGTCGCTCACTTATTAATTGATGCTAGTATTTGAATTTCTTTGTGTCTTACGAGCAATTTTCTGTATTTTTTTTAATTAAGCCAATTTTGCATACTTGTTTTGTAGGCTGAATTTTTAGACCATTAAATTTAGGAGTGGAAAAAAAAAAAAAACAAAAAGAAACATTTTATGAGTTTCTTATTATCTCCAATTGTATATTTCAATGATTGATGGTAGGGTAATAGACGAGACAAAATAAGTTAGTTTAGTCAATGTAGTTTAAATTTTTAGAAAAATTCTACAGTACATTTAGACACCCTCAAAATAGGATTTTATTGTAGTGCAAAAATTTATGTAATTATATAATTTAACGATTTATATTATATAAAATTTTAAAATTAATAAGACGGTTCTTTGTCGTAAATTATAATCCCACCTCTGTCAAGGAATATATTGACTCTTCAACTAGTGCTATTAATCAACCACGTACTGTCCATATTTTTACTAGTAAGGGCAGGATTGAAGGTGGAGCATCTATTTCCAATCATGGATAATGAAGGATATTGGTCGCCCTTTCTTTTTCCTGCATCTTCATTCATTTTAGGTCACCTAAACATGCTCTTACTTACCGTCAGTATTTTATTACCATCAAACAGGCTAATATTTGTGCACTTTGTTGAATTTTTTTTGTGGGGTCTGCTGGATATGTTTTGTGACCGTCATGTATAGGGTTCTTGGAAGAACATGATTTGTTTATTCTAATATTGTCTCATGTCTAGATAAGTATACAGAGTGTGCAGATGATATGTCGTTTTATATATTCTTGCAAGAATCACCATGAACTAGAATTAGGATGCTTCAGGAACATGGGTGGTTGAGTACTTGAATTGGGTGGTTGGTGCTAAATCCAAATCATTGATGAATATCACAATCATGTGAAATGAAGTTGTAATCACATGAAATGAAACCCAAGTAAATAATGACTAATGAGTCATGCAATGTTGAAGATTTTTTGAAAAAGTTTGTAAGGGATATATCTATTCAAAATTGCTCTTACCACACTGTAATGATATCTGAAGAGAGAATTACAATTTTAATCCTTAAATTATAGATAGTGTTCAAAATTATATTAATTATATGCGAAAATAAGAAAATTAAACTAGTGCCATGCAGAGACATTATGGTAAAATGCCATCATTAGATATTTGGAAAAAAGAAAAAAAAATCCAAAAAGCTAGCCTCTTGTAGTTTCCAAAATCTGCCAAGAAATTATAAAATACGAAGTTGCTGACAAGATCATTGAGGACCAGAAACTCCTAATTCTTTAAACCAATTTAGAATCCTTGATATATCCACCTTTCAAAATACCAAAAATTGTTCTGTAGTACAAACGAAAACCAAGTGAAACAGCATCTTCCTTGTCCTTTTCTTTAATACGAACAAATGAAGAATACAAACCATGCACAACGACTTCTTTTTGAAACCAAGAAATCACATCACAAAGCAAAATATTTAAAACTACCTAAAAAAAAGTTTATTTAAAACTGTGTATGGATTTCCATGTTCTTTTTTTTTTTTTTTTTCTTCTAAAAAAATAAATACATAGTACATCTTTGATGCAAACCATGGTCCATTGGGTAACCGGACCAACAAGCAGAAGCAACATTCTACCGACAAAGAGAAAGTGAAAAATAAAAGAGTTAAACTAAAGGATTGATTGTAGCAAACGTCTGTCAAGTTTTCGTTCCTTTGGGCAGAATAGTCAATTTGTCTTTAATTTGGCACTAAAGAAAAAGTTTGTCATTAAAATTACATTTATGAAGATAAATTCTAAACCTGTGAATTTATCTGTATATATAAACTTATAATTGACACTTAAAGTAAAAAAAGATTAAGCACAATGCGAGATGTAACACTTGGTCTAATTTTTGAACTTTTGAAATACATATATATTGTGTTTGGATTAATAAATTTGGAAAAATATTTAACATCTACCTATTTATTAAAGGGATTTGTAAGGCCAGCATAGATGAATTTCAAATTCATCCAAACTAAAAAATTGTTTGAAATCATTTATTTCACATTTTTTAATTTAGATGAATCTTAGAAATCGTTCTAATAAATAAATAGATTTTATATCATTTTTCAAATATTTTGATCCATACATAATCATAATTATTTAAGTATCAAGTATTTAGAGGTGATATTAACAAATTTTTTTTTTTTTGAGGAAGGTACTACTATTAACAAATTCTGAAAAGGAATGAAAAGAAAATAATTTATAAATTTAGAATCACTTATCAAAACACTTTGCAATACAAAATTATAATAATTACAAACTTTTACTTTTAGATATTTAGTATTTTTTTTTTACAGAATCAAGTGATACAATTATAACTTTTTCACTTTCTCGCTCCAAATGAATAAAATTAGACGAAAGAAAGTGATTTTTCCCACTTCCCTAATTCCCTAATTCCCTTGCACAAACGCTAGTAGCAATAGGAGCAGCAGCCCCACCTTGACAGACACTCACGTTGCAGCGTGGAGAAAAAAAATATTGTACAGTAAAATATACACTAATATAATATATATTTATAAATTTATAAATAAATTTTATTTTAATTTTAATTAAAAAATTAATAAATATAAATAATTATAAATTATAAAATATATAATAAAATTATATAGCGTGATCCATATAACACATATTTTGTATGTAGAGGTCCCGCATTGTAAAAGTCGTCCGTGGGAGTGAAAGGCCTACTTCATTACTAGTAGTATTAATTCACCATCACTGGTCCCCAAACTAGCACTATTTTAATACTACTAGTCTCTAGTACTAATCTCCATCTCATCTAATAGATCTTCTAATTTTTATCATCATCTTGACCAAAGGAGCGTTTTCTTCCTCTAATAAACTCCCTACAATCCGTAAAAATTTAATATCGGGGCTCACTTCTCAGACCTCTCTTCTTCCTTCCTTCCCCAACACCAAAACCTTTGAGATCTCTTTCCAGTATCAATTAATTCCAGATTGGGACATTAAAATACTACTTGTTCGATTATTTATCTTTTCTTTTTTTTAGGCCAATCCAATTAATTATCTGAACTATACATAACATTTTGATCAGTCATTTCAGACCCCTTTTAATATTACAATAATATTATGTTTCTCAGAAGTGGTCAAGTGTCAGTTTTCCGGGTCTGAGCTGAGGTATGTTCTCTGTGTCTCTGTTTCATGGGTTTCTTGATTTTAGAGCAGTATGTTTTCTGTTAATTTATTTATTTATTTTGGATATTATTAGTCCAGTTACTTCACATGATCCCTTTTATTCTTTACATATCAGAGCTATGTATGCCAAGGTATTAGCTCCTTGTTCGAGTCTACTGTTTCGCCTATTCCCTGATTCTACATTTCGGTTGTTCTTGTTTTCATCTTTCAATCTTCTCTTCAACGTTTTTGCGTTTCGTTTTTTATTTGTATTGGAGGGATCTTTTTCTTTTTCTTTGAATGAAAAAGATGGGGTTTTGCTTATTTTCTTCTTCTTCTTCAATTTCATCTCCAATTTCTAAATAAATTTTTGGGAGATGGGGTAATGAAAGAAACAAGTAGTGGTATTATTATACCAGAAAGGCATCATGAAAAAGAACTCAAATGGCTAATTACTTGTTAAATGACATCACCACTCAGAAAAGAAGCCGGGATGTTCTACAAGTACTGGTGTAAACTTAAGAGATATGAGGGATGGCTAACTAAAGATGATAGATATCAATCAATGCGAAAATTTATAGCTTCTCTGGAAACAGTTGGTAAGATCGCGATTCGGGCGGTTTAGGAACAGAAAGGAAACGTTTAAGATCAAAGGAAAACAGTGATTGCGCTTGGTTAGGCAGATACGAGTTGAGGAAGCAAGGGGCAACTCTTAGCCTGCCTGTTTAACCAACTGATCATTCCCCTGTCTAACAATGTATTGCACGTTAATTTCTTATAAATGAAAGCACTATCTCTTACCAAAAAAAAAAAAAGAAAAAAAGAAAGCACAATCCATATGAGATAATTGTTTGGAATCTATTAACATAGTATACACTAAGGGTGCAAGTGTTTTCTACCTTTGTAAAATCATATGAATATATTGTAGATCCATCAGCTATATTCAATAAATTTGTTTTGTTTCCTGAATTAGGAGACTGATACAATAATGTTTTACCTCTGTATGAACTAGTTAGCTCAAAAGTTCGTATGACTCTAAGAGAATAAAGGTGATTAAGGGGGAAAAGGGAGAAAAACAAGCAAAGGTGTCTTAGATGAATGAACTCATTCACAAGATACTGAAGAAGAGAACAGGGGAAGCAAGAAGTTTTTTCAATAAACTGAATTAATCGCTGAGTAACATTGTTTTACGGAAGTTTATAGTGTGAACATATGATTAATAAAATTCTGTTTCACATGTCTGCGATACATAGGACTATTTGCCTTCTGATTGATACCAATATAGATTAAGTGATGAAGATAATTGATGAGCATGATAGTGGGTTAAGTTTCTTTTGCCATTTTTTGTATTAAAATGTTATTATACAAAATTTTGTCTTCTTTGAATGTTTTGATTGCAGATATCCATCTAAGGTGCCCATGTCTTTACTATTTTGCCTCTGATTTGCTCTCCAGATGATCAAAGAACTTTGCAGATGTCTATTGCAACAGTTGAAAATATGGCATCACTGAGCAGTGATTTATTCTATGACATACTGAGGCGACTTGATGGTGCAACATTGGCCAGTGCAGCCTGTGCTTGTGCGGCATTTTCCTCTATTTCAAAAGAAGAGAGATTATGGGAAAATGTTTGCTCTTCCATGTGGCCCTCAACGAGCAGGGATGATGTCAAAAGTTTGATATCATCCATAATGGTGGTTTCAAAAAGTTCTATGCTGATTGTTTCCCTCTTATTGTAAACAAGGAAGTTCCTGAATTTCGATTCAATGACTACCTCCAGTATCCTGAAGAATTGACTGAAGCTGAATACTAAATGATGTGGATGAATTGGAAAATATCTCACCGTCAGATTTCGTATCTATTGTGGATATAAGATACAAAGACCAAACAATCTGCTCAAAAGTTCTTTGGGGTATCCCTAATGCTAACAGCTTCAATGGTTGGTTTTACAATTGTCCTTTCCGGATTGATCTGCTCAACAACTCTGCCAGAGATGATGACCATGGTGGTGAAGTTACACTTTCGGTCTCTGATGGTTTGCCTCCTATTACATTGATGGAAAGAGAAAGAAAAGATGGGAAGCTTTGGCAAGATCTCCACGGTGGAATTCGCTTAAGTTGGATTGTTGTGAACAGAAAAATTAAGCAGGCTGCTAATCTTTCAAGCTGGAGTTCTCTAGGAGGGCAGAGACACATTGGCCTACTGACGAGGATTTCTTGATAAGATTTGGATCCGTTCTTCCTGCCAAGGACATTCTTCCGTGTCAAGTAGTTGAATGCATCCTGATAATGAGGTTCAGGGTGACACATACCGAGGGGGTTGGTGTCCAGACGACTCTCAAGTTGACAGAATTAAGTATGCAACTGGGAGATATGGAAGGTGCTCACGTAAATGGTAGAAATAGTTTGCTTGTCCTCAAAGAAGCGCTAAGCTGCAGTAGGAGCAAAAATTACAGTGAGGCCCTCGAGTCCTGTCTTTTGTACTCAAAAGTGCAGAGTGAGCTAAAGGAGGAAAAAATGAGAAATGAAAGCAGGTTAGATAGACTCTTTATTTTAGGTGGTATTGCAGCGTGCATGACATTTTGTTACTACTTTTTGTGAAGTGTGTGATCACTTTGAAGTCAAGCGTTGCCTGTAAAAATTTTGCACTTTCCTGCCTATTCCGCCGTTCCCTTTGATGTAAAATCCAATTTTTGTATTGATCAGCTAATAACGAAGATATTTCTCCAACGCTTTCTCTGTCGTAGCTTAGCTGTAAGATTGTGTGTTAACGTGTGGCATATCACTTGACTCGCTTTTGCTTTACAAGAAACTATGTTATATATAATAATGCGTAGAACTTTTAAACTGGGCCATGTTCGTCTAAATGATCAATCATGCATGATATCAAGATTCAACAGGAGGACTGATTTGATTATTGTTTTCAGTACAGTAATATACTTGGATGATCCTGAAGGTAAGGTGTGTCGTCTTTTCTTGATAATTAAGAGGCGGAGGCCTTCTCAGGGTCTCAATTCAATTCGTCTGACCAAATTAATGGGTCGGCTAGTGGTGGTTGGCTACTATTACTCCTTTGACAATATTAATAACAATACTCATAATTCTGGATCTGTGATTTCTGCATGTGTTAGTAGAAGAAATAATAATGTCTGCACTGCATTTAATTGACCACATAATTAAATAAGGATCACTATTTTCACCATATAAAGCCCCGGGAGGCTGACAAGATGGTATGTTAACGCTACTTGAAATTGATAGTTATCTGTCGTCTTTGGAAGAATTTATCATTTGACTATAATATTCTCCAAGTCCTCCTGCTGTCTGAAATAAGCCTGAAAAAGTGTCGTTCAAGACTCCTTTCAGAAAGATATTTATTGTGTTCATAAGCAGTTAGAAAGATCTCAAAATTTGCCTACCAAAGATATCTTCTTCTCAATAACTCGTTAAGCTGGGAAAATTCAAAATGCCAGTTTTACGAATTTGTGATGTTTTTAAGCGCTATATTTACAAATTTCAGGTGGGTGCTTCTTACAAATAATGTAGTATTGTTACACAGTACACACTACCACAAATCTTGCCACAGCAAAATTTCTGTGAAATTACCAAAGTATCCCTGCACCGCTATCTACCCTTCCCTCCTTTATAAAGAAGGGTATTTTGATAATTTTATAGTAATTTTGCTGTGACGTTACTACTTTATATAATGCTGATCATCATTTTTAGTGTAATTTTTTTTTTTAATTTTTGGTTTAATTTATTTATCCACTCCTATTTTTAAATTTGTAACTTCTCACTTCTTTTATCAAATAACTTCTACTGATTCACCATAAAATTGCACATAAATTCCTAATTTAATTGTATTTTTGTGTTTGTCTATTTTTATAAAATTTTAATACAATTTCAACACATCAAATGTATAAATAAAACTAGTTATCATTTACCATTCAGTGGACATGAGTCAGTCACAAACACTCACAGCACGCGTGGGAAATGAGAATGAGTCGAGTAAAACTATATTCTGTCGATCAAATTCTTTCCGTTTCTCTCTCCATTTTTGCAGTTTAATATCTCTGCTCAGTTGTCCGAAAAAATCTTTTTTACTAGAGGATTCTTATTTTATAAAAAAAATATTTTGTTAAGGAGTTTATACCGGAGAGTTTCATTTCTTGATTGTTGAATTAATAATAAAATAAAGATTCATTTTTTATTTTATTATGTACAATTTAACAGCTAAAAATTAAAATTTTACTTTAAGGAATTTTTAATGAAATATGACTTTATTATGGATAATCGAACATGTTTTACTAAATTACTACTCCGGTTGTTGTTCGGCAAAATCTGACATGAATTTAATTTATGATAAATGAGATAAATATTTTAATTTATATTTATTTATATAATATATTTTTAATAAATTAAAATTATATAAATAAATACGAATTAAAAAACCCATCTCACTTAAAAATTTTCACACTCCCTCAAGCACTAACCCCACAGTCCCACACTATCTCCCACACGTTCCCTCGATGTCCCTCCGTCGTACACGGAACAATTGTCCATTCCTTTTAATTTGCCGCCTCCCCCACACGCCTCATCTTCCATGCTACTCCAATTACTAGTTTTTTTTTTTTTAATTGACTGTATCTTAATTTAATTTATTATACAAGAGGAGACTTAATTAGGCACCATTAAGGAATTAGAAAAAAAAATACTCTCTAAATCAAATACCATAGAGTATTTTGAATCTACCTAAATTTCTACAAAATCCAAAATTTGAATACTAAATTTCATAAGAGAGAATATAGTGGAGTTGGTTGCTATTCCAACTACTAGTATTACTTTACCGAGTAAGTTTTGATTATTAGTAAATATGACCATCATTGGAATGACTAAAATAATAATCAAATTCTTTACTTTTCAATCTATACTTACTCAGTAAAATGAATATGAAATAAATAACAAAAAATTTTCTTACTTTTAGTTTGCTCTGTCTTCCCAGTTACTGCCCTCTATCATTTTCTCTTTTTGAATTTGCTGGCTTCCCACTCTCTCATGTACGATTGTAGTGTGGGAAGATACTTTTTCCCCGTGATTCAAAGAACAATCACAGCTGTAAATTAGATAATTGCTGTACTTATTTGTATGTTTTACTTAAAATCAATAAATTCATGTGCCGTAGAAAAAAAAAAAAAAAAAAGATAAAAGGGAAAAAGAAAAACAAGGATAATAAAATACTGTTCACGTGACATTCTAGTTGATTTTGGCCATCCGAGATCAATATTTTGGTGACTCTAATTCCTTTAATTTTTTGCCGATAAACAACAAAATAATAAATGTCAAGGGATTAAAAAAAAAAAAAATTTCTTGGCTGGGTGCAAATCTGCAAATATTTGAATGCTTGATATGATTTCGAGACCCCACAGCCCACCTCATCATCATCTTCCCATTCTGCCTTAGCTCCACCTCTCTCTACCGACTTTTGCTTACACTCATATGTGAACGTATCTCCACTATGGCTCACAACAATGACCCACTTTCATTCCTTTTTTTTTCTCATATACCTACTTTCATTCCTTGTCCTCTTCTTTCCTCCTATTTTCCATTTTTTTTTTTTTTTTTTTGTACGAAGATGCTTGATTTTCGTCTTTTGAGAGAGACAACTACCGTCTTTACTTGCACTTTCCTGAAGAAATCTCTCCCGAACCCAAGAGGCCCCTTTTCGCCTGCTCAGTGTAGAAAGTAGTACACCTACATCCAATCCAGCAGAAATCTTTACTCAAATTCAATTGCCCCGTGATGAGTAAAAGTGAAGAAGCACCACCACCAGAACAAGGCCTCCACAACACGTCCCCCTCGGACTCGTTGAAAAAATTCAGGCGCTTTAAGCCCCCCAGTCTTGAGCTTTCTTCACCCGGCATTTCTGGCTGCTTATTTTTCAGCTTTTGCCTGATCTTCTGCCTATTTTTGCTGGATTACAGAACGGTCAGCAAAGGGTTTAGCTTGCATGGCCAGAGTTTACTACTCACCTGGTTTGGATTTAATGATTCTTCTTCTTTATCAGCAGGGGTCGGAAGTGAAAATGGGAAAGTGGGGTTATTGGAAGAAGGTGGTGGTGGATGCAATATATTTGATGGTACTTGGGTGTGGGATGAGAGTTATCCCCTTTATCGATCACAGGATTGTATGTTCTTGGATGAAGGCTTTCGGTGCTCTGAGAATGGTCGACCTGACAATTTCTATACTAAGTGGCGCAGAGATTGGCAACCTAAAGATTGCAACTTGCCCAGGTTCTGTTATAATCTTTCCTTTCAAAACACAATGCCACTGTGCATTTGCACGCTTATTTTTAGTTGCTCAGAAAATTTAACTCTTTTGCTGTTCATTATTCAGTATCTGAATTCTTTTTCACTACCTGGTATGGTGGCTTGCCCTGTTTGGATTGTTCATTATAATCTGGCAATAGTCAAAAGTCTGTTTTTCATTTGCACGTGTTTGTATATTGTGGTAGTGTCTAATTTCATCTAGAAATTCAGCTGTAAAAAGATAAGAAAGGCAGCTTAGTTTGGTGTCTTAGATGGAATAGATTCATTCCGTAGTGTCCAAGCTCAAATTATACCTGCCCCTCCCATTTTCTGTTTTGTTTGCAGTGATTTGCTTCATTTTGAAAGTTGACCCTCCATCAGTCTTTATTCAATGTTGTGAGTTCGAACTTCGAATGATACCTTAACATAGAGTAACCTTTGACTGGGTGATAAGCTAATTATCTTACCATTGCCATACATCTTGATTGCTGATGATACTCTACCTTTATGAGAAGATATGATTTTTTACCTCTATTACAGTAAGGTACATAGATCTAGATGGCTAGTTTTGAACTGTGTCTTAAACTTAGATAATGTTGCTGAAGCATAGTGACTTTCTGCCTTGTAAATATGTATCAAACACTCCCCACCTTACTATTTGAAGCTGTTTCTTAAAGATGTCAGGGGACTTACTGATTAATAAGGAAACGTGAATGAACTTGGAAGAATAAAGTAGAGATTTTTGTCTCTGAATTATGTTCCCACTTTTGGAAACAGGTTCAATGCAAAATATATGTTGGAGAAGCTGAGGAACCGACGGCTTGCATTTGTTGGGGACTCGATTGGAAGAAATCAGTGGGAATCCCTTCTTTGTATGCTGTCTTCTGCAGTCTCTGATAAGAATTCTATATATGAAGTCAATGGGAATCCAATAACAAAGCATTCAGGTTCCCTAATCTTTAAGACAACTTACAGGGATTACAACTGCTCTATTGAGTACTATAGAGCTCCTTTTTTAGTGGTGCAAGGTCACGCACCTGCTGGAGCTCCAGGAAAGGTCAAGATGGCTTTGAAACTAGATCAAATGGATTGGAGCTCTTCCAAGTGGAAAGATGCAGATGTGCTAGTTTTCAACAGTGGACACTGGTGGAATTATGAGAAAACGATTAGGGGGTAATTTTGTTCTCGCCTTCTTAGTTAGTTAGCTTTAAGCTTTCTAAATTTATTTTGTTGATGGACATTCTTCAATTATGGTGGTTGTGGATAAGGTTATAACTCGCTGGCTGTTGATCTGTTTTATGAAACATATGAATCAGATACATCTCCCCTTGAAATAAATATTTTAATGCTTGCTGCTACTCTTCATACAAATTGACAGCTGTAGGAAAGCCATGCAATGCTACTCTTCTAACTAGAAATTTGCTAACAGCAGCAGCTCCAACCTACCAATGAACAGAAATCATGATTACCAATTAAATTTTTGGGGATTAACAGAAGAAAGGCAGGAAGTGAACTTTAATATGAGGTACCTTCGTGTAGACAATGAGTTTGATATAGAAGGAGTGGCTGAGAGCATCATTACTCCCAGTCTGCCTTGATCATATGTTGGTTTAGTACTTATTTCTGTTGTTTTGGGCTCAATATATTTCCTTAGTGATGTTCATATACTTTGTTAAATAAGATTTAGCATCTTTATATGTTGTAGTTCTGATGTTATAACACCCATCCATACGATGGTTTTGAATTTTGTTGCTGTTTTAGAATGTTTTGTTTCAGTCTAATAGTGCAGAGGCATTTTATCTGAATTTTCACTTACTTCACTGTTCAGGGATTGTTATTTCCAGGAGGGGGCAGAGATTAAGATGGATATGAGCATAGAGAGTGCATTTGAAAGGTCAATTCAGACACTAGTTGATTGGATAAGTCATGAAATTAATTTGAAGAAGACCCTTGTTTTCTTTCGCAGCTATGCTACTAGCTTCCTGTACATTTCAGGTTTGTCTAATTTGATATGCTATCATTAAGATTGGATTAACTGAACAAATTATGTCAAAGGTTGGATGAAATAGTTATAGTTGGTGATGTGCTCTGATTCTTCTTTCTACACTATTAGGTTTTGTCATTTTGAATAACTGGGATCTAACGTGGGGAAATTTAAGCCGTGTTAGGATTCTATCCCCCAGGGAGAGAAAGAGGGGGGGGGGGGGTTGGAGGCTCTTCTATTGTTTCCGTAATGTGACTGGGTTAGTAAATATGTTAGGATACTGTACCTGGTTCAAAGTTGCAACACTACCAGCTTAAACCATGGGAATCTTGGGATATCTGTAGTTTCTTGAGTGTGAAATGATATCCTGCTCAGACTTCTCATGCAAAATTGTTTCAATGGACAGAGTAAATTCCACACTGCTCCTGTTCTCACACCTCTGTTGCTATTATGGGTCACTGATAGTGGTTCCCTGTGCTTTCAAGTTCATTTTACCTTGAATCTCCTGTGGATCTTGTAATGATTTGATTTATATTCTTATATTGGTTTCACGAAGGAAACAATTAACTAATCACTTGAATAAACAGAGGTGGGGACTGGAAGACTGGTGGTGGTTGTCATTTGGAGACGTTACCCGAGTTGGGTTCATCACAAGTGTCATCTGAACCATCAATTGAAGTAAGAATGACGACGGATGTGTTAGCAAAACTTGTGAAGAAGTCTCGATTACAGAATTTAGAATTACTGAACGTGTCACGAATGACATCTCAGAGAAAAGATGGTCACTCATCCTTGTATTATTTAGGGCCCAATGCAGGACCGGCTCCTCTCCATCGGCAAGACTGTAGCCACTGGTGCCTGCCTGGTGTCCCTGATTCATGGAATGAACTTCTATATGCTGTCTTCCTCAGGAAGGAATTGACTTGTACACAAAATTCAACACAAGGTTCCCATCCATGAGTCTCAGTTGGAGGAATTCATGGAAAGATCAATAGACAAGTCCTGGGAGATTACAAGAAGTATATAATACCAGATGACAAGTTATACATGTAATTAGATTCAATTTTCGTTTTATAGTCTGGAAATTGCACATTTTGAAATGAGTATTCAAAGGGAAGTGATTTATTTTTGCAAGAGTAATGGCAACTGACATAACTAGTTACAATAACACTTTACATATATATAGAGGAAAATTCTTTTTGAGGAATCATTCTCTTATACTTTAAATATTTGTACAGTATAATATCATGTATAGAAATATATATATATATATTTTGCATTAAAAGAAAAAGATCAGATTTGTTTTGGGACAATAACACAAAAAAACATACAAAGCTTTTCCACAGTCTATTGATGATTGTTTTAGTGTAAAATTTTCCCCCGCCTTGTGTTTGTGAAGCTTTCTGTCTGTAGATTGTGCAAACAAGTTGAAGCTGATTTGGTCCTGGGCCTCACACATGGGAACTGTCCGCCGAAAACTGAATAACCCACTGCCCTCGGGTCCATTGTTGGGCCGCAGAACGTTTTAGTTTTACACTAGCCCAGTCCAATTTTCTTCCGGCCTGATCCCTTTTTTCTGTAACGCTGTGGCCCAAACTATGTTCTAGTCGTCATCTTTCTTGTCCCTGGGTCCGCTAAAATGTTCATTCCATTGTTGGAATTAATTGTAAAGGTCCACACCCATTAAACTAAAGTAAGACCTCCACTAAAAAAAAAAATGAAAAAAATAATCGATGTTTGTAAAATAAATCGGGCCTGATTGTTTTTACAATATAAATGCCAAAACTTCGTATATTTTTTCCCTGAATCGATCCATAGGTGATTGCTTTCATAGTTGTGTCTTCCAAAGAACAGGTAAAAATTTTCTTACTTGTTCCTCAGTTTTCTAAGTTTTACATCTTTAAAAAGAGGAAAACAAATGAATAATATTTTCTTTTTTTTAAAAAAAACCATCTCTGCTCCTACCTTTAGTGACTTGAACCATGACCAATAATTCATTGAAAAAGTGTCTTATAATTTAAAATGAATTTCATCATCGTTAAGCAATATACAATTGCATTTGTATAAGCACAATGCACAAGGATTCCAAAAGCAATAGAAATAAGAAAGTATGTGACTAACCAATTTAAACTCCATATCATGGCCTAATACATGTTAAAATTGGCTTATTCCTTTACTCTCTTTTTTTTTTTTTTTCTTTTCTAAGTGAAGGATAGATTACTGATTAAATAGATCATTTGCAACATTTAACAAAAGAGAAAATACTTGAGAAAACTCAACCTATTGTGGTGAACTTAATTAATAAATTTGGTAACCTAACTTATAAAATTTAAAACGTTTATATACTTTTAAAACACTTAGAAATTTAGGTATATATAGAATAGATCAAACTTAAAACATTAATTGTATACCTATATATATATATTGATTATGGTGTCTACTCTTTGGGGGACACTCTAAGAATAATTGACCAATGCAATTGCACTATGAGCAATTGCAGCAAAATTTGGAGCAAACAAGGCAACCGGTCCATAAAGAAAAGAAGCTTAGTAGCTCCACAAACTCTGTTTATTTTATTACTATTATTTTTTTGGGCGGGGGGTGGGTGGGGTCGAGAGGAGGTACAGTATGAGTTGTTCTTGGGTGCATGAACTTGATCTTTACTCGTAAGTGGCCTAATGTGCGTTGATCTATAGTACTAGGGTCGCGTAGACTTCCGTACATCAATTTCTTACAAAATAAATCCATCATTCAATGTTTAGAGCATAAAATCTATATATATATATATGTGTGTGATGGATCCCTGCAAGAAAATGAAATAATACTTGAGTGCATTTGATCCTCATAAAATCATCTCTGATAATTAACCAATTAAATATTTACTTCACACACGTAATAACATTGTATAACACATACGGTACAACTAAATGTAAACTATACTATTTATTTTCCATACAAAATTGTGAAGCCTATAAAATTGCCCTCGCCCAAAATGAAAGATTAATTATCCAATAATTAGTTTTTCGATGATTAGTTGATGTAAACGTTTTAGGTTTGTACTGTAAAGCTGCCGTAGCCCTGTAAATCAGCCCAAAGAAGCCAACACCCAACCTGCCAGTCTTGCCAACTAATCAGCTGCCAGAATTTTGCACCAAAAAACCACGTGGTTGAGGCTTGGGAGTTGTTTCAGGGTGTTTATATAGAGCCAAAAGCCACCACAACCAATGGAAAACATAATGTCAAACTGGGTTTCGCTTTAACCTTGTAATCTCTTATTGGTACGAGCTCAACCTATTATTGAAAATTTCCGCTTTTTACTTCACCTAAATATACTTGCAAAGGTTTGACTATTAGTCTAACAAAGTGATATCATCAATTTGCTTAAACTCTCAGCTCAGAGTAAGTTTTCTGTCTTTTAACTGCTTATTCTATAATACAAAATAGATATAACAAGAGTTATTAAAATAATAAAAATTTCATTAACCTTTCACTCATCCAAAATTATGCAATAATAGCAAATAATTTTTGCCCAAGTCAACCCACCGAGAAAGAATTTGTCCGCATGCAAATGGACGGGCATGCAGACACCCAACTAAATTTACAAAAACTCTCAAAACTGTCAGGTAGCACCAACCAGTCAAAAAACAACAAAACTCTAAAAATCCTCCCCTCGGCCTCGCACACAAAAATCTCTAGCTCTTCGCTTCCAGATACAGGTTTACACTATTCTCCCCTTACGCTGAAAACCCCACCCCCCAAAGGGAGAATCTTTGTTCAGCCTCCAAAGGCTAACGACCATTCTCGAGTGTGGTGCGGCCAGAATCTTTCTAGGGCCTCATAATTTTCTCCTCAATTTCAACATATATGTGCATCTACCTCTATATTCTCACCTGCAAGTCCGACGCCTACTTTCTCCTGAAAAGTGAAAACTATCCACGTACCCTTATTAACTGATGACTTGAAGTTTTGTATTTTTAGTTAAGGCCCTTCCAAGTAAATCCACTATCTCAACACCAGAAGAATTCCCTTTTCTTTTTTTTTTCTTTTCTATTTTCTTTTCCTCCCTTTTTGTGTTTTTCTTTCAGTAAGTATATATGAACAGGAACACTTTCTAGGAGAAGATTTAAAAAATAATAATAATAATAATCTGAGCACTGAAAATGGGTGCAACTGAACCAACAAACAGTCAGCTACAAAATATGCTGCAGATGGCTGTGCAAACAGTTCAATGGACTTACAGTCTTTTCTGGCAACTATGTCCTAAAAAAAGGTACTTAAACTAATTAAACCTAGCCCATTAATTAATTATTCGTTCAAGTAATTTGAATGTGACTGATGATCGATCCTGTTAGGATTTTAATATGGAGTGATGGGTATTATAATGGAGCGATAAAGACAAGGAAGACGGTGCAGCCTACGGAAGTAACCGCCGAGGAGGCATCACTTCAGAGAAGCCAAGAGCTTAGAGAACTCTACGATGCCCTCTCCGGCGCCGGCGAGACAAACCAGAAGCAGCAAGCACGAAGACCTGCTGCAGCCTTGTCAGATCTGAGGATAACTCACAGCATCTTAACGGAGTCTGAGTGGTTCTAAAAGATGTGCGTCTCCTTCTCTTTTCCTCCCGGAGCAGGGTACGTAAATTCAAATTTAAAAGTTATTTAAAATATTTCAATTCATATTTTTTTAATTTAGAAGAAATTCATCCATTTCAACTGTATAAATCGCTTTAGAAAAAAGTGATAGATTTCATCAAAATCTATTTATCCAAACACAACCCTAATTAAAGAGGTGTTTGATTTATGAATATTTGGAAAAGTAATGGGAATCCAGTTTAAAGAGATGTTGTTTATTTAATTATTATAGAAATTATTCTATGAAAACGAAAGTGTTAGAAAATATTTACTTTTATTTTCTACTGTGACATAAGTTTCAAATTTATTAATTTATCAATATTATGGAACCCATTTTTTATTCAAACTAAATAAATAAAACGGAATGATATAAACTCATACTGATAGTAAAATTTATAATTCCTATTACAATTCTCTAATGCAAACCAAACACTTCCTACACCATTTCATCATCAGACCTTTCATTTATTAAGATTCTCATTTTCATATGCTGCGCCGATCTGTTGTAGTCGTACGACGTAGAAACTAGAAAGCGAATAGACCTCAATTTTGCTGGGTGTGTTAATGAGAGTGGTAGGCTAAATGTGGAAAAATCAGCAACTGTAAAAAAGTGAGGATTTTGAAACTTTTACTTTCTTTTTGTCAGTTTTGAGCAGTGGCAGATAAGTATGTATAACAACCACACTGATTTTAGTTTGTTTTTTCTTTTTTTCCTTTCCTCGTCTGCAAAAATTAATAATGAAAAGTAGTAGTGTCGTAGATATTCTAATTTTCAAAATTACAAATGCGATTATAGATGTATTGCAAGACTTTTTATTTTAATGAATGACTATCTAAAAATTAAAAGAACGAATTAATATTTTAAAATTAAAAAATAAGAAATAAATATTTAAGATAAAATGTATGTAGTCTTCCTATTTTGTGTTTCATATACAAATTACAATGAGTTATTCAATACTGTGAGCTCAGTATCCAACATTCACTATACAAAGGTTGGGAAAACTGGAGTATCATCCCCCCAACCTTGTGATAGTATGCCCTTGAGGGAGGGGGGTGTATGAGTGATTAAAATGTAGAAAGGCAAGTACGTCTAAGTTCCTACTTTCTCTCTCTAATTAATCCACAGTCATTAATGGGCTGTTTCTATTATTCAACCTTCTTCAGTTTTCCATTTCCAAAACTATAGAGATTATGAGTTTCGGGTTCGCGGTTTCTCCTTCTCCTTAAATTTGAGGTCTAATCTAATTACTTTCATTTCGGTTGAGGAATTAATGGTCCTTTCTAAATTTGGTTATTGACCGTCTTTGCCTTTGACATTGAAAGTATAACTCAATATGAAAAAGGAATTTGCTGCGACATGAAGACTTGATGACAACTAAATGACAGTATTAATACAGCTAATGGTCCTATGTTTGGGAAACCAATGCAAACATTGAACATATATACTACTTATTAGGAAGAGGAATCTATCTGGTTGCTAAGTACTTCGGAGATGAATATCTTTCAGCATTTGTTAACAAAGTTGTCCAAAATTAAAACAGTGATGTTTTTAGGAAGATTGTAAGCAACTTTCAAGAATTTGCACCCACGTAGAGCAATGTAGGAGACTCATTTCTTATTTGTACGTTGTTCAACCCTAGCTAAAATTTTGAGTAACATACGTACCACTACGTTTTTTAATTTATGTTGCGTTTGCCATGTCAAAAAGGTGAAAATTCAAAGGATAATGCACCAGAAACTCGTTTAAGTATGTGGCTGAATATTTTGATTCACATGGTTTCATGTTTCATTTTGCCATAATTTTTCTATGACATCAAGGATCATGTTACTATTTTCCGGTTAAAAAAAAAAAAAAAAAAGTAAAAGATTAAGATGTTACTATTGAGTTGCTTAATAATTACGAGATTCAAGTTTCAGCGATAATGATATTATGAAAATTTTTATTTTGATCAAGAATATAATTGTTAGGTATGTTCAATAGTTACTCTACAATTAATGGGAACTCTCTATTTGAAGTGGATGGGTCATTTTTCTTAATAGGATAGTCTCCCTATTTTTAATAAATACGTGCCAAAGGCGTCCATTAATTGTGAAACAATTATTAATAAGCATAATTACTTTTAACCGAGATTTCTCGTGACATTGTCCATTCTAAACTAGTACCAGTATTTAGAAGATTATCATACTATGAAGGCTTCTTACAACTCCCATGATTTTATTATGGGTTAATTTTATATACTTCCCTTGAGGTGTAATATAATTGTTAGAAACTCCTTTCAAGTTTTAATAATTACACTTATCTCCCTTCACCATTTAATATGACTACTATCCTTCCCAAAAAAATAAGCAAAACAAATCAAACAAACACTCCTCACATAAAATAACCTCAGCTGTAAAAATCCAAACTTTTCCTCCCGCAGCCAAAATCACAAAAGCAACTGCCTTCACTCTTCCATCTCACAACCGCTAAGACTCCACCCTATTTGCCCTCCATCTATCATCCTCCTCCAAGGTTCCACCTCATTTCTTAACTATCCAAGAGCAAATTTGTCTCAAAGGGCATGGTGGTAGAAGTGGATTCAAGGGTGGTTGAGACAGCAATGGAGGCAGAGGAGAAGGAGGGAGAGGAGATATCAGCCATGAAACCTCGCGAAGGAAGGGGTTGTATCAGCGTCGGCAATAAGGGTCGCGAAGAAGGGATGAAGGGAGCTGGGGGAGTAGAGCAATAATGTAGTCTCGTAGGCATGAAAGAGTGTTCGTAGCAAAACGTAAAGAGAATGCTCTTTGTAACTAAGAATATGGTCCCGTGAAGTTGTCTATATTGAAAAGATAATCTTTATTTAGGAAAAAGAAAAAACATTTGAAAGATTGAATATAGAGCATGGATTTCGTTATGTGTTAATGATTTGGGTTTGTTTTACTAATTCCTGTACAGTCTTTGATCTTACCAAGTTCAAGGTCCTGACATCTATCAATGAATTTGAGCACGACCAATGAATTCAGAAGCTTGAATTCATTCTTCATCATAAATCCTTAATGTCAAGTGTTGAGTAGATGCATCTTCAACTATGAACTCCAAATAATCATTCCAAATTTAATTTGGTTGTTCTAGAAAATAATGTGGAGGTTTTTGGTGAATTGTAGCTCTATTTGGAAAGAAGAAGATTGCGATTTTCTTTTCTATTTAAATCATAAAGAAGGGTATTTTAGGATAATCAAAGGAACATTTGGCTGATGTAACATTTTTTTGGGTGTGTTTGGTTACCAAAAAGTCAAAATAAGAGAGGTAACTATAATTTTTAAAATTTGATAGGTGTTTCTTGCTATTATGTTAAATCTCAAGATAGGAATGTGAAATTATTCTTTTTATTATATACCACGAAACATATCAATTTAGAACATATATCTTAATATATCTAATATTACAATATACCATGAAACATGTCAATTTTTTTTTAAAAAAATTTTGTTACTCAGACATTGCAAAATTCTTGACCATTAAATAATGAATCTGTATTCGAGTCACTTTATTTTTCAATTATGTCAATGACTATCGTACGTATTTTGCATTGCAAAATGATTCACCGACAGTCACTCCAATTTTTTTGCTTGCTAGTTATTGCACACGAAGTTAATGTGTGATTCAAACTTGTGACCCAATTAATAGATTGCCAGGAAGGGCATATGCTAAGAGGCAACATGTATGGCTTACTGGTGCAAATGAGGTTGACAGCAAACTCTTCTCAAGAGCCATTCTGGCCAAGGTATACTTATTACCTCATTTTATTTGACATTTAATTTCCATCTTTCATGTCTTATAGTAACCGTAGCATGCATGATGTTTAATTTCATTAATTCTTTCAGCAACAATTGACCTGCCCATTACATATTTGCATAAGTTAGATATCATGGATGTTGACTAATTCCCTTCTTTTGTTCTCGTCTTTGTGAACTCTTTTGCTATTCCATCAGAGTGCTCAACATTCAGGTAACTCACCGCTATTTTAACATAAATCCTTTCCAGCTTTCAGCTATTTTCTGAATAAAATTCAGTGTTTTAATTATGGCAAAAAATATGGGGTTAATTATTTCACAAACTTTTTTCTCTGCGAATGATCACAGACCGTTGTATGTATTCCTTTGCTGGATGGCGTAGTGGAACTCGGAACTGTAGAAAAGGTACGTAAATTAACCAAATAAATTTACCCATTAATCCGTTATGCTAGGGATTAATTTGGTTTAGATCCTATGTTACACATTTTAGGTTAGGCAATGTCACACTTACACAAGTATGTAATATTAAAAAATATTATTAAAGACAGGATGAATCTATAGTTTTTATAAGGAGTATATCAAAAAAATCTAAACTAATCAAAAGTAACCCAGTAATTAATTAATCACATGAAAACATTAATCCTAGGTAGAAAATTGTTAACAATAATTTTGACCTTCATTTTAGGTGCAAGAAGACCTAGGTTTCGTCCAAAAAAAAATATCAAGAGCATTTTCGGTGAGCATCAGCAGCCTCGGCTTCAGCCTCCAAAGCCAGCATTGTCAGAGCACTCCACTTCCGATCCAGCCACTTCTTCAAGTCTACGTTTCCAGGAGAATACTAATCTAATAGAAGAAGAGGAAGACGCCCACGACGAGGACGAGGAGGAGGAGGAGGAGGAAGACGAGGCCGAGGCTGACTCAGACTCCGAAGCCGATACAATACGCAGCAACAACAACAGCCCCTCAAGGTCTGGGGTAGTTCCAAACCCTAATACTACTATGCTTCAAAATCCAGAGGCCGAACCCAGCGAGCTTATGCAGCTTGATTTGTCCGAGGATATTAGGCTGGGTTCTCCAGATGATGGCTCCAACAATATGGAGTCGGATTATCATATGCTTCCCACAACCCAAATGGGAAACCAAGAAATCCAGCAAATCCGGGGGGTTGATTTGTGTAGGTCATCATCAGAACCCATACATAGATGGCCGCGTATAGCATCTATGAACAACCCTACAGGGATCAATAGTCTTGAACCTCCACCATCTTCCTCAGGTACTAGAAAGCATCTTCCTCAATTCATTCTCATATTATATATTCCTCCATAAAAATTTAGAAACCAAATCTTAACATTAAAAATTGAGTTTACCATTTCCGGCTCCCAGCTAAACAAGGGTGGGTGAGTTTTCCTTTCTAAGAGGTTCATTGGACTTTGAACACTTTTTTTAAAGATGCATGATGGATTTTGTTTCGATATTTCTTTGTTAGTACTTAATAAGTACAAATTACGATGCATCCCTTTTTGGTCAACAAATTATCCTATATATTAATGTACCCAAGAAAACCTAGTAGAGAATTTAGACACACCCTCATCTTTGCATGTAGGTGGATCCGCATTGAAGCTTCTAACTACCTATTTAAAATGGAAATTATCTATTCACACAGGAGTCCCACCATTGGATGAATTTGCACAAGAGGACACTCACTACTCTCAAACGGTGTCCACCATCAATTCTTCACAATCAATCAACCCGGTGGTCCGACACCTCCTCCAACCTATCCGGCACCCACTCCACCTTCTCAAAGTGGTCGGCAATGGTAACAAATCAGGGCTCCGGCCAGGTCCACCTCGGAGTTTCCTCCCAATGGACACTTAAATACATTCTCTTCACAGTTCCATTCCTCCATTCTAAATCCCGTGAGGAAACCTCCCCAAAGTCAGATACAGTCTCCCGCTTGCGCAAAGGCACGCCTCAAGAAGAGCTGATCAGTGCGAACCATGTTCTTGCAGAACGACGTCGGAGGGAGAAGCTCAACGAACGTTTCATTATATTGAGGTCTCTCGTACCCTTCGTTACTAAAATGGATAAGGCATCCATTCTTGGTGATACTATAGAGTACGTGAAGCAATTGCGGAAAAAGATTCAAGAACTTGAGGCCGATCAACGGTCCAAAATTGTTGAGGACCGCCCAAAGAAGAATACTACTATGAAAGAGCAGAGATGTGGTGTAAAGGTTGGACATCGATTAATGGATAAGAGGAATATGAGGATAGTGGATCAGGGCAGTGATAGTGGAGGAAAGGCCAAGGGCGGCGTGCAGTCTCCGCCGCAAGGGGTGGAGGAGGGGGTGTTTCAGGTAGAAGTTTCCATAATAGAGAGTGATGCACTGGTGGAGCTGCAGTGTCCGCACCGAGAAGGGTTGTTGTTGGATATCATGCAAATGCTCAGGAACCTCAGGATTGAGACTACAGCCGTTCAATCCTCTCTCAACAATGGGATTTTTGTTGCTGAGTTAAGGGCTAAGGTAATGATCCGTTACTTACACCACTTTCTTATGGCACAATAATTATTTTTAAGCCAAAAAAAAAAATGATAAAAATGGTGTTTTCATAACTCAATGGAGTTACCCACGTCATTTCAAGATTTACAACTTACATCACCTTAATGTGTTACTCCATGTCATGCTAAGTTTTTCATTATGAATTCTTTTCTCAGGTGAAAGAGAACGCTATTGTGATGGCAAGAAGGCAACAATTATGGAAGTCAAGAAGGCAATTCATCAGATAATCCCTCAGTGAAGGCAACAATTATGGAAGTCAAGAAGGCAATTCATCAGATAATCCCTCAGTATTCAATTTAGAGGAATATGAAAGACAAATTGTAGGATTGCATTCCAAATCCTCTACCCACTACTATGAGATAGAAGAAAATCCATGGCGAAAGCTAAGGCAGCGATTAGTTGTATAAAAAGATTTAATTGTTGTTGGTAATGAGATTAGAATATTAGATCAAGATGGATTACAAAGTGTATGTAGTCTAACAACATATTAATGCCAATGTTGGCAAATAACTAGTGACTAATTACGAGTAATTAGCTACTTTTTTCTTTGTATATAAATGTTCGTATCTCCCTTTTGATTTAGTCGAGGATTCAAAGTTTCTTTGATTAATTAATACTCCAATTGGAATGACTAATGTGCCAAAATATTTTCTTAACCTTTTTTGCGGGCTATGGATATTGTTGAAGATTGAATTATGAGGATCGGGTTTGGACCTGCACGGAGTTCGCTGCAGCGATCTATTATACGATTGGGCTGATGTCATGATCCATCACAATTTACAGCTGTTCCAATGATTTTGGGCTTCATTTAAGCTGGCCCAGTTAATCATAGTCCATGTAACCGTACTATTTTCTTAATCAAATTCTTGTATCCTTGGGGAAAATTTTTTATTACTCGTTCTGTATTATAAAATAAGTATTGCAATTTATAAGTCAGTTGCATGATTAAAAAGTAATACAACCTCCCTACTTTTCAGTCATCTCAACAATTATCATTAAACACTCCACATTGTAAAGTAAATAATTAAGACTTGCTCCTCAATTGGATGGTTTTCCATTATTAAAGTCCACTAGCCAAATTATATTGATATCTGTTCTTGTTTAGTTTCTTGCCTAATTGCCTTTCCTCCTCCCTACGCGTGACAGACCTTTTAGTCTAACTGAACCTGATCCTCCTGCCTCTACCTAAGCCTACGCAGTAGGCTTACGGCTCAGGCTGCTTAGCCAAATTATTGAGTGGATCTATTTAGTGGCATATGCTACGAGACTTTGAATTTCTTTTCTTAAACAGAAATTAATTACTTGCGGCTTCCACAACAACAATCACGAACAAACAAAAACTACATTGAGGAAATATCTAGTACTCCTGTAGGTAAGTGTGGCTTAGCCACTGGTTCAAATCGCCAATCAAGCCAGATTTCACTTTCATTCTTTGTATGCTGCAACAAGATGTGTACCAAGAAGTAACAATTTGCATCCCAACTTAGGGAGCAAAGATAACTTGGATTTAATTGTTGCGTTTGTCAAAAGTCAAGCGAGTTCTCTCTGCATATTCTGTAAGCAGAGCTCACTTGGAGAATATCATTCTTCGGTTGATAATGCTCGGGAAGTTAGGCCCTTGACTATGTGCCGACACTGAAACCTGAAACATCCTTTAAGAAAGTTACTCTCCACATAGACATGACTAGCACTAATATAAAGAATTAACCACAAGTATCTAAAGTGAATACAGGGGACAACCAAAATAGATTATATAATTCGAGGTGTCTACATTCAATTTAAAACTTGGTATTAACTACAAAACAAACGATTGAGCAATATCTAAACAATCATGTACCTGATAGCATATATCACCAATTCTCATAGTAAATAATGCATTTACTATGAGATTTTAGTGATTGAACAACCAAACAATCATTCAGGGATATTTTATATCAACATTTGCAATTTTGCATTATTCGTGTTCATCTTTTGTTACTTGTAACCAATCGATCAGGGTGTGTTCTACTGAATATTGACAAAAGTGATTGCCTACGAGGCTCATGGTCGGTCCAAGTAAAAGATAGAACAAACAGACCAAGAAAAGTAGTGGATGAAGGTGAAATGGAAGACGAGATATATAGCTGAAAATAAAGAAGAGAACGGAAAATAAAATCAATATACCAGCAGCAGAAATACACTGTACCAGATGTCATTATTGTCTGATATAGGTTCCGTCAACATAGAGCTAGCAGTATGAGGGTCAACAGCTCGAGCATTCAATTCTACACGTTCACTTCTGCTCTTAAATCGCAATTTGTATGGGACTATCTGCACAAATACACACAAGTTTCATCTGATATGTCTATGTTAAGCAAAAAGCAATGGAAGAAAAATTATAATCAAGAAGTTTCACATACAAGAAACATTGCCAAAAAAAGAAGAAGAAGAAGCTTAAATTACCCTGTTATCTCCAAAGTTCCATCCTTGTCAGATGTACCAACTATTGAACTTTTTGAAATTAAACTGGCATCCTTTATCAATTATCATAAAAGCAAGCTAACAGCTAAAATTTCTCTTTATTTACTGACCTTCTTGTTGTATCTGAAGTCACGCTTGGGAAGAAAATGCAAAGGCATATTTAAGGAAGAGGGAGCTTGAACCAACAAAAACAGCTTTGACGGTCCTAGAATCAATCAAAACAAATCATCCAATTGACATAAAATTTAATTCATGAAAATACATTGCAGCTAAAAATGCTTCATCAATTACCAGCATAAGAAATTCCATTTGATCCGGCACCCCTTGAGATCAATGTCCGAATGGCCTTCTCCAAAAATCGATCAGCCAAGGGAAAAAAAAAAACCGTCATAAGAATTGAATTATATCCCGAAATAGCAAATAGAACACGTTATTAATTTTCTGAAAAAGAGGAGAGCAAAGAAATAGAGAAGAGAACCTTTCTGGAAAGTGCATCAGCGACTTTGGTTCTGCTAAATTCTGCAGAAACAATTCTTCCACGGGAAAAGCAAAGTTCATAAAGATGTAGAGGCCTTAAGGGACTAGGTCCAAGAACCAGAATGAGGCGGTCAATATGTGGCACCTCAGTAATCAAGAGCTGAAGAGCAATTCTGAAATCAGCAATTGTGGTCATTAGCTTTTCCAGTCTTTTTATCCCCTGCTTCACCTCCCTCCTTCTCGAAAAATGCTTCCTCCTTAGAGATATGGCTTCATTTCAGCTTGGGAAACAACCATGTCCTAAAATACAAATCAAAATCACCAGATTTTTCTGAAATTCAAACGATAATTATCATTTACAAACAGAGCAGGGTTTTTTTTTTTTTTTGAACTTACCAAATCTTTATACTCGTTTGTAATTTCATCAAATTCAAGGCTAATATCCTGTAGTACGCTGACAGCAAAACAAATTATTAGAATAAAAAATAAAATTAGGGTTTGTAAAAAAAAAAAAAATCTAAAAGAAGGGTTTTTAAATTGGTATTCGAAATTAATTATAAGAAAAAGAGACATACGAAGGTATTTGTTGGTGCATGTAAAGGACGAAGCCAAGGATGTCGGTGACGATGTGGAAAATGATGGAGCTGTCAAGGGAGTCTGATGCTGTCTCGATGATGTTCATGAATTCCGTAGCCGATTCTCCTGTTCCTTCCATGGTGGAAATGAAGAAAGATGAAGAAGATTAGTTTCCAGAAAATGTAATGTTGGATGAGGGTTTTTCTGAAGAATTTGAATTCATCTGGGAGGCGGGCTTTTGACGAGTCAGTCCGTCCTGACTTGACTCTCTACTCTCTGTTTTTCTCGATGTGTCTTTCTGTTTTTTCCACAATTTACAAATTAAGCTTCTCCATGGTGTTTTTACTAAGAACACTTGGATGAATAAACCTCGACTATTCGGTCTGTATTGTGTATTGTTCAAGATGGTAGTGATAATCGTTAAAATTACCGGAAAAAAAAATAAAATATTTTATTTTTTAATCATCTAACAGTATATAAAAGTGAATAATATACAATTTTTCTACTTAAACACAATCATGTGTTATTGCCGTTAAAATGACAATTTTAAAATTTTTCTATTGATTACCCGCAACATTTTTTGCCCCTCAAAAAAAATAAAGAAAAAGAAATACCCCTGGTGTACAGTAAATTCTCAGTCCTATTTGTTTATTTTTTAAAAAAAAAATAAATAAATAAATTTGATATCGTAAACATATTTCTAATGCATGTCGCTTAACACGCGTTTTTGTAGCCCTTATTTTAGGGTTCATTTTTGCCTCTACTTGCAATGTATGTAAGCAATGATTACTACCACTTGAATTCTTCCTGATTTCCCTGCCAAAAGATTCAAGTAGGATCCACAACATAATCTCATTTCTTTGATCCATAAAACTCCAGGTGTGGAGGATTATAAACCAAGTCCATACCATTGTCCCCTACCAATACAGGGAAAAAAGCTTTTTATCTAGCCATTCCCATCGGTCAGAGACACCCATCTTTTTCCATTAGGATAACATACATTAACTCTCTCTATAATCTATATAATGTAGATTTCATTAGATTCCAAAATCCATTTCCACAGCTTCTATTGCAAGACAAGAATCAGCCACTTGCGAACTCAGAGGATGATGAAGCTACCACACAACGCAAGTTCTGGAGATTAGCAAAAAATTTGATGAACTGAAAAGTCATCCTCGTAGTTCTGGTGTTAAATCTGGAGCACTTCCCGCATCAAAAACCAGTGTAAATAAAGATGTCTCAAGAAAGCCCAATTGCTTCTCAAAATTCCTGTAAACCATGATTAAAGATCTTTCTTAAATACTAACATGCAGCTCACCATTCTTCACAAAATGACTTGGCAAGAGATCATCTCAAAGAGTTTTAGCCAGCCTGGCAGTGTTAAACACCATATCGCCTTAACGCCTTGCTTAGACTTGGCATCACATTATATGCTTGATAAGATCTTCTGAGTTCAATGATTGAGCCCACCTAGACACCATCCAAAAGCAAAGAGTTGGTGGGATATTCAATTATATTGATTATAGTGACCACAATATACCCTTGCTATAAGAACATTTGTCTGGGACTCGAAAGATCAACAAATAAACTATCCATTTTGCACATGAGGGAAAACTAAAATCATAGAACCCTTGAGAAGCAAAAACAATTAATGTTCAAACAAGTAGAGCACACTCCCAAGTCCAGAAAACCATTCAGTGGCCACATGTACAACAGGGGCAGATGAAACAAAAGACATTAAGCTGGCTCTGACATCTAAGCTATTCTTGGTTAGTGCCACGAGAAACTACATGACTCTACAGCATACCAATACATACCATTAAATACAACTAAATCCCCTCTAATCAGTAATTCTAAAAGGATGATATAAAAAGAGAACCAAAGGCATAGAAACTTGGCAAATATCATAGCAGACAAATGCCTGATTAATGTGAGCTTGGCTTAAATATGAAAAGGGACAGAAAAATAGACTTACAATTATCAAAACTGATGTGAAACCTATTGCAAATCCTTCATTGATGTGGCGCAAATAATGATCAAGTATTGTAGATGTAGTGGCTAAAATACTTAATAACAGACCACCTGCACAATGTTCAACACATTAAATTGTAGCACCCAAGGAGGAACTAGCATCACACTAAATTTGAAGCAAAAACTGAGATAATGCATACCCCAAAAACGCGTTGAAGCTTGGATTTTTGTTAGATAATCAATGGTAGCCTTTCCCGGCTTTATATTTGGAATTCTGGCACCCATCTTGTTCAAATAATCAGCTATTTCCTTGGGCATGTTAGCCTACAAGAAAGAGTTCCCATAAAAACAGTAAGAAGGGATCTTTGATCTTGCACAATCATCAAATACATCACATATCCAAGATCTAAATCAAAACAGAATCACCCAACCCAAAATGGATGTCTTTGTCACTGTTAAGTTTAACATGAAAGTTGAAAATCCCCTCTTACTAAGACAAATTTATACCTTCCGAGTTATATAAAATAAAAGAGATGGTTGTAAACCATAACTTTTCATTAAATAATGGTGAACAGATAGTTGAAGCACACCAGTTTATCTTTAAATATTAAAAAATAAAAATAAAAAAACTAACCCCTGATACAGAACCCCCTAAATAGTTCAATTTTACATATATTTTCTTCAAGATAAAATGTTGCAGAAGAATACAACTGGTATTGCTCCAGTCCTCAATTATCAAAACATCAACTTCGTTTGTTGATGGATTAAAAGAGAAGAAAACAATGGATACTTTGGCACAACAAATTCCATATCACCAAATAATGAAGTATCAAATAATAATCTTAGACGATCATTGCCAAAAAGGGAATCAGATAGACAAAACCTTACAAACTGATTTGCAATTGGTAATCAATAGGGAACTTACAATGTCAAATATGTTAAATAGGAACACGAAGAATGCATAAATTGTGTAGTAAACCCAAGGCTCAGCACCAAGAGAAGTTTCAGGATTCAGGATATTCCTCACATTTTCCCAAAAACGTGAACCAAGAAGGCTGCAAGGAAAACACTATATTAGAGACGTCCAGGTTGTTAATTCCTTGTAAATACTTCCAATATAAAATCAATGACAATTAACTTAAGCACTTTGAAATTTCAAGTAGATGCAGGAATAGCTAGTTTATACTTGGAGGACCACAAGCAGCAGAAAGAGGGCAGGGAATTTAAACTGCAATAACTTAAGCACTTTCAATATAAAATCAACGACAATTAACTTAAGCACTTATAATTTCAAGTCTTATGCAGGAATAGATAGTTTATACTTGGAGGACCACAAGCAGCAGAAAGAGGGCAGGAAATTTAAACCACAATAACTTCCAGAGAATTAAGAAGATTACTGTAAGGTCTCGTACTTTTGTTAGTAAGCAACAATTAGAAACAGAGGTAAGAAACAGGAAAAGAAGCAGGCTCCATGGCCTAAAACCAGTATGCAGGATGGTATATACCATTAAGAGGCTCAAAAAAGTTCTTGGTTGCAAAATAATTTATAACACTGAAGTTGATGAGAAAAATAACTGAAAAACACTAACTACCGAGTTTCAATTGAAATAACCTTGCTAGGATGCTGGGAAATGCCAATAGATAAGAAGTAGTGAGAACCGGCTGCATCCCCGAAGGATTTATGTTGAACGGGATGTAAGGCTCCACCTCAGTAATTTGAGAATCTTCTCTGTCCACAATCCACATCAAGGCTTCAATGATCATATAAGGATGTAATTAAATAGAGATCATGTGTTACCACAAGTTAGATTGGGTGTAACCAAAAACAACAAAATCATATAGATGGCAACTTGTCAATTCCAAGTTAATGAAATATCTAGCTCTAATGTGATTTGCAGAAGCAAGTATATATGTAACCTTGCAGCAGAAGCAAGTTTAAAACCATAATACTGCAGCTTGATTTTCCGGCAACCCTCGGTCACAACAACCGCCCACATAGTTACTATAGTGAAAACACCAATAATAGCAAGTACATATGGCCACCAGCTCGCAGAAGTTCCTGCAAAAAGATAGAAGTCCAAACAAGGAAGGGCAACAATCATTAAGTACCAGGTTTTTTCTCCCAAAAAGGAAAGAGGGAAAAAAGGAAGAAATTATTCTGCATTTTAACAAATTTATAATTTACCAAAATCCTTCATGTAATTCCTTTAAATGGTGGTAAGCATCAGACAGTCAATGAGTATGAAGGAAGGAATATGAAAAATCAAAGATTTTTTCACAATCAGAACAGCCTACAATTTAAATGAACCTCTATTTACGCTCAATCAGCAAAGACTTTATTTGTCATAAACAGTTCCAGGTGGAAGAAGAAACTGCAGAGAATATTTTGCATTCAAGAGGAGGAACCAGCTTCAGAATCAAGTTAAAAAAATCAAAGCAAAACTCAACTTTGAGTGTAGAAGTAGAATCTGCAACAGTGGCCTAATAAAAGCATAATAGTTTTTTTCTTTCATTCTTTTTTCCTCTATGGCAATGGAATAGGACCATGGGCAATGTGTTCAATAATCACCAATCTACAAATCTGTCATTTGACTACATACTCCAGTGTTATTTTCATACTAGGCTTTTGTAGATTAAAGGATATGCTATATATTCCATGGCTTATTGGAAGTCAAGATAAATTTGTGCAAGTAAAATGTTGAACATAGCTAGAGAGATTGTCAAAGTTCGTAAAATTGTCACCCACGTGAAAGTTGAGTCAGCATTTTGTATAATCAGTATCAGTGTAGCCAGTCAAAATCCCCACACAGATAATCAAAGATAACCCTTGACCTGCAAAAGAGTTTCAGCAAGGTCAAGAAAATATAAAAAAATAACTAGTATGAGAATTAAATGTACTCCACTCTTCGCTTCATGATCTGATCTTTGACAGCTCTATACTTGGCCTTTTCTAGCAAAAACCTAAGCCTAACAGGTTCCTAGGCCAGTAGCAAAAAGGAGAAACTGTACTATTTGACTAGAAAACAAAACAAAATATCAACTGCTTGAAATTTTCAGAAACAAGGGCGATAATAAAATCATAGAAAAATAAATTAATAATAAATCGAGTTAATTACCAAATCCAGCCTCTGATATTTTGTCACAAATCCATGTCATAGTCATTGCACCACACACCAAAAGCAAAGATGTCAGCATAACATGCTTTACCCTGCCAAAGGGAATGCACCATAGCGAAGACATAAGAAATTGTTCGACCCTACCAAATTATTCAGAAATAGTGTATATAATAGTGCAACTCCATGGAGAAAAGTTCAAGATAAGTAACACAAACAAACTATTATGAGAGCAAATTATACTTGCACAAAACCAGTTAATTATGCCTGACATTTCAAAGACGGCCAACCTACAAAGTTAATCTCTTTCCCAGACACAAATCCCCCAATCCAACCCCAAAAAATTCAAACTAAAAGAAAGTCCTGCAAAAGTAAGAAGTTTAACCAATTGGAAGATATATAACCAGACCAGGGGGGGAAATGTCGAGCAAATATTTTATCTAATCCATCACCAAAAACCAGGTGTTAAAAAAATGATCATTAAGAAAGCATACCAACTTCATTAACACAATATCCTGTTTCAGAAATTCACTCTCTAAAAGATTTTTTCGTTGAAATCACCTGTAACTGGCAGCATAAATGGAATATGGAAGAGAATAGCATGAAAGAATCAAAGCCTCCACAATCGCAAAGCCAAGTGAAATCCACCATCTGAAATATATGAAGCTCGTTATAGCATATTCCTCACATGATGAAAGGAATAAGTGAAGTGGACAAAAAATTATTTCTTTGTTAAATATTTATTCTCACTGCTTGAAATAAACAATCAGACACACATATAACCCTTAATCTTCTCGTGACCATCCAAGCCTTCTTTTCGCAACTTCACCAGAGAAGGAACCACATGACAAAGAACCTGAATAGCAAAAGCTAATTAGATTTTAGCTCATGGAGAATTCATAATGAGAGGGGGGGTGGAATTCGACAGTATCTAGGTTAAACCAACATGCATAAAGCACTTGCAGTTAAAAGATTGGTAACGGTATTTTACTTCAAAATCAAGAATAAAAGAACAACAGTGTAAAAATCGCATCCTTCATCATAAAACATATATAGTATGCACAAAAATGACATTATATTCCATGCTTCTTTGAATGAATTATTATAACCAAGATTATGTGTAGAAGCTTTACACACAGACCACAACCATCCCCCAACTAAGGCCCACACTAATTTTTTGGTTTCTAGAATAATCATGTCATACATTAGAAACTCTGAAGCCAAAATGCAAAGGTCCTCAAATCCAAAATGATAATCGAGTGTATGAACTCTAGCATGTATAAGTACTTTTGAGATAAGGATAAAAAAAAAAACATCATCTGGATGGTGCCCAATTTACCTGCATAAGAATTGATGCTGCAATTTGAGGACTGATACCCAATTGGAAAAGGGAAAGCTTAAGTTCCGGCGTCCAATCACCAAGTTCATCTGCAACGAGTAAGGAACAATAATTTTACCAACAAAGTCAAAAGAATGAGTTCATTCTCTTTCCATCAGAAAGAGTTTCCACTGAATAAATGTGAAAAACAACAATATTCTATGACAGACCCTCACATCAGTAAGCTACAGAATTGCAAGTGTGGGCAATTGGTTAAGCACCAGCGCATTGTGCAGTATATGAAAGAAAATTAATGAAAATTAGAGTTCTTAACATTTTCCAAATGCGTCTCAGCTTCGCTATGATATTACTTTTTGTTGGTTACTTCGTGACTACATATCACTCCTAAATAATCAAGATGTTTTCTCCTTTTCATCCTCACCACATCACCAGCCACAAAAAGGTAAATACGCCAAAAACAAGAAAAAGAAAAACAATGGCTAATATGATTGCCAAGTACCAAACTACCAATCCATCCCACCTCATCATAAACACACAATGTAAATGTGATAGAGAATTGGCAATATGAAATAGGATATTCCACTGATCTCTACTTTCTTTAGAAAAAAAAAAATTAAGGAACTAAAAAAGATTATCTATTCCAGCAAGAACTGAATAAAGTCTTAGGTATGAATATAAAGACCAAAATGCATCAAAAAAATTATAGCGGCACTCGACAAATTGGAGAAAAAAAAATTTTAATTTGCTTATCTTATCCCTCAAGGAATAAAACACCAAGATATGAAGACAAACATAATAAATATTGATGTTGGTTGCTTATTATAGGTTCAATCATACAAAGGAATCATTCATGACTATGATAACAGAGGGCATGACTTACCAACAGACCTTGAGGCAAAGCTCAGATAATCCTCTGGTATCAATCTCCGATCAAACCCAGGTAGAGGGATGAAGTATCCAACACGACTAATCACAATAAGGACAGCAGTGACGAATAACCTTCTCCGTATCTCACTCTTAAAAAAAGATTCAGCAGCACCATTCAAGACTGAACCCAGACGAACAAAGTTCAAAAATCTATTTCTAAAAGCTCCAGGCCTTGGTTGCAAGGTTTCATTGCCATCACTATCATGCGACACAAGGACCTCTTCCCCACAATTATGTTTTGGCAGAAACTGTTCATAACTCAAAGACTCTGCAGACGCAGCTTTAGCTTCAAAACATCCCCCTCTGAGCCATACCAGTAATGCCAGAAGAGAGTCTGCTATTTTGCCTGTCAATAAACAAAATGGGCTTTCTACGGAATCCTAAACAATTCATCTCGAGTGAAAATAATCTAGCAGGTGATTGATGACAAAATTCCGTACTATGTCTAACATCCTTGCCTGCACATGATAAATAAATCAGAACATTTAACCAATCATAAATCAGATTACACTTCAATCCTTAATAGTACATAATTGAATAAAAGCAGAACAAGTGAGTTTGACGGATACACAAATAAACTTAAGAAACGGAATGGTGGGGGAATGATGGGGCACCGATGAGGGGAAAGAACAAAAACAGTAGCACTAACAGATAACAAACTGTAAGCAATTAAAGTACCAAGAATAAAACATCAAAGAAAAGTCATTAGAGGATTCCAATTATCAATTACAGGTATAATTTGGCATCGTATTTTAGTTTATCTTAATAGAATACAAGATAACCAGTACCACAATGGCGACAAACATAAAACGGAGCCTAAAAAATACCCTTTTACCAATTTCAACTTTTTTGGGCCTGTACAATGAACTATAACTGGTACGAGATATTATTGTGTAATATAACCCCCAAAGAAGGGAAAAAAAAAAAAAACAGAGCGTAACCTTAAATTTTTTTTTTTTCAAGAAAATCAAACGTTAATAAAGAATTTCAAGAATTGAAAAAGAAAAAAAATAAAACGTAAAGGAGAAGAAGAGTTGCCTCGAATTTTGAAGTAATTCGCAGGCAAAAGTCGGAGTTGAGAGCCGAGTATAGCGCCTGCGGTGGCATCCATGGCCGGAGAGTGCAGAAACTAGTGCGGGAAAACCTGTGGCATAAAAGAAAGAATGCTATGTAATCATTAAGACCTTTCTCGTGTTGTGCTACGCGGGACTACGCTTCGTATTATGTGATTCTGAAATGGCTTTTTCTAATTGGTGAATCTAGGGTTTACATATACGGAGAATGTAGGTTCTTGTGACGCGGCTTTATGAGATTGGTTCTTTAAAGGACTGTAAACTATAGGCGGTGCGTAACATGTAAGCTTTCGTTATCTTTCCTTTTTTTTTTTTTTTTCATAGAAAACTAAAATATGTTTAAAATGGAAAGGGTCTTTTGTTTAATTAAAAAGGAAATAATACTAGTACATTAAAAATCCGCTAGTGTTAATATTTTGAGACCTCTTATGATTTAGTTTTCCAAAACCACAATGCGATTAAAGGAGATCCATATCTTATTAAGTAGTAAAAGGAAAAAAAAAAAAAAAAACCTTTAATGATACCAAAATCGACCAAGACGACGCATGTTAAATTAAACTAAGATTGTATAAAATTATTTTGCTTAACGATGTTTTGAAATGAACAAACAGTTCAGATAATTAGTTTACAGTTCGAATAGTAGTTCTGACAATAAATAAATCAGGTATATTAATAATAAAAATTTAAATGACAGAGTAACTTATTTAAATAAATCGACTTAGGAATCGACGCACATGTACAATAGAAGATTTGCAAACTCATGAAAAAAAAATACGATGTTATCACAACTAATATAAATTGAGAATTCTTCATTACATCATTCTATCATTATTCAAACCATCCATTTTCATATTTGTTTGAATTCTCCTACCATAACCCATTAAAAGTTGGTTAGTTGTAATTATAAAAAATGAAATTAACTATCTGTAAACCAAGGAAAGTGATTAAAAATTGCATATATAATTTTATTTCTTTAAAATCATGTCAAGTAGTGCACCAGCTAATATATTACAGTTGAGCTTTAATTTAATTTCAATGACTCTAAATTGACTCCCCTTCAAGCCCAAAATCCATCAAATTCAATTAACGTAAATTGATTATATTTTATTTTTTTAAATAAAGAATAGAATAAATATTTTATACTATGTATATGCTTTCTGAATTTCACATGGATATAACTCGTTGAGCTTGAGCTTGTGAAGCCATTCAAGTTGCTTGAATTCATGCTCGAATAAAAGCCAGAGATGTAAATTGATGGAAATTATTTTATTGTAGCTGGAATTAGATGTAAAGTGTAAAAAATACACCCTTAATTAGGCATGTGTATTATTTTCTTGCATGTAGTTTCTCTATACTACATTATATATCGAAATGAAAAAAATAATAATAATTTTAATTAGTAGAAACTTCATAATCGATAAATCCATCAGATCTTTATTATTATTGTAAATTCTTTTGGATAATACACCTAAAAAGTCAACAAAATACGTGAAAATAAAAGGAAAAAAGAGCTTATAATTTTCTTATTTTGTTTTTTGTCAACACATTTGTATATACATCCTTTATTTCTTGTTTTCTTCCTTTTTTTTTTTCTCGATAGTCCATAGTACTAAATTATCGATTATATCAAGAACTAACTAAAGACTAAAAGTAGTTAAACATGTTTTGCTACAACTAAAGTGCATTAGGATTTTCTTATTTTCCAGGACAAAAAAGAAAAAACCAAATAGTACCTAATGAACATATCTGAATAATCTATTGCATATTTTTGGTGCTGTTATTTAATTTCTGGAATAGCAATAAATCTCAAACAACAGGCAGGTTCTTAATTATTTGTGGTGTACGAGGCTATCTAGTAAGTCCATTCCTTGGGCAGAAATATTTTGGGCGAACAACATTCGTCTCCTGATGCATCAATATAGTCCTCATCTTTAGGCTTGCAGTCAACAACAGGTCCGCTAGCACATTCTGCAGATTTATCAAAATATTCATCCAAGTAATTACTTATAAGTAACAACAAATGACTCCTATTCTTGCAAAATAATCAAGTTACAATAAATTAATTTAGCACTGGTCATAATTTTTAATGAAATTAAAGCAACCTTTTTGGGCCTTAATTCGCAAGCCGAGGTCGTGGACATTAAGGTTGAGAGCCTGAACAACACGCGATGGAAGGAGAACAGGTGGACATGCTGCATTTTGCAAAAAACTACTCACGTAACTACTTACAAACCACGACAAGATTATAATATAAGGGGATTTTTTCGGTTATTTTTAGGAAATATTTTTTTAACTTAAATGTAAAATTTTATATAATAGAAAATTTTAAAGTACACGATATTATACTGTACAAATATTTAAAGTACGAAAGAATAGTTCGTTAAAAAAAATTATAGTAAAATTTTACTATAATATAATTATAATTATACTTATAAATCAACTGAGTTATATCAACGGGATCATAAAATTTTTCCATAAATTATGTTAATAGAACAAAGATATAAGTGAAGTAATAACCTGGTTTGACGGATGATTGGAAGTGGGTTCCTGCTCTTGGTGGAAGGAAAACACCTAGATCTCTTATCGTCGTCCAGAATCTAAGAACACAGCTTGCATCCCAGGTCCACCAATAGCCCACCTTGTGTTCGTCCCATTTTTGGCTCTTTGGGATCTCAGCTGGCTGGACCTCCCGTTCTGCTCGTCGACCATGCGATAGTCACATTTATTTATCAAGTGAAATGACATTAATTAGATCTGTTTGTTCATTTTTGGAGAAATTAATTAAACAAGGTACTTTATGGTTTCTGTTCTTTCTATTAGGCTATATAGTACTACTATGTAAATTTACAATTTGGGATGATTAGACAGTTGTCACTTTGGATTTTTGTACCAATTAATTTCAAAATGGACTTAAAGAATTAATAATAGCACTCTATATAGAAATATTGAATTTTACAATATTTCAAATGCCGAGTCATAGAAAAAGTTTTTTTTGGGGTGACTTATCATTTAATGTGCACGTTAATTAATTAAGTTCGTTGTATATTATTATTTCCCAAAATTAATTACGATAGAAACTGTCCACTAACATTATAATTCCTCATAGATCACTTAAGACTATACATTCGAGAAATTCTTTTATCGCTTACATAATACTCAAATACTAGTAATTGTAATTACTACCATATTTGCAGAAAGATATGAAATTACAGCATACATCCATATTTTCAAAGAATTGCCCGCAACATTTGGTGGATACGTTTTGACCAAACTTCATCATCAGTCAAATGTCGACTAATTGCGCGTGTTTAATTTTATCTGTAATTGTTGTAAATATCTTTGAAAATCCCAACTGTATTAATAATAGATGAGTAGGAACTGTACGTCTTAACACATTCAAATATATACGAGGCTTTTCTGCAAATAAAGAATGCGAAATTGATGAAAAATATTGAAACAAGTACCGAATTATGAAGTGGTTCCACTGCCGGTGGTTTTGAGTAATGCCGCTTTGGTTGGTGGTACTTTTGATTTATCAACTGGAAGTACTGGTTCTGCAAGGCAAGACAACGTCTAAATGAGAAAAAGTATTTACTGGTTATCTCGTAATACGGAATGAATATCTTATATCGTCAGATAATTAAATTAATCATTTCAACGATTATAAAACTCATCTTGCATTAAAAAATAAATTTCAAAAAATTCTAGGCGCATAAAAGATAGACCCATATGAAAATACTAATAGAAGATGAAAGGGAAGAAATTATCATTAAAATGAGAGGAAAGAAAGTATTAATTAGAAGCGTGACTAACTTAATTATTATTGCATGATACAAGAACTTGGAAAGATCAAATACTACCTTCTCCTGCACACTTGCTTCATTAAGAACTTTGGAAGGGAGAAGCCTCGGCATTCCTTCTTGAAACTGGATAATATTCTCAGCCATTACAAGAGAGGGAGGGGAATTGTCAATTGTGGAGAAGCTATGCTCTTTTGTTTCTTGTTAATTATACGTTTCAGCAATGGATTAGAGAGGATGTGGAGTTCCAACTCTAAACCAGCAATTTAACTAATTAATTGTACTGACGCCGAGAAATGGAAAGAAACAACATATATATATATATATATACGTGTACGGTGTACTCACTGCTCGTGTTTGAGTGCAGAAAATTAGTTGACCTTAATTTGGACCCAAAATTACGTTGTAATCTACTTAATTTTTTTTTTATCAATTTGTGTGCATTTACCACTTTGTCCTTCCATACTTCCTAATATCATTGCCAGTACCAGCCATTCAAACAAATTTTTTTTTTCTTTGTCATTTATTATTACAGCCTAAATCGTAATTGATATTTGCGTCTAACATCTTTTACTTAAAAACAACTCTTACTAATCAAGAAAATATATTTTTCATCGTGTGGATGATAGAAGGATAATTGAGTAATTTAAGAAACAATACAACGATTAAGGATGATCATGACAACGTGGGTACGTGGAGAGGTTGGGTTGGGTTGGGTAAACCCCTCCTTTCCTCCTACTGCCTACTGGGTTGTTGCAGCAGTTACTCGATCGTCACATAAGGTTATTGCTGTTCCAAATGATTCGTCATTTATGATTTACATCCACAATGTTTTCTTTAACTTTTGTTTTGGGTCAATATGTGTTAATTTCTCAATGTAGTACGGAATTATTTCGAGTCCGATGAAATTGGAGACAAGTGAATGCATGGGGCTCTCGTATCATTCCTAGGCAACAATTTCTAAACATATATTTGAAGCTTGAATGGTAGGGGTTAGGACTCTTAACCCCTACTATTTTCGTTTTATAAATTACTCTATAATACAGAATGAATATGTCAATTGTTTCATTCAATAACTTGTAATACTCACTCCGTAATATGAAGTGATTAGCAAAGAATTTTTGAGGGACTAGAGACTCTTCTTTCTTAATTAGTCTTAACCACCCCACCAACTCAGCAGAATCTTGAAATTTGTGTGTTTGGTTTAGGAAAGTGGACCATCCTAACAACTGAACAAGTCAAGGGCTTTGCATCCTTTCTCTAAATTCAGATCAAGGTGACCTCCATGAAGTCATAAACATAAGATGTAATGGGCAGCAGCAAAGGGTATGGTTGGTCAAATTGGTAAAGAGTTGTCATAATCGTATTTAACAACTCTTCTTCCTCTTGATGTAACTGAGACAGAAAACACAAAATCCACTTGTACAATTGGAATTATTCTTAAACTGGCACAGATATTATTACTAAGCGAAAGAATTGAACTACTATCATTTTATCACATCTCAGTTCACCTAATTGTCAAGTTTGCGCAAACTTACAGTGTAGTTTACTAAACTACGACTTAAATTTCAGAGAAGGTCAATGTCTTCTATCGCTGAAGAAGTTACTTTGTCATCTAATTGGTTATCGCAATAATCATAACCAGCAACAAGAGAAGCCTGTATTTCTCGGATCCTTAGTAAGCCAACCTTCTTCCACTGATCAGTTATTAGGGCAGGATCATAGTTCACAGCTTCAAAGGACCCTCCCCGGGATGAATTCGTATTTTAAGATAATCAACATCCTACAGAAACAGAAGAAACATTTCCTTTGTCCATTAAAACACCTTGTGTCACGCCCCAAAACGGGACAATGACACATCGCACCTCGGGATCATCCCAAACATGCAAGACACAGTACAAGAGCAATATACAAACCATAATACATGTCATTAGATCTCAAGATCCACCAATACAAAATCACAAAGTATATTCAACAGCCATATTTATAACAATCCACAATAACCAAATCACAGTCATATACAAACAACAAACCACAGCACATCCCACAACAGTCATAAATTCAATCACAAGACGAATCTAACAAGTCCATAGGCACACAGGCCTAAGTATAAAAACCAACCTCACACTAGGATAATAAATAGGAAAACACTATCTCCAATAACTGGGGTCTGTACTATAATCCCCTCCCTGATCAGCACTCGATTCAGGACCTGCTAATATCTCCTGTTGGTCCTCAACTGCAAATATAGGAGAAATAATAATAACGGAGTAAGCACATAGTGTTTAGTAAATAACATTTAAACTCAATTATAGATAACATGTATACAATCAGTACAGGAAACAATATACGAGACATTATCATTTCTTTGAAATGCAAATGTCAGTCACTTATTATCCGCCCTAGTAGACAAGGCATAACGGAGTGTCTATCACTTGTCTTCCCGATAGACTGGGTATAACATTTACGAAGCAGAGTACTCAGTATATCATTTCATTCACTCACTCATAGCCAAGTCCACTAAGGTGACCCATTGAGCTATTCATAGTAATCATTCATTAACACATAGTACAATAATGAACAATTGATACATTACATAACAATCATATAATTTATAAATGTACTTACATTATAAATATTAATCGAAATAAATATACTTACTTTAATACCACTTATTTTATAATTACAATACCAATCATATACAGAGTATCGATAAAAAGGTGTAAACGTTACTTACCTCGAAAATCGATTTCGTAGACGTATTCTAATTTCGACGATCTAAAATTCTAATCTTGAATCACCTAAATCAGGAGAGTGTTATACCATTAGGATAAAAATCTAGATAGGGATTCACTTTTGGGCATCACTCAAAATCTCAAATTAGTCATTAATTGAACACAATTAAGTAAGGATTGACTCAAATTTGTAAAAATAAGATAAAAATCTAAGAACACATTTATAATTTCAAATATCTCACTAGGTTAAGAATTATCAAAACCCTAATTCAAATCTCACAAAAATAATAGTTAAAAAGTCATATCAAACCATAAATCTAGTCACCCAATAGCTCATAAACATATTTGGTAATCAAATCAATTCATAAACAACAAAATTAAACAAATTAATTTCCTGAGAAACTTGAAATTTAACATAAAAATCATACAGATTTGGAAGTAAAACTTACTTTTGAAGTTGGATTAAAGATCTACGAGAATTCCTGGATCACCAATTTGATTTGGGAGTAAATTTTCTAGGCTAAACTTAATGATTTGGATTTTGAATTGTAAGGGATTTGTAAACTTCTTCAAGGATATGCTTCTACTGAGAATGAAATGGGTTTGGCACTTTAAAAGGAAAAGACTTCGAGAAGAAGTCTTGTAAAATTTTAAAAATTTACACTTTAGTCCCTCAAGTTTTGTAAAATTATATTTTGACCAAAAAATTTAAAAAAATATTTAAAAAAAAGTAAAACGATTATTTAATAGTTAAAAATGATAATTATAGATATTCAAAATGATATGATCCAGTACAAAAATACGTAAAATAGAGTGAAAAATATCGAATATATTACACCTTGCAGTGCCAGCAATTTTACAAAAAATGATGCTAAAAACCATCCAAACAATGATTGCAACTACAGAATCAAACTCAGCGGAGGGAGACGTATATCCAAGTAAAGAAATAACGAATATGAACCTCTCATCTCCACTCCTACAAATCTCAAATTATTCTCACCTAAGAACTTAGTCGCACACATTTTGCCTGTTATTTTTATGAGTGCTGAGTTTCCTCGTTCAATTGTACATTATCCTTTTTCATCCTCTCTGCAACTACAATTGGCATTTTACCAGCTTAAGCATAAGTTTGGAAATTAGTTTGTACTTTGACTAGTGTTCATTTTCTTTTGTTAAAAGAAATGGAAATGAAACTAGTCATAAATTGGTAAATTTTGCCAAGACTCTTGTTCATGATATAAAGTGGGAATATGATTTCCCCCTGTGGTTGATTGATCGAGCACAGCAAGATATAAGGGACTATATCCATAACTGTAATCTTTTGTAACTATCAGGTGAGGTTATATATACAAATATCGATTTTTGGTCCAAAAAAAAAAAAAAAAAAAAGTTCGGATTAGTGAATTATATATTTCTGTATTCAAGATCCAGCATGCCGAAGAGTAACTAACAACTTTTCAGCTCCCTGAATATTGCCATTCCATTCAAGAATTCCAAATACTTCTTCAACCAATTTAACATCAAGGTCTCACACTTTTTTCACACTGCCAATAGCTTTGTTGAAATAATCAAGTACCTTTTCCATCTTCTTTTGTTTCAAGTAACCCCATGTCAGAAGCTCCCAAGTGGCATTCTAGGAGTTGTACCTTTTTCTCCCATCTGATTGTAAAACTTCTCGGCAATTTCCATTTGATCTTTTTTGATACAAGCTGCAAGAAGTAGATTTGGAATTCTAGAATCCCCAGTTGGCGAAACAGGTCTCCATTCTGTACACTTCACAGGTGCTAAGGAGCAACTTAATGGATAATCATCTCTGTCTTCAGTTTTGGCCTCAATTACCATAAATTATACCTTCCCAGAAATGAAGTCATTGTATTAAACCCTTTTTCTTAAAACTCATCCTTAAGATGAAAGTAAAAGTAAAATACATATACTAGTAAATGTGATCACAAATGTTGTGTTTGGATAGATATATTTTAATTTGAAATGATATAAAATTTGAGTAAATTTTAAATTTACTTATTTAATTATTAAAATCAAACTCTATATTTGGTAGTAAATTTTAAATTTATAACTAAATCAATTAAATTATTTAAATAATTTATTATAAATTATTATAGATTAAGAGTTTAAATCAAATTTACCTAAATTTCTCTGCCTAAACCCGATAAAAAAAATTTCAATTTTTTATCTCACAGTAAATTCAAGTTCTAAATCAGTCAAATTCAATTTGATCACCATGATATGTACACAATAAAATTGGAGATAAATGAAGGGGGCGGAGGAACATGTTTGCAGGGTTTGAGCTTCACGGAGCTCACGGACTATGCGATTGAGCTCGTACTTTTGGACCACCCAATTTAGACCTTCCTCTTTCCACTTCCTAATGGCGATGACGGCGCTGCGCTTTGTATATACTTGACTCAGTAACCTATGGCCGGGGGTGTCTCATCCGCTGTTGCTCGTCGCCTTGCTGCCCACGCCTTTCGAATTTGCGGGTTTTGCTGTCACCAGTGCTGCGGCGTCCACCGAGAAATAGCGCACGGCGGCGAAGTATCTGCGCGGCAAACGAGGGAACATCGTTAAAATTTAGGCAAACAACCCCACGACCCCTAAACTTTTAGATTTGTATACTTTTGGTCAGTAAATTATTAAGTGTGCCATTTTAACCGTTGAACTTTTTACAGTGTAATTTTATGCTCATTCGGTCAAAATTTGCCGTTAGCTTTCATGAATGGAAAATTCTACCATATTTTTTAAGAAATTATTTTTTTCGCTTTAAAAATTTGTACATTACAAATTTTTTAAACACATGATATTATACTGTATAAGTATTTAAAGTACAAAAAAATAATTTTCAAAAAATGACATTGCAAATATATAGAATATCCCTGAATGATATAAGAGCCAAAATTGTCATTTGCGTATTTTATTTTGATGGTGTGATTCATCAAAATATCAAAACGATATAGTTTTACCTATATACTAATTTCTCTTTTTCTCCTATCACAAACATACACTACTTAAGGTGAGAAACAAAATCTAATCATACAAAAAATAAATTAAAAAACAACATAAAATAGAGAGATAACAAATTTATCCAATGTTGTTTAGTTTAACTATAAATTTTGACGTAATAATCAATACTATACACTTTGAAAAGTTTAGTAAATAAATCAATACATATAATAGTTAGATGACAAAAAACATACAAACATAAAAGTTTAATGGGAAGTTTGCCCTTAAAATTTTGTTTCACATGACACCCAAAAAAAAAAAAAAAAAAAAAAAAAAACCTAGCAGTGCGGTTCAAACTAAAAAGAAAAATACTTTCCAAAATTACGTTTTAAAGTTACTTTTCATATCTAGTCCACATGCCAAAATTGTATTGGAGAATGTCCAACTCATCTATTTTAGATTTTTTATCGGATTTCGTTCATTTTTTTTTAAAATCTAATAATACATCAATGACTTTTGTTTGTTACTATATATTTGTTAATTTATATAAATACACTCAACTAAAAATGCTTCAATCTGGAGCTTGTTTGTCATTTTAACAAGTTTGAAAGCGAACTCCAAGGCGATGTTTCTATCTTTGCTAGTAGTAATTCGGCTAGAAGAAAAATGAAAATGCTTAAATCATGGAAAAATTCTCAAAGACATCATTTCATTGACTTCAAAAATTGTAAATATACGTTTTAAATCATATAGTATTATACAGAACAAACATTTAAAATATAATATAATGATTTTTTTAACGAGATTATAAAATTTTTCCTCAAAATTGTATTAAACCACAATAAAAAAATAACAAAATATAAAATACAAATTAATTGAAAGGTTATGGAAAGTTATGACCAAAATTATATGCATGAGTTAAGTTTTTCCTTTTCTTACACAAATTACAATAAATTGCCCTTCCATTATCTAGTACTAGCAAAGTACAAATGGATTGTAATATTTGGAGTATTATTTTGGTGCATTATTTGAGAAATTATTTGAATGATGTGGCAAATAATAAAAAAAAAATGTGAATAATTTTGGATTGTAAATAGTGCAAATATTTTTTTATAAATAAGTGTTTGAATAATGTTTTTTGCACTAAAAGACAAAAAATGTATGCAAATATCGAACGAAATTACTAATATCAAAATATATAATCCCGTTACTAAAAATCACGCATAAACGTAGTTGCCTTCTCGTCGTTTGAAATTCGAATCTCAGAAAACGAGACATGCTCGTACATATATGCTAAACATGTATTTATTTAATATAAAATAAAAAATACAATTTAAAAATTACTGTAATATTTTTTGCACTAAAAGACAAAATACATACACAAAATTTGAATAAAATTATTAATATCAAAATATATAATCCCATTCACTTTCTTTTTTATACCATCAAATCTCAATTAAGTATGAAAAATCGCAAACAAAGGTAATTACCTGTTTGTCGTTCGAAATTTAAATTTTGAAAAACAAAATGTATCCGTATGCATATATTAAATATGTATTTATTTAATATAAAATAAAATTTAAAATTTACACTTTTCTATCCATAGTTCGGATTCTCCAACATAGGTTCAAAAGTCCGAGCTTTGTATACCATTTTAAACTATATTTTATACCCATACTTCGAACTCCTGAACCTAAATTCGAAAGTTTGAAACTTATACACTATTTTAAACTCTAACTTTTCGCCTATACTTCGAACTCCCTAACTTAGGTTCGGAAGTCCGAACTTACATTTCTATTTTTTTTGGCTCGAAAAAATTCAGACCAATGAAAAATAATAGATAGTATAAAAAAATTTTAACGCTAATATATGTGAATAGTATAATACGTCCATAGATGAATAGTAAAATAATTGTTTGAATAGTAATAAATAGTGAAAGAAAAATTTGAATTATGTAAGTAATGATTTTACATAGTAAAAGAAAATTTTGAATTATGTAAATAATAAATAGTATTTTGGAAAAAAAAAAGTAAAAGAAATTGACCAAAAACTTTTTGTTGACCAAATAAATATTTCATCAAAAATATAAATAGTAAAATAAAAAGTGGTAAAAAAAAAAACAATACATACGGGGCAAAAATTTTTATTTTGGTCAATAGCAGCTACTGGACATATTTAGTAGTTGCTCCTTAATCAATAGGAACTTGCTAAATTGAATATAGGGTCCATTTTTTTTAATAGGATAATTTTCTTATTTTTTTAAAATATGAATCCTTCATTCGAAATAAAAAATTTTCATTAATTGTAGAAGCAACTATTGAGCGTGTCCTATAATTGCGGACATAAAATTTCTCCATACGGGACCAATATTCCCTCAGTTCAAGGTTCAACTTTTTCAGCGAAGAAAATACCCGAAGACTGTGGAGCGTGGGTATGCAGATCTTTGAGAGCACATGACACGGGGAGGGGTGGTACGCAATTATTGCTCCTTTATTAATGTAAAAAAGAAAAAGCCGGGGGTGGAGGTGTAATTATTGCCCTCAAGCGCAATTTGATGTGAAAGGAAGGATACTTACAGATCAAGATACTGCACAAAAGCTACACAAAGAGGATCTTCGATTTTGGTCCATTCATCTGCATGATCTCTACATGAAGAAGATACATATATATCCAACTCTCTCTTTCACCGTGGTGATGCAGTGAATTGAGCCAATGGCTGAACGAAAACTATTGTAGTACTTGGGAGACTATCTTAGACCCTGTTGGCTGTTGCCCAGCGTAGGGATTGGAAACTGAATCTCCAGTGGTTCCCACAGATCCCATGTCCAGCATTTTGGACTTCAATTTGTTCTTCTTTAAATATCCATATATATTCGATCGTTACAATTAATTTTCCCTGGTAGAAACAATAATGATAATTTTTACTTCATGTAATTGGCTATAGTGCTTAAAGTTTTGTTAGAAAATTTTCTAATGTAGAATTGTACTGAATGTAATATACAATTGTTACTTTTATATAGCCAGTGATCTGAATTTATTAGCATTCTGCAATCCTAATACTGCATAATTCGTTTGGATGTATTATTGTTATCTCAAATGGAAGATTCATTTGTTTTTTTTTTGGTGGGCAAGGGACATGAAAGGCTATGAATTAGCTAGGATTCCCTCGTTCAAATTAAATGAGAAATGCTGTCTCCTGTTCTACTTCTACTTCTGTCATTCCCATATGTGAGCAAGTCTTGCAACCGTTAAAATAACTAAAAAATAAAGAATTCAAATCTCGGCTTACATTACGAAATAAAGTAGCAAACATTTTTTACGTGACATACGATCCACCATAATGATGAAGAACAAAACTCGTATTACATTTTCAGCTGCTTTTCTTTGGCGAGCACACACACGAAGAAGACAACCAATGGCACGCCGAAAACTAATACTACGTGGGGTATCTCATTAGCCTGATTTATTGGCTGCATGTTGCCTGACGATGCGTACATAGAGATTTTGGAATTATCCAGCACATATGGAATTATAATGGCCCGAAGACTAGGTGAAAAGTATGCGAAGAGAGAAAGAGAATGCCCGACTACGGAAATTCTAAATGTTTCCAGCATTTTGGATTTCAATAGCTCTGCAAGTGCAATCACACGTTTTGACAGAATCGGCTTAATTTAAGTGCCTTTTTCATGCAAGTAGTATACGAATATACAAGCATTAGTTAGTTTATGATTTTTGTATTGCCACAAGAAAGTGTTTTACATGCATGGAGAGATCTCTCAAGTCTCAATACAATCTTCAATTTTAACTAATAAATAGCGTACGAAGAAATATTTGCAAGTATAAGTTGGCACAATCTTTTTCTGATTTTTCAAAGGCCAATTGAAAAATAAAGGTAAATACCCCTGTGTGGTATGGCCTTTATAACCATATCCCAATATATTTTGGAAATATATCTTAAACTCCTGTCTGGATTAAATAATAAAATAAACGAAAAACATCTAAACTATATAACGGTTTTGATTGAAATTACGTTCTTCCCCCTATATTTAAATTATGATAAATTACTATAAACCCTTGTATAGTATGACCTTAGAACCTATAACCCCATATACTTTGGAAATGTACCCAAAACCCTCATGTAGTCTGAGCTGGATGATAAAATAAAAAAAATTATCTAAAGTCATATTTTTAAAATTACATTTTTATCCCATACACAAATTTAATATCAAAACTTTAGATAATTAATCTCTCCCTATTTTTAGAAATTTTATCTTTCAATTTGTATGATAAAAAAGTAAAAAAAAAAATGGCATTAGTTTATTATTACAATTAAAGATCTGTAAATTAATGCATGAAAAAAAGAATTACAAAAAATACTTCATGCATCCTTGTAGTTGTACTTTTTAGTTGTAAATGATTGATAAGTTTAGCAAATTTGAAAATAGTTTTATGTAAGTAACAATATAGGTAAGTTGGGTATACAATATTTTTTTTAATTGGGAAGGAAAATGAATTTTCAGGCAGATTTGTCTCACAATAACTTCCTCTTATATAATCTAAATATAATTAATTTGAAAGATTAAGTTTGTTTTACTATTTAGTTTAGATCACACAAGGGTTTAGGGTATATATGTACAAAAGTATATGGAGGTTATAGGTCCGAGATTCATACTATATTGGGATTTACGGTAATTTATCCTAAATTTTGTGAAAAAAAAATTATATTTTTCATTAGACACACGTTTTGGAACACGTGTTTTTCAAATACCGTTAATTGGAATAATTTTCATACACTTTACCATTTAAGACAAACTATATTAGAGTTTAAAGTATATTTTAAAAATATATGAAAATTATAGATAAAAAAGTATACCACATGAAATTTATGGTAATTTACCCAAAAAGAAAAGAATTCTGACCGAGAGAAAACTTTATTCTGTGAACGAGATGCAGCATCAGGGAGTCCATGCTAGTTGAATGATTTGAATGGGCAAGAGCATGGACCAAGGAACTGAGCATGACTGCATAATCGAAAAATAAACTTCGAAAGTAACTTCCCGTATAAGCATTCCTTGCGATAAACTCAACTTAACTACGAAACATTTTTCATAATACGAGATTAATATTCATTATTGAATAATTTAAAAGTAATTAATTCTTACTTTTGGGTTACCGCAACTGCATTTACTCTCATTGCAATTAACCCAAATGTCAAAGGGAGGTGGTTGTTATTAACGAGAGGTCTAGTTGTAAATGTGTAATTAATCCTTAATTCTGTTTGTTATCGTTATTGCAATTTTTTTCTAAAAAAAAAAATGGGGCCTATAGGCCTAGCTAGCAGACAAAAGAATCCATAATTCTCAGCTGCAGCGACTAGATCCTCAAAATCCACAGGCTGATCGTAGTGGGTCCCTTTTATATTGTGAATGGTCCAGCTTAATGTCGTAATAATATTCATTGTATAATATACGTCGGGCAACAGAAGAAAGAAAAATTTAACTAAAAATAGAAAAAAAGGAAGGTTAGCTATTTGCGACCACAGGAACATTGGATTCGTTCAGAAAATCTAATGAGCAACTCACAACGTGAATGATTAAACAAGAGGGAGGAATGATTCACCAATCACAGTACTAGTAGTTCGTTTAGGATCCAAAAAGCTAGTCCTCAAAGAAAACGAATGTTTTTAAGTTTCATTTATGAGTAGCTCCTCGAACAGATCTCCCATCAACGTAAGAGTTATCATGGTCATCCAAGTTTGCATGCATGTGAATATTACATGCACTAAACCTGATTATTGTTATTTTTATTGTCTTCTCCGGTAGCATTCACGAATTTGCTGAAAGCCCATTGGAAGTGGCGAGAGAAAATCCAAGGTTAGAGAGAACCAAAAATTCGTGTAAATAAGTGAAAATTAGAGACTAACTGTAATAATAATTCAAAGAACATAAATTTTTATATCAAAATTAATTAAAAATAAGTGAAATGACTCATAAATCTTATTAATTAATTTACAATTTTTTATTTAACATATGTCAAATATTTATACTTGCAACAACTACTCCTATGAAAATGAGTGCACCACCGCAAGCAAGAAATTGCTAAAGATAAGTATCAAAGGTTCTGATGACATTGGTTGAATACTATTAATTTGATTTCATGTTACTGACTTGAGAGTCAAAAGAGTTGGTCGACCCTGCATGACCATGAAAAAAACGTTTTTTTTTTTTTCTAACATGAAAAAAAGTTTTCTTGATACCAAATAATACGTAGCTTAAGAATAAGGGAAAACCGGATTAGGTTGATGACACATTGACACGGTAGAATACTGGAATATGGTGCCCAACGTTTATGGGAAGAAGCAAATATAGTAAAGGACGAAGGGTCCAGCTAATAAATATACATGTGTGGAGAAAATTGAAGTAAAACACGCAGCACAAAGTGAGCATCACGAGGGTGCGAAACCACAAGAATTGATAGAATTGCCTTGAATGGCTTGATCGATGAGTCCTCCGTGACATTGCTGCAAATTTAGACCGGAATGAGTAATAATTGGAATTTATTGATATATGGGGCAGGGGCGGATTTAAGGGGCAGGCGGCGCGTCGCCCCTCCAAAATTTTATAAATTGTAAATTTTATCTTTAAAAATTTTGAAAATTTAATTTATATTTTTATAATATTTATATTCCGTCTCCTTAAATTTTTGAAAAAAAATATAAATGAATATGTGATTGTTAAATCTTACCCTTTTAAAATGCAATTCTTGCGTCTGTACCTAATATGGTGTGCAATTCTCAGGCTGCTTAATGACATACGCTATCCACACAAGGAAAGGGACAGGCCTTGGTGGTTAATCTTTAGGATTTCGACGAGGGATGAGTCACGATTCATGAGGAGGAAACCAATTAAGGCCAAAATAATCAAATTAATATTGGTTCATGGAAAGTATGACCTGTTGTAGAAAAGGGTACTAATTAATAAGTCAAAGTTTTGTTCCCTTTTTTTTAGTGTAATGGAAAATTGTTTATTATGTCCATCGTTGGGTCGACAACTTGGAGTGGGATGTTTCCTTTGTGTAGGATGGATTGGACTTTTTCTTTTAATTAGGTAGTTGTTCCGAGAACGTATCAGACCCAGCAAAAACAACCTTAATTTCCGATGCATTTTATCTCAAATCAAATTGCTTGCATGATTTGCTCTCTTACTTTCCTAGTCCATTTTTACCCTTTAAAAGGGAAAAAATTATCCCCAGAGAGCAAACGTCAATCGCCTCAAAAATCATACCTCCACATGCGAGGGAACGGGATTTGCTTGCCGTCCACAACTCCACATACATATCACACTCTTGTCAAGTCATGGGTACAAAATCTTTTGAAAATGGATATTCTAATTTTATTATAGTCAATGCGCGAATTGGAAAATTAGAGACATTATAACGTGTTTTCTATACATACCAACTTTTTGTATCGAAAAGGTACGTAATAGCCTGCCTAAATGGTGCTATTGTATATTTACTTCTTTCCACCTTTAGTTAACCACAAATTGGACCTAAATGGTGCCGAAGTGACATATAATATATGGATATGCATGACAACCAACTAGGGTTATTATATGTCTTTTTACTTCAGAAAAACCAAAGTAAAAATCAGCTGGCACCACCAAATTGATAGTGCCCGCGTCCGTTAATTCAACACATCCAAACTAACTTTTATCTCATTATAAATACAGTTCAAATTATGGGTTGGAAAGATTTTCTTTGGCATAGAGGAAATATGCTCTGAAATAGGAAAAGGGAAGGGGACATGGTGAATTCAATTGTTTAAGATGTGAGATTTATATGGTGAAGACATTGAATTGTATGGTTGATGGACCAGGTTTTATTGAGAAGCACATGTTGCATTTAGCAGAGAGACACAATAATGTGCATGCATGTTGGCGCTCTGTACTTAATTGCATCCTTTCCATCACTGTGGCTTTCTACAAGAAACTAGTGTATGGAAGACCTAGCTCCACGCTGGGGTATTGCCCTACTCTTTTAAGGAATATAAACCAATTTGCTGTCCTGGTCCATACCCATAAGCCCCATTTACCATAAATATTAAGAATCTTCCAACCTAGTACTCATTCATTCTTTCAGGACCACCCACCCTCCTGCTCAATAATTAATTGCAAGGATCATTTTAATCTTAAGATTTTGAGCTTTTTGTTGAAACCCCTCCGTGGATTATGCAAAATTAAACAGGGTCAAACATAAAGTAAAGTATGTTGATCAGATGTGCATTATTTTCTTTGTAATTAAGCCAATTGGGTAAAGCGTGTACTAGAATCTTGAACGAGGAAAGCACATGGATTCACCGGATTTTCATCTGCTGTGATGTCAGGGACTCAGTTCAATGGTGCGCCAGAGGGACCTACTATTACTATACACTTACATGATATACAACATCCCACTTGCTACTTTCCAATTAAGGAGCTTGTACAATTTGATTTCAAGGATTCCATACTAACGTTATTCACCCTTGATTAAGTTACTAAAATCATTGAATAAGCACTGAGACATGAAGGAATAAATCATCCTTTTTTGTGTACGTACTCCACATGGACGAAGTCTCTTGTACGAACCAAAATGATTTAACATGACTGAAACATGCCCCTACCCATGTTGTTTTCACAGAGGATTAGTTATATTGCCTTGCTCTACTAGGTGATTAACTACCGACGGGAGTACGAATGGTGGATAGCACTAGGACAGACACACGTCCAATAACAATAATAACTATCAGGGTTACAAATATCTAGACAAGAAAGCAATATGAATAACCTAAACAATAATAAGATAGATAGTAGTATAGTCCTAAGCGATAAGAGGGTGCGAGGAATATTATATATCCAAGTCTTCAGCTCCAAAAAGATGGGTTTTAGCTTTTAGGAAATGGCCACCCTAAATGGCCAACTTGGCATCCCTTTGTTCCTAGCACTCCCTCCTTCCTTGCAGCTGCTTGGTCTAGGCAACTCTTCAACGCCCATTTCATGTCCCACCACATTTTCATCATTCACTCCCAAGTCATCATCTTCCCACTCGACACTACTTTTACCATCATCTTCAACATCATCGTCTGCATCTTCACTTTCAACTTCCTCCTCCTCGTCAGCATTTTCGTTTTCTTGATCAACTTCTCCATTTTGTTCATTATCGTTGAATTCAATATTGTTAGACTCCGCGTAACCATCCTTCAATAATTTAAGCCTAAGCCTGCCATTGGCACGCTCGGCTTGGAAGTAAGAAGTGCAAGAAGAAACAGTCACAGCTTTCAGTACTAACCGACCACCTTCACGATGAGGCCTCACTTGGACTCCATCCGAACCGCTAATTGAAGTCAGTGGAGGAGGAAAACCAACACTTCGGTCCATTTTCTTGGCGAATTCTCGAGACCTTGACCGTTGAATTCTTTCAAAATTCAACCTTTTAAGTAAAGGGGTAGGGAAGTCATCTATGCTTTCGTCAATGCTGCTGCCGGTTTCGCTTCCTAAACTTTCAGTGCACATTTCCAAGCTCTTTGTGCTTAGTGTGGATGAAGAGCGCTAATATAACTTGACAAGAGGATGTATATAAACTTGATCTGCCTCGGGCGATTGATTGCTACGCTGACATGTTTTGGAGAGTGCATCAATGGAACTCCAAGCAGAGTCACCATCCTTGTTTCTCTCATGCTCGGCATTGGCAAAACTGCAATATTTGTTGATGACAATATTAATGTTCTTGTTATTCTCATCTTGGATAATCTCATTTAGTTCTTTCTGTGGTCGAGACACGTTTGGCTTTTCAGGCCACGGAATGGATTGGGAAAAGTTGGGTTTTGGTGGAGCCAAATTCTGAATTAAGACGTGTGGTTCAATGAGTCCAGGCTCAAGACATGACTGCAACCCTTGACACCCACTTGAGGACATATTATTGTCCATGGATAAGATGTGAAGGAGAAACAGAGGAAAAACAGGGCAGTAACAACTTTTGAAAACTAGGTTGAAATCAAAATTAGTTCTTTACTTCGAGAAGAAGCGAAGATGATGGCTCACCAAGGTGGGAGAGGAAGTAGAAGAGAGCATGAAAGAGAAGCGAAAGGGAGAGGGGTGAATTTATAGATCCAAAAAGTTGGCTTTGAGGAAAACTTTATGTGCCACTAGAAATAAAGGTTTACCGTGGTTATTAAATAATTAGTGGTATCTTAATAGTTATTTAATAATTAATGTGAGGGAGATATTTATATAGAATAGTTCATTTTATTACAAATTAAGAGACTATATTTTACCCAAATAAAAACCTTTTATGAAGTAATTATTAAAATGACAAAATAATTGCTCTATGGTCACAATAAATTTTTTCCCACTAGAATCGTACATAGCTTTACTTCGCCCACACAATAAGGAAAAGAAAGGAAGGAAAAATGTTTGTGGAAAATACTGAAAGACTATTGGCTCAATGGAAATTATAGTTAGTACTATTTCGATTTTATTGGGCATAGCAAAATATGGCATGGGGACAGTGTTATGAATGGCTTGATCTGATTGGTTAGCTTGAGAGTCTACTAAAGTCCAATTTATTAATTTAATTGCTTTCCCTGCGCATCATCTTGCCATCAAAAGTGAGCCAACAAAATGTCCGGTAGATGGACCCTAGATTACTCGTGATATTTATTGAAAGAGATTTCCTATGCTCCCTTTTCTCGTACTAATTTGATTTAAATGGGTACATGATCTTTTGACATGAATACTCTATTATATTAACATTTGCAAGATAGTGCACATATATCGAGTATTCATAAGGTAAGATACGAAATTAATATTAAAAATAGAATAAAAAATCGAATATTAATTTAAATGACCGGTCTGAATAAATTTTGAGCATCAATTGGAGTACAAACAAATACTTCAGGGAGGTTCCTTGATCAACCAACCGCCAGTAGAATTCTGTTAACAGTTAAAGCTAACATAAGCATAACATAAAATCACCCAAAAGTTCTCTATAAGGGCTTTCTTGAAATCATGATCAGGATTCTTGTGAATCTCATCATGTTAAGTAACAAAGATGTGACACTAATAATGATGGTAATCATACTATAAAGGGGAATACACACACCCGCGTATCTGTTGGACTGTCTGCACTCGGACTCTAAGCTCAAATCTTTTTGGCTCACCAAAATTGATCAATATGAAATGCAGCAATGCAATGCAATGCCGCCTCATCGAATGAAATATCAACACTTTTGTTCGTTTTAGAGTCCACAAATATAATGTATTTATACAAAATGATAAAATGACAAAATTGCTAAGGTGTTGTTAGATTTGAAAAAGAAAAAACAAAATCTGGTTGAATATTTATAATTAAGGATATTGATTCAATAACATCTTACCACAAGAATGATTTTGAAAAGTGATTCTGAATTTGTAACTTTTTAAATTACTTTTCCTTACAGTATTGCCAGTAAAGAATTTTTTAGAGAAGGTGGGATGAGACAATGACACGTGTACACAGATTTTTATATATAGTTGCGAGAATAAACTTCCTTTATTTTTAGGCAATAAAAACCTTCAATTCAATTCATCAGGATGGGTTCCTTTTACATTTCTTGAACAGTATCAATTAGTCAGCAGACACAAGCCACCGGTCTATCAGCACTGGTCAATCATAACTAAAAAAATTAAATTATTTTGTTTTAATAATGAATACTTACTTCAAAGTTTAGTTGGTACATTCATTTCAATAAAAAATGCATGCATTCATCTCATATCAATTTTGACAGTAATTAAGTCGTAAGCATGAAGAAACTGAAAGTTCAATTGTCTTGAATGCAAAACCATGGGTTTAAGTCGGTGTAAAAGCATAAAATCTGCACAAAGCCTAAGCGAATCTGTACCCCCCCCTATAACTTCACCTTCTTAAAATTTCACCCGTCAGAAAATTTGCTCTCAATCTCCGTGCTTTGTTTATTCTTTTGCTTTATTTGTATGTTAGCCGACCATAACTACTAAAAGTCTAAAAATACTAGTACTATATATAAGACTATTAAGAATAGTAATAAAATCACATATATTTTCGTTTCAAAGTCATAGTAATCACTCATAATGTTAGAATTGTAAAGAAAGAAATTTATTTTAATAGATAAGTGTTTAAAAAATTAAATAATGAATTAACCTAAAATTTGAAAATTATAAATAAAAATTTTAAAGAATTTATAACTTGTTAAGAAGTTATCGTCTATAATCAATTACTAATAGCAAAACCTTACCCTGTTTAGGTCAACTTTAAATATAGCCCCATCCTTTACCCTATATGTGCGAGTGTTACGAGTATTTCATAATACATTAATTAATTCTTAATTAATACTACTACTTTAAGGCATGGAATAGAAAAAAAAGCCGTGCGAAGGGGAGGGAATCCATTTGTGGCTTGCACCATAGCTACTAGCTAGTTTGTCGAGGATGTAGCTCTCCATTTTACTTTTTTGACCATTTCAGTCCCATCTTTTTTAATCCCAAGAGCTTAATTTCTCGTTTTATCGTGAGAAGAGCAAGTGGATGCAAAAACATGCAGACGCTTGACACGTTAATCCGCGAACAATTGTGCAGATAAATATTTAAGTGAGATTCGATTTTTTATTTTATTTATAAATTTTATAGTGTGAATTGAATTTTAAAAAATTTATGATATCAATTAATGTAAGTAATATTCTTTAAATTTAATTTTAATCATAAAATTTATAAATAGGACCAAAAATCGAATCAAGCTAAATATTTTCCAAATTTATGAAGCATGATTTGGTCATTAGGCCAGCCCTTTTATAGTAATCTCAACTCAAATAGAGTATGTAGTGGACACCATCAATACCCAGCCCTGTCACTTATGTGGTAACCATGTGCCTTATAATTACAGTAAATGTAATGATAGCCATACTAAATTGTCCTGCAATAGTCAAACACTTGGGGATTCTTCGATTGGATTGAAAATGTTTTTTTTAAAAAATAATTTATATGAAAATTTTGATATTATAAAAATATTTTGAAAATAAATTTTTTAATAATTTTATCTTTAATTTTATGAATATGAAGTCTAAATAAATTTATAACAATGGTAACAAATACCTTAAAATGTAATTATGGTTAATAAAAGATTGATTTTGTTCAAAATTAATGATACTATAATGTAGTAGTAAAATATGTATAATGATAGTTATATTAGTGTGGAACTCATGATTAAGAGAAAATCGAACAGACAATAATTGAAATCAAAACTAAGTGTACCAAATGAAATTATAAAACTAACTATTTGAAATTTAATGTTACACTTGAATTATTCGAAAAATAACTTACATTCAAAATTTTCATAAATTATTTTCAACTAGAGGAAAGAAAATTAGAAAATATTTTTCGACGTTTGGCACCAAAAAAAAAATTTAAAAATATTATCTTGAAAATATTTTCAATTCAACCGAACACACCTTAATACTTGCTTTTCTAACAATTTTAATGTTAACATTTTTGGAGAATTTTATGATTTCATTAAAATATTAATATCGTTGTACTTTAAAACTTTTACTGTATAAATATTTTAAATATATAATAATATAATAATATAAATATTCAAAATATAATAACTCTATAATACGATATAACTTTTCAATAAGATTGAGGATAATCTTTATTTTTCCTAAAAGGAATACTAGCAATTACTGAGGTGGCTTTAGCAATGTCCACCGTAGTTTGCATTGTAGCAAATGGGAGTCAGTGCATAATAGTGAATGTGAAATACTTAGGTAGAGTTGGTCTACGGTCTTATTTGTAGATTTTGTATTATAAATTAAATATTATAAAATCTATAATATCAGCTGATGTAAGTAAAATTTTATAAGATTTAATTTTGACTGTAGGATCTACAGGTGAGACCCAAAACCGGGTCTATGGTAATATTTTCCAATAGTGAATATGATTATTACCGGGCAGTCGAAGAAAGGCCCATAGAGCGGGAAGATATTCCATAGTTGTTGCGTTGTTGGTAACGGAGATGTCAGAACAAAGGCCTAATAAAACTAGGCCCAATTTAAATTCAGGCTTAAAAATTTAGCCCGAGCCAACACAACCTTTTTGGATGCGAGTCTCATCCTTGATATTTTGAAGGGCCACGCTGGCAAAGCTTCGCGTCAATTGACAGTTTTAATAATTGTAATTTTTTTTTTGGTTGAATTAGTATGAAAACAATAAATAATTGATAGTATAAAAATTAAAAAACATAAAAAAATAAAAGAATAAATAAAGGATTATATAAAGTATCTCTATAAAAAGTGACATTTCAAAACTAAAATGTACAGTTAGAATCTTACTTGACATCTATTTAGTAAAATATTAACTAATTCATATATGTATAGGTTTGAAATATAACTTTGTAAATCATTTCTCTCGATTATATATTAAGGGACATGGATAAACAGAGATTGATAAATTCGAAATTGTCACCAATTTTCCAACTTTTATTTTTGATAATTATTCGACTTTTTAAATATTTTATAAGTTTATTACTTGTACTATGATATATGGCATCTAATTCTACTTTTTACGTGTTATTGATTCTTGAATCTCTATATATCACCATCAAATGTACCTTCTCCTACGCGTTATTGAATCTCATGCCAAATTTAAATCTGAATATCATTTTTTTTTTTAAAACTTAAATCTGAATATCTTGAAAAGTTGAATCCAAAAGCTGCTATAAATCACAGATTTGCAATCCTTTGATGATTGAAATATATTTATGGTAATACTGACATTTGTAGATGATTTTTTTTTGGGTAATAATAGATGAAATTTTAAACAATTGATTTTTTAAGCGTAATCTAAGGATACAAGTTTATTATGTTTGAAATAACCAAAAATTATCCATCTATTTATAAAGTGAGAATTCCTCTTAATACCTGTCACTTTTTTAATTTCTTATTTTATCCTTTCTTTTAGTTTCTATCACTTTTTAAATTTTCTATTTTACTCTTAGTTATCATTAATACTATCATGTTAAACTAGCACTAATAATTACCCTGTATAACTTCTCTTTCATTAATTTATTATTTTAAATCTCACACATTATACCCTATATAACTTCTCTCCTATTCATTTATTGTTGTTAAAGGTCTTTCACATAAATAATATGTGCCTTCTCCAATAATAAGCAATAACATTTTGTAGAATTCTACAATTTCTTTTACGGAACATTCTCTTAATTTTAAAAATTTATACAATATAAATTTTAAAACACATGATATTATACTATATAAATATTTAAAAATATAAAAGAATAATTCCTTAAAAGAAATTATAGAATTTTTCTAAAACCGACAAAGGAAAATAGTTAGGTAGATCCAGTTTTTGATCTCACTTGTAGATCCTGTGATCAAAATTAAATTTTAAAAAATTTTATTTACATCAGTTAAAGTCATAAATTTTTTTAAATTTAATCGATATTATAAAGTATATAGATAGAACAAAAAATCGAATCTATTTAATACAACCAACAAATAGTGAAATAGTAGAACCTTACAATTAAAAGAAGAGAAAAAGGGGCCTGGGCTGGGACTTTAAATTGAAAAGTTCCCAATACAAAAATTTGGAAGTAAAAAATGAGTCAATTAGTCAAAATTGATTACCTTATAATAAATAACATACGTGGCATTCATCGATTAGGTGAAAGGAACGAAATTAGTGCTACCCAACTGTGTCCCACATCCTGCCTCGTCCGTCTCGTCTCGTCTCGTCTCTCAAGAGCAAGAAAGAAGAATAGTTAAATAGTTTGTCAGGGTCCCTACAGAAAAGAGAGGAAGAGAGAAGAAGGATACCAAAAGACAGAGAGGGAGAGAGTTCTTCATCTGTTGGGATTCTGAGGAGGAGAAAAAAAAAAAAAATGGGAAGAAAGCCCAAGTCTGCAAAGACCGAAGAAAGGGCGAAGGCCAATGCAGTATGTTTTTGTTTCCCAAACTACTGTCAAAGAAAAGGCGTGATTTTTCTTGAAATACTATGAACCTTTTTTTTTTCCCGAATGCTTTTTTTTTCTTGGTTATCTCTACTGACTATGCATGTTAAAAAATCTTTAATGGGTTCGTTCCATGGAAGAAATCAAGAAGAGGGTTTTTTGGAAACGTACTCTTTCTCTGTGATATTACTTCGTGCGTGTTTTTTTGGGCAAGTTTTCTGTTGTGTTTCTGAGTATACAGTATGGAAGTCTTTCGGTTTGGAGGGTTTAGTTTAACTGGTTTTCCGGGAATGCTGAGAGTTAAGGGCTGTACACAGAAAGCAGAATTTTTTCCCCCTTCGTTTCTTGGGGATGGAAAACTATAAAGGGCCTGATTTTTGTGATAAACAAAATGTTGTTTCTTTTGGACTTTTAGATTTTAAATAATTAATCAGATCTGTAGCTATATTACAGGTAAGTCTGAAGAGTATAACACGGGCTGCATGATTAGTATAAATGGGTTGTCAATAATAGATATCCATTCTACCACTTCAATGAACCTATTTGGCTTGGATCATTTTGACAAGCATGTTTTTTAGAATATACATACATTTTGTATTTGTTGCCTTCCAGCAGGGAGGAATAATTGTCTGTTTCTCAACAATTTGTGACTGGGAACTCAATGATTGGATGCAAATGTTGTTCCAAGAATGTACTATGATGTTATTCAAGAATCTTTGAAATGTCTACCTTCTGTTTTATACTACGTTCTTTATACATATAATTATAGTACAAGGGTTTTTTTTTTTTTCCGTTATGTGAATCATGAAACTTGTTTTACAGAGAGTGAAAATATCTTCAATCTTGTAGCATACGTAAGAATGCATTGCAGATCAGGGCCAGTCCTTGAACAACTCTATTTGTATACAACCCTGTGATTTATATCCCGTTTGGCATTGTCCATATCTGCATCTTATCTCTCAAGACATACCTATGTGTTTATTTTTAATTTTTTTGACAAATTATTGTAAATGTTTATGTATCTTTGTTTGCGTGTAGGGTTTCACTTTAAAATCAATGAATTGCAGAACTTGAGATAAGTGGGGTGGTTCTTCAATCTTTGTCCACAGCTTTTCACATAGTTTTGGACCTTTTGGTTTTTCTTTATTCTGTCTTTATTGCAGCTTATATGGAAAAAGCTATATTTCCTCTCTTAACAATGTTTCATTTGGAGATAAACGTGATACTTCATATTTATTTGTTTGAATTATGTGCATAATTACTTTATTCTGGACAAACTCATTATTGTCGAGAAGATTTACCTACAAAAATAATCAACTTTATTTTGATGTCTTGCTATTGCATTTATTAAAAAAGAAACTTGGTGGCAAGCAAGGCTCTAAAATGTTTTGTTCTTAAGTGGCTTGATGCATTTAATACTAGTATTTAAAAAATTAACGAATTAGATTTAAGTAATTTTGGCCTTCCAAGTTTTCAGATATACTACATGTTGCTATGATGAGAATGTTACTGTTCCTCCCTTTTCTTCATTGTAATATTAACTGTGTGGTATATCTCTTTGCAATATATACTTAACATATTCTTTTTATAGAATGAGAATTGCTGTCTTCCTTTGGAGAGCATGAAGGACGAGCAGAGAAGTTTTAGCAGCCTACCTTCAAAGAAGAAATCATCAGAGAAAGCATCAACAAGCATGAAAGCAGTTACACAACTAGGAAGTCAGGACGGCTAAGGAGTTTGCGATCTCCTATGTCAAATCAAGAGATGATGGTAGAAGAGATTGACCTTGCTGATACTGACAAAGAAGAGGATCCACTCGTTCAACAATCGCCAGGGCCACGCGTTCAACAATTGAACTCAGAGCCACTTGCTCAACAATTTTACTCTGAGCCACTTGCTCAACAAATCAACTCGGAGCCAGTATCTAATCTACAGAGCTTGGAAGACAAAATTGACTTTCTTGTTCAGTCTGTTAAAGAATTCAAATCTCAGGTAAATTACTGATTTGATTGTCTGTTGCTTTGTCTTGCACATTCTTTTTGAGCGAGACTGTTGTTTCTGCTGAAATGTTGTTCAGGGAACTAAAAGTCCTTTTCGAAGTGAAACTCATTCTATGGAAATCAATTATCGAACCTTATATATCGACTCGCAGAAGAAGGTTTTCCCCGTTGAAATCCATTGCTGGGTTTTTACTTTTGTTCTGTCATTGTACAATTACTGTGCTTTTCAATCTCAGTGATGTTTTTGTTTGGTTTCACTGATAGATTGAGGCCTTAACTGAAGAAAATCATCAACTTGCCAAAAAGTTGGAATTTGCAAGTGGAAAAGCTGAAGCGGTATGACTTCTCTCTTTCCACATGGATCTAATTTGGACTTTGTTAGAGAAGCATAGTGTGGGATTTTTTATTTATTTATTTTTTTTACATTAGATGATTGAAGATATTGTTGAACTTCATGTGTTGTCAACAAGGGGGAAAAGAGAGAGAGAGAAAGAGAGATCAGTGGTTTGAGCATACGGAACCTCCCGTGGTTTCTAAGGTCATGAGCTCCAAACTTAAGCCTACTCGGCTTGCTAACCGAAAAAAGAAAGTATTATTAAAGTTAAATTATATGAGGAATGGGTTCGTGAACTTCTAAAAGGTGGAAGTATATTGCATAGTACATTTAGTCTTCCATAGAAATAAATTCTTTAGATCTGTGAGAGAGGTAGTAGCCATGTATTAATAACAGTTTTTTCTAAATCAATTCTGCAGGGCGAGTTTCATTTTTTGGTGTTACTGCCAATTATTGATATAATGAGAAAGTACTTGCGTCTTTTGTTGTATCATCATTGTGTGCTGCACAACTTGTCGATAATTTACTGCTTTCAAGCATTGCATAATAACTATTAAAACACTACACAAAGAGCAATTCTGTGCAAGTACTTTCTTCATCAAAGGCTATTTAGTTTTTGCAGAAGTAATCATTTATACTTGGAAGTATAAGCACTGCTAATTTCATTTTCACCCTCTTCATCCTGCATCAGCTCATCCTTGTGTGCCTCTGCTTTTTACTTGCTCAGTTTCATAAGACTGATTCTTCTTCTGTAAGTGGTTGAGTTGGCAAGCATTTAGTCTTCGATCGGTGCCCAAAAGACAATAAGAAGATAAAGTAGAAAAATATTTCACTACCTGAAACCATTTTTTGCTCGTGGATTCTTGCAAAAATTCTCAAATTGTACTTAATTCTATGTGTTCCAGTCTTCTTGTTATGTTGTGGACACTGCTTTTTATGCATAAATCTTGCATATCTGTGTGTCCCTTTATTGTACTTCAATTCTATGTTTCCGTCTGGTATTCCTTTTTTTTTTCTTTTTTTTGTTTGGTGTTTGCAACTTTGACTTTTTGTTTCTTTTCTACCTATCTGCAGTTTGAGCAAATTAAGGATGTTTTTGGAAATCTGAAGGATATGGTAGTGATGACCAATATGGCGAGGGCTGCTGAAGCATTCATAAATTTATCTTCTCAAACAGCAATAGGCAAGCTTAGTTTGCCAGGGGTTACTACTGCTCATGATGCTGCTGCTGCTGCTGTTACTCTTGCTGCTAATGAACACAATACTACTTCCCCCCCAACTCGCAAGAAATATGAAAGGAAGAGGAAGTGAATGGAAGTGTGAAACTGTCCAAGCAACTTGTTGAACTAGTTTTGTTATACATGTGGCATAGCCTGTTTGGTCATATGTATAAACACATGAAATATTTTGATTTATCTGCCATTTAGGAATCTTAACAAACATGGGTCTCTTATGCTATGACGGATCTTCATTCTCTAATTACTTTTGACCAAGTTCTCCTCTGGCTGCTAATATTAGCATAGTTCTAATATTAATTTTCCTGTACAAGTTACTGCTTTAAATGGAACCCAAAACTTGATTGATTCATTTTTGGCCTACCGAATTTGCACTTAAATTGAATGGAAAAGAAAACTTGATTGAAACCGATCACTCTCATCGGTTTTTTTATTGTGCAATCTTTATCTATCCTAAACAAAATTTTGATTTGGAACATACTTTCAAAACGTATATGGTAATGCATTGATATTTTTTATTAGACTCCAAAAAGGAGCCAGGCAGTACATTCAATAATTTTAGTTTAAATTTTGGGACGTATATAGATTAGAATGGTATATCAAATAGAAAAATGTCGTGCCGGATAGAAAAATGTCGTACCAAATACGATTCGGCCGAGTTTTTAACCATGCCCAAAGTACTCAACGTGGAAGAGAACCACCACCCACGAATGTATCTGATCCCCGTGAAGAAAAGAAATTAAGAGTTAATAATTTGGTATTATTAATCTTTGGTTTTAGATTTCTTTAATGTAGAGTACTAATATTAAAGATGCAAACCTTGTTTGGGGGAGCAGGAGAGGATGATTCTACTGAAGTTGCCGTTAGAAAACAATCTTTTGGATTTGGAAAACGAAACTTGTTGAGTAGGCAACGGCTAGTTTAACTTTAATGGAGCTGAGTGACGAAAAAGTTTGGCTAACGACTAAGGTTGAGATCGTAATTTGTTAGTACTAATGGATGAGATTTAACCATAAAATTTTCGATTTTGCTTCATCAATTACCATTATGATTACTGTTTAATGTATGTGTTGCAAATTTTGTGTATTTATTTTATTTTTTCGAGTAAATTTTGTGTATTTAATTACTCAAATTTGATATTGAAGATGTATCGCATTAATTGTACCCCCATTTGATTTTATGAATTTACATGTTATACTTATTTTTTTCGAAAAAAAATTAATGTGCTGAAATACTTGAAGTTATTAGGAAGTGGATTAAAGAAGTAGAGATATAAAGAAAACTAGACAATATTTATCCCAAAAACGTAATAAAATTCCATTGATCATTTTATCAAAATTGTTAATCAAACTTCAGTTCCATTGATTGTTGTTGAATAATTAATAACATGCTTCAGCTTATGGTTTGAACCAAACGGGGTAATCTATCCTGCGGGTTTTTTTTTTGAAGTGGGGCGGGGGGGTTGTTTATGGGTGTTAATGTATGGAATATATACATAATAATAATTTTAAAAAAAAAAAAAAAAAAAAAAACTTTAGTAGGTTATATTACCCATATCACTAAAAAAATTAAATATAGAAAATGTTATTGTTACATTAGGCACCTTTCACAATTTAATGCTGTACTAGTATATATTTAGAAGATTGAACATTGGGTTAATAATTGACTTACACAATAAATAAATCACTAAATAATATAAAAAAGTTCATTCTAAATGATCAGTGAGAATAATTTAATCGGTAAATAAAACAATTAAATCATATAAAAAATATTTAGATTCGATTCTATTGAACAATCCGTAAGAATTAACTCCGGGTTAATTACTGCAGTAATTAATTCCAGGATTCTAGAGTTTTTGGTGTGGCGAGTATGGTGACACCAATTTAACAGCACTTTACTACTCTTATCGTCTGATTCAAAAGGTGGTTGAAAATGGTCTGTGTCTTATTCCATTATCCGTGAATATATCAAGAATCACTGGTTCTCAACTTCTCACCTAGGATCATCATCATCATCGATCACAAAAGATCAAGAGAGGGGCAATGGCAGCAACTACTCTTGCTTCATCCTCCTCTCTACTCTTCACCTCTCATGCATCATCATCTTCCACTTCTTCTTTAGGGGTTTATCTCTTTCCCCTTTCACGCCTCTCACTCACCTCTTTCTCTACCACTCTCTCTTCTTCCTCCGCTCTTTCTATTTCTCCATTCTCTCACTCCACTAGTTCAAGGCGTGCTTCTTCTATCTCAGCCTTCACGGTCAAAGCCAGTGCTGCAGAGAAGAAGAAAGTGCTCATAGTCAATACCAACAGTGGCGGGCATGCGATCATTGGGTTCTATTTCACAAAAGAACTTCTGGGTTCTGGCCATGATGTCACCATTTTCACTGTCGGTGAAGAAACCTCTGACAAGATGAAGAAGCCCCCTTTCAATAGATTCTCAGTAAACATATCGTCTTTTATCTTATTTTTTCACATTTAACTGTCAAGCTTGTTCATTCCGTTGTGTGTCATTTAATCTTGGGATTTCAATTGTTGAGTGTCTTGAAAAGTTTTTGGGAATTCGAAATTAGGAAGATAAAGTGGGAAATTGTGGTTTGATTCAGGAAATTGTGAGTGCTGGTGGCAAGACAGTTTGGGGTGAGCCTGCAGATATTGGGAAGGTTTTGGAGGGAGCTGCATTTGATGTTGTATTGGATAACAATGGCAAGGACTCCAATAGTAGATGCTGTGAGGTCTGGGCATCTTTTAAGTTCATTTGAAATAGCAACTCTTTTATCTGTTGTTAGATTTCTTTTCCAAATTCATATGCGAGTAGTTGGTGTTGTGGATGTAGTCCATGTCATTCTTATCGAATATGTGACTTTTTACAGGTATCGAAACATAATATTGTCACTATTTTTAAAAAAATATATGTGTATGTACGTTCAGTACTAGTACAGTATATTTTATACATAAATTGATACGTAATTCACAAGTTACGAATCAATTAAGTAATTATGATTCATGTTCATCTTATGTAGTACTACCTACTTTCTTGATTTGACCCTCAAGAAATTAGTGCTAATTCTTCATTTGTTAATAGGCCTGTTGCAGATTGGGCCAAGAGTTCTGGCGTAAAGCAGTTTCTGTTTATCAGCAGTGCGGGAATTTACAAGCCAACAGATGAGCCTCCTCATGTGGAAGGGGTATGATGCATGCTATATATTCTTGTCTCACCTAATAATTAATGCAAAGACACAGAATTTGCTTAAATGGTGGTGAACCCTGGATGTTACAGGACGCTGTTAAGGCTGATGCTGGTCATGTAGGAGTGGAGAAATATATTTCAGAAATTTTTGAAAGTTGGGCATCTTTCCGTCCACAATACATGATTGGTTCTGGCAACAACAAAGATTGTGAAGAGTGGTTTTTCGACAGTAAGTTTATAACAATCTGACATCAGATTTTGTTTTTCTCAAAATCCTGTTGACGAATATCTATTCACTCTATGCAGGGATTGTTCGAGGAAGACCGGTCCCAATTCCTGGTTCTGGAATGCAGCTGACTAACATTGCCCATGTTCGGGACTTGTCATCCATGCTTACTTTGGCTGTTGAAAATGCTGCTGCTGCAAGCGGGAACATCTTCAACTGTGTTAGTGACCGTGCGGTGACACTGGATGGAATGGCCAGGCTATGTGCAAAAGCTGCAGGGCTTCCTGTGGAGATAGTGCATTATGATCCAAAAGCAGTTGGAATTGATGCCAGGAAAGCTTTTCCCTTCCGCAACATGGTAAGGGTGGAAAACTACCTACCGGTACAGATATATGTTAGTAGTATATTTGACCATTTCTAGTGTTTATAATTCCTCTGGATGTACTTCTGCAGCATTTCTATGCGGAGCCAAGAGCTGCCAAGGTGATTCTAGGGTGGCAGGGCACAACAAATCTTCCAGAAGACTTGAAGGAGAGGTTCGATGAGTACGTGAAAATTGGCAGAGACAAGAAAGAGATTAAGTTTGAGATAGATGACAAAATACTAGAATCACTGAAAGTACCAGTAGCTGTGTAATTAAGTTTGAACCTCCAGATTGAGGCGGCAATTTTTCTGTATAAATATACTCTAAAATCTTGTAAGAGGCCAAATTTTGGTGTTAAATTTTTTTTTTTTTTTTTTAATATAATACAGCAAACCAGGAAATTGTTGCTTATCTCTCTTATGATGGAGATTCATGATTTTCAGTAAACAATCATTCGCCTGCTATTGACAGAACAAGAAATATGGGATTACAACAGCCCTTGCTAAGCATTGAGAAAATCTCCAAGCAGATACATAGACCCTGAACGACACTAAAGAAACACAGCCTGGAAAAAGCTTGGAAATAGTAATGCGTCATAGGAATACAGAGATGATCGCTGAATATTCCTCGTGCACTCATCATTATGACCCAAAACTTTTAGACGACAAAACTAAATCCAAAGGGTAAACTGGCCCACTATAAATCAATTCAGGCACTAAATTTCACCAAATAACACCCAAAAAAAAAAAAAAATTCTTTGCACAACAACATCCAAAACCTGTAGGTCCAGAACTACTATGCTGAAACATATTAGTCAATTCCCTGTATAATGAAAATGTATGGCATACCACTGAAATAAAGCAATGCCTTAGGGCTGTAAATCTGACCTACTTGTAAATGAAACAAGTTACAAGGTGAACTACCATACAAGATACAAGACCATTTAGCCATAGAATGTCATAAAAACCCGTAGATAAAGAAGAGGAACCAAGGCTGCATGCCTATTTTGCAAATCCTATTCCTCCTGCTTAATGTCGAGTCCCTTCAGCTTAAATTCCAATTCATCCTCATTATCATTAACCTCTTCTTCAGCCTCTTCGTCATAGTCTTCTCCTTCAGGATCATTTTCATCCAAAGGTCCCAGGACAAAAGGGGAATTCTTGAATACCTCTTTCACCTCATCAACACCTTCATCAGATATGAAATTACCATTGATGTTCAGCAACTTGAATCCAGGTTTGCTTACAACAGCCTGAGCTAAGCAACGGGCACCAGCCCTTCTGATTGAATTCATACTCATGTCTACTTCATTTAACTGTTCATGACCCTCCTCCAAAGTCTTAGCAATAAGAATAGCACCCTCATCCTTCAATTCATTCTCAGCCAAGTTTAATTTGGTAAGAACTTGCTTTGCAGCTATACAGGCAGCCAAAGCAGGAGCAGCTTCTGCACTGATATCATTTCCAGCCATCTACCAGAACTTCTATTAATGGAACAGATTCCTTTAGAGCATTAGCAAGAGCTATAGATCCCTCATCCTCCAAATTCAAATAGCTAAGATAGATTTCAGTGAGATTAGAAAACCTAGGCAAACCCATGCTTAAAGCAATTCCAGCATCCACATCAAACATATTATCGCGCAAATCAAGCTTCTTTAAACTGGTGCATGATCCAAGGGTCTCTGCCAGGGCTACCCCACCTTCGGATCCTATCCTTGTAGATGAACATCGAAAGTCCTCCAGCAGAGGTGCATGCTTCACAAGTTCAGAAATAGCAATTGCACCCTCATCTCCTGTCATGTTATTATGAAAGTGTAGAACCTTGAGCCTATCAGTTGAAGGAATTAGCTCACAGACTGCACGTGCAGCTTCCTCGGAGATACCATCATTCATCAGATACAGCTCCTCTAAACTATGCTGCGATCTTAGAAGTCCAGCAAAGGCCCTGACACCTTTTTCACCCAAAGCATTGTTTAAGAAAGGTTGAGATACCTAAGTTTACTACCTTCCAGAGCAGAGGAAAATATGGTCATTACTTCGAGAGCTTCTGTCTCTGGCCTTCCTGCTAGGAAATCGGACAGGTCTACTTCTGTCAATTGATCTCTGAGAGATGACAATATAGGCTCGGCAACATAAGCTGAGTCCAAGCCAAAACTTCTATTGCTGAAACATATCTTGGTAAATTTGTTGGAAGGCTCCCTCAGCGGTTTCAACAACTCTTCAGCCTCTTCTGCATCAATAAATGCCCGACGACCTCCAGATATGTCAAATACTGTTTCATCAAATATTTTAACTTCCTCGGATTCTATAAAATCTCCAATTTCCTTTGTTCTAGGCCCTCTTCTGACAACATCCAGCATAAGCTTGCTGGATTCCTTAGCATAAAGCTGCACAGCAGAACTTCCATCTCCATCTGGCTCCTTCTCAAAGTGTTGGCTTGCAGAAGCAAAAGCTATAGCTTCTATTTGCTTAGCATCCTTTCTTCAGCTTCATCTTTACTCAGAAGACCATACTTTCTAGACAAAATAGATGGAGTGCTAAGATTCTTCGTCATTCTTTCCACAAGCATTAGCCTGGTGCTTTGGCTAGGGGGCCATAATTTCATAGAGAATGTCTTAGAATCCATGTAATCGGAACCTGGAAACATGCATAGAACCAGAATGTTAGCTTGTAAAATAAGTAATTACTTATATTATTGATATAGATCAGGCTTGTAACAGAAATAGATACAAAACAAGTGACCCACCAAAGTAGAACCACTGGCAAATGAATTCAATCTTCACCCAAATTTGAAACCAAATCTCTTGAGCCTTCTGATAACATACTTGGAATTTCAAAACCAGCCTTATGAATACACAAGAAGGGTAGATTATTGAAAATAAATTATAGGGGTGTAGAAGTAAAAATAACCTATAAAAGTCGATAGGCTAAGTCATTTCAATGAAAATACTACAGGGAGGCCTTTGTAACTAATGCCAAAATTTGGCAGGGCAGGGGAGGATAGTGTGCAAGTGATTGTATTTTTTAAATGAAAAGATGGTAAAATTGAAACTTTGCAAGTAGCACAACATAGTGCCACCGGAATTGCAACAGGCCAAATCAACCTTTAAATTGAACCCACAAAGACAATAAATAACAAGCTTTAGCTAGGATGTGATGCAGGGAATCTACTCCGTTATTCTCTTAAATACACCAATCCCTGTGAATATAATAGCTTCACCTGAGTCAAATACTGTAACCAACAGTGTCACTTTTTTTTCTGGTGAAACAGTATCAGTTTTAACAGTACACAATAACACACATTTTTTTTTTTTTTCTTACTAAACAAATATGCGGAAGCTATTACAGTATAGGAAGGCAAAACATTCCCTAAAACTGAAGCAAGTCAAACCAGGAAAATCCGGAGAATAAAGACATCCTTAACATATTTTCATCTTTTTTAGATGTCTACGAAGTAATTTACTTCACAAATAAAGAAACAGCACCATCGCACAACTTTGGAACACACTACAATGGAATGGAAACCTAAAGATGTTAATTTGATTACTAACTAGAACATATATCCTCGGTATCATATTTGATTTCAGATCATAAAAATATAGCAAATTTCTTCAATTTTTATGTGCCAAAAATTCTGAAGTTCTTCCAGATTTATCCAATCAGAAGCTTTCAATCCAGCAGACAAATACATAAATAAGCCAGTCTATGATATCTAATCAAGCATAACAGAAGTCCATTAATTGCAACTCCAGCAGCAAAATAAATTTTTAAAAAAAAAAAAAAAAAAGTGAAATAATTAAATTTTCTCGGATTGAACGAAAATCTATGCAAATCTACATCTCGCAGCGTTAAAATATATATATATATATATATATATATATATCTATATATATAAATACATCTATCTGTCTGAAATTGCAGCAGATGTGTAAAAACGCAAAAGGAATTGATAAATATTTATAACAAAGAAAAAAAAAATTCAACAGAGGAAATAATTAACTAGTATAAAAAATCGTAAGTACCGGGCAGAGGAATTCCACAAAATGAGATTACGAGGGAATATGCTGGAAAATGTTGGAAACCCTAGGAAACCAAACTAAGGTGAAAATAAAAAGAGATTGAATTTAAAGACAAAAGGTGTGCAAATTGCATTTGTGGAGTTTGGAGGGAAATCGATCAATCATTATTTCTCCTACTTAAAAAAATTAAAAATTAAAAATACTATAGACCGCTTCTTCTCTATTGTTCCATCGTCGCCACTTAAATTTACTAAAAACTCCTCCAGTTCCAGTGTATACCAATATTCTTTTTAAAAAACTAAAAAACAAAAATTAAAACTCATCATATTGAGTTATTATTAGTAACTAGTGGGTGATAAATTTGACAAATCATATAATGATATTATACCAAATGACTCTTCATACTTTATATATAGTGTAAATTGATTTGTGATATTTAATATCCTATTAGTGGGAAAGACACGTCCAAAAGTAATCCTACATTTTTTTTTTAATGGTTTACAATCTACTGACTATATATAAAGTACAAGTCAAATTATTTTGGTGTAATGTCATAATTAATAAATTTTCTTGATTACCCTCGTATCTACAAGAGCTTTATTTTTCCCCTTCAGGGCCCAATAATAATCTGTACACATTTTCTTCAACAAAAGTAGTGTAATGACTACCCATTACCATTTACCTCTCATAACTTTCTATTTTCTATTTATTTTATTAAAAAATTCTACAATTTCTTTTAAAGAAGTATTCTCTTGTACTTTAAATATTTGTACAATACAACACCATGTGAGAAGCATTCCCTTATACTTTAAATATTTATACAGTACAATATGATGTGATTTAAAAGATTGTACGGTACAAATTTTTAAAATCAAAAGAATAATATCTTAAAAAAAAAACTATAGAATTCCTTTATTTTATATTTTTAATTTTTTTATCTATTTTCTTAAATTTGCACGCTCATTGTGTGTGCCATCTGCACTATTTAGTATAAGCTTGTAAGACTTATGGATTAGCCCAAAAATAAGGCGTAATTATGTAAGATGATAAACCCGTGTGTGGGCTCATTAAAGTACTGGCTCATGGCATTCGATTTTAATAGGTCCTTACCTTAGCATTTCGCTTTCCCAAAGCGAGGAACAAGCCCAGTTCTAAAACATCAGAAATTGATAGAATGAAGCCCATAAACCCCCGGGTCGAGCAAGCGTTCCAACTGTCGGTGCGAAATTTGCATCTTTTGTGCTCCTGAGATTTGTTTAGTTAATTATGGGTGGTGAGAACGTAATTATCATGAAGCCCCGCTGGCAGTCAACAGTGGTCTTTTATTATGTGGGAATTGAAATGGCTCGTGACTAGATATCCTACCTGTAATCCATATAATACTACTACTATATTTACTCCTACTAGTTATTATTATTATTATTATTTTTCCTTTTGCTGGTGATGAGTAATGTGACGAACAAATAAGATTGCAATTGTGCGTAAAAAAGAAAAAAGAAATAATTTAAAAAGTTATAATTTAAGATTAGACTCGTCTCACGGCTAAACGAGATAAAAGGTTAATGAAATTAATTAAAAATTTGTGAAGTCCAAGCACATTAAACTTATGGATTTAATTGTGACTAGTTCACAAATCCCACATTGAGGATGCGGTAACAGAAAAGTAGTTTTATTTTTTGAAGCAAGTTGAAATTTTTACTATAGAGTATATAGTAGTAGCGATTAATTGAAGCTCCAGTTACACATAATTGGAAATCTAATAATCCCACTGATAGTGAGTGATAAATACAATCCCACAAAAATGTAGACAGCTTTCCCCATTATGGGTTGGACAAGTGACCCACTAAAATTATGGCATTTGTCCCGGCGTAAAACCAAATTGATAATTTTGGCACCAGTAATAACGCCAAGCCCCCAAAACTTTGGCACCATTATTCTATATTCTTTGCCATATCCTCCGGTAACGGGTAATATAACACTCCTTTACTGCTATCTAAACTAGGTTTGTTTCCTGTTTCCTGTTTCCGGTGATTCTTTAGTTTATCGTTCAAAATCAAGTTTAAAAAAAAACTTGTGGTGTGAGGAAGGAATTAAGCAGGTGTTTGATTTACGGGTAATGACGAAAAAGAATGTTAATCAATAGTAATTTTTTAAATATATATGTTGTTTAATTGAATATTATAAAAATAAAAATATTAAAAAAAATTAAATTTCATTATTCGTATGAAAACTGTATATCGAATTAATTAACTTATTAATATAATAAAATAATTTCAATCTAGATTAGTTACTAATATAATAAAATTTATTTTCAGTGTTAAATCAAATAAGTGAAAAAATAACACAACAATATACTGATAATAAAATTCATAATTTTTATCCTAATCCTATTCCAAATACGACCGCATGAAATTTCTTTTCTTATTTTTGTTATTGAAAAAAAAAATCTCGTAAAGTTATATTAGCCAAAAATAAAAATAAAAACAAAAACAACCGACAAGCTGCCTTCCATAAACACAGGCTGAGAGAAACTGAGAGCAGAGAAGTCTGCTGCTTATAAAAAGGGAATAACCGGACCCAAATCTGTTTAAAGAATTTTTTTTTTTTTTTGGGTAAAATGCTTAAAGAAAGTTTGTAGTGGTACTAAGCATTCCTAGCCAATAAAGAATTTAATGGGTTTTGAGAGTTTTAGAGTTTTAGAGAGAGAGAGAGTTGAAGTTTCCTTGTGAAGTAAAAGACGGCCAATTTGAAAGGTGAGAGAGTGAAAGAGATAAAAGGAAAAAAAAAAAAGAAGAAAGAAGGATACTTATATTACTTGCTTGTTCATTGAATAATCAAACAACCCTCTTTATTCTGCACCAAAAAATAAGGGACAAAAGGGTGTGCTTCTTCTGTTCTGTTGTTCTCTTTCTTTGTCTCTTTTTCTCCTAATGCTGTGAGTGTATCTTTACAGTATCCTCATCGTTCTTGGTGTTCAACTCATGTAGCAGAAGATTCAACTGAAGTCTCATATATCAGATCTCTCAAGAATTTATGTGGGTTGATTTCCTTTTATTCAGATTATATTTATTGGACTTGCTTATTTTTCTTGATTGTTCAATGGGTTTCTGTTCTTATTTTCTTCTGATGTATTATGTGTTAATGTGCATTTTTCTCAAGAATTTATGTGAGCTTTTTCCTTTTTCACATTATTCTCAGATTTGCTTCTTTACTAAAGATTCTATTTTTGTTGCAAGTTGTTTATCTACAGCTATAGTGGTTGCAAATAATTTGGCGACAATGTACTTGAATTGCGAGTCAGTACTTTTTTCCTCCTATAATTGATCCAGATTCCGGAATATCGATTCTGTTAGAAGTCAAGTCGAAAGGTAATCAAGCGAATTTAGGGTTCAGTCATCCATTCTTGTACTGATAATGAATAATGTAATATACGTATAAAGATAGATTGATACCATTGCTTCAAAGATCAAGACTTCTGTTAAAACTTCTTTTTTAGTTGTTAGTATTAGGAAGGTTCGATCTCCTTTTGCTTGTAGTGTGTGCGAGTGCGATTGAGTTGAATCAGTATGAACTGATACCTCTCATCCACTTGTTGATTTTTCTTCAATTTAAGCTGGAATCAGTTGCTGTCCTATGTTTCTTATCTGTAGCCTTAGTCATTTAATGGCCCAGTTTCTAACACCCTAGAGCAGTCTTTGTTTCCCTCTTTCCTCTGTGCATAAACACTAGGGTTCTGTTCTAGGGGTGGAAATTTTTTCAATAATTCCTGCGAAAATTGGGCTTGTTCTTTTGTGCTCACAAAAGTGCACAGGTTGTTATCTTTCTTTTTGGTTAAAAATGCTTATTTTATTTTATCTGGTTATTTAGTTGTGAGACATATTCCCAGTTTCTAATGTTCCATTCCTATGATTAACGGACTGGTACATGTCTGGCCTGAATTGTACATGAATGTGGATTTCAGAAAAGGAATGTAAGGACAACATATTTTGTCCTACTTTGAGTACTTTCCTTTCCTGAGAACAAAATCCTCTTATAATCCATTCTGATGATTAATGGAGAACCATAGGCCCATAACTCTGCATAATGGTAGATTTTAATTTTGGATAAAGAGAGAAAATTGATAAAATGATATGTTAAAGGGCATCTGACCTAAAACTCCTTTTTTTTCCAATCACTTGTAACATTTATGCAAATGGAATCACTAAAATAATTTAAGGTAGTTGGTTTTTCGGAACCCTTAATTGTAAAAGAAAATTTATGGCTGCCTGATTATAACTTATATTCTGGAATTTATGTGTAAAATCATGCATTACTAGTTTCTGGACATCTGCTGCGTATATGAACTAGATATCTCAGAATATGCAAACCTTACTTGATGCCTGTATGAGCTGATTTACTATACAAATATAAGTATCGCTTCCTTTGATACTATAATTCGGTTTTCCATCTCTTTGTTTGATACACAGTTGTTAGGTCAAATGAGATTCAATGTTCAACCATGGACTACTTTTGGTTCTATTTATGTTGAAACAATTTCCTATTTTCTGTTTTTTCTGCTGAAGTGTCATCTATGTCTAAATTGGAGGACTGGTATTCATAGTGTCGTTTTGTTGCAGTGTTTCTGGGTCATGGCGACGTTGGCTCTTTCAGATACTTACTTAAGGCTGGGACTCATAGGATATGGGGAAAGTACAGTAAAACCCCAAGTTCTATCATATCTTTCCTCACTTCTTGAGAGGTCTGTTCAGAAGAATGAAAGGCTTCTGGAGACTTCACAGACGAAAGATATTATCACAATATTTCATGGTTCGAAAGCACCCTCTTTAGGCATTGGACACTACATTGATCGAATTTTCAAGTATTCATGCTGCAGTCCCGCCTGCTTTATTGTTGCACACATTTACATGGAGAGATTTATTCAGCGCACCAATGCTATTATAACTTCCCTTAATGTTCACCGACTTCTCATCACGAGTGTCATGGTGGCAACAAAATTTATTGATGATGCGTAAGTTTCTCTACCTCCTAAAATTGGTGGTTCCTGATATTGTCAGCACCTTTTTGGCTTGATTCAATATATTGAGAGAGAGATTATTTTATGTACTGAAATGAAAATTATCTCTTCCCAACTTGAATGCCTTAGATTCACTAGGCATTAGCTTTTGGAGCATGAATAGGTTTAGAGAGAGAAATTCTTTTATCTACTAAAATGAAAATTCTCACTCCCAACTTGAATGCTTTAGATTTAGGGTTAATAACACTTTACCCCCAAAATTAGGTGGGTAATTACACTTTGCCCCCCTAAACTATAAAATATACACTTTGCCTCCATCCACATTATTTATTCTTTAAAAATTTTGAAATCAACAACACAATCTAATTAAATGACTTAAATACCTTTGGCACTATATTTTGATTTTTTATGTATTTAAATTTTGATAGTGATGTGATAATTATTTAAAAATAATGAAAAATAAACTATATAATATTTTAATATAATCCATATCAATATATTTCTTGATCAAATTTTTAAATTTTTATTTCATTTTATATTATTTCGAATTTGAATGTTTAATTATAATGGTAGAACAATTAGAAATGGGCTTATTTTCTATTCAAAATTATTCTTTAAAGATATTGTGTGACAATATTTTTTTTTTTATAAAATTTTGTGATTTTTTTGATGTCTTTTAACATTTTACAATTTTAATATTTGGATTAACCTGTGTAAATACACATGTCAAATATAATGTAATTCAACATTTTCTCACATTTTCACTCCCTAATTCTTTTGTTATTATATTTTATTATAATAATAATAATATTTTATTATAATATTAATTTGTTGTTATATTTTATTTTTTCCTAATTCTTTTATAATTATCGAACATCAAAATTAAATATATGAAAATTTTAAATATAATAATAAGGGTATTTTAGTCATTTAACCAAATTATCTTGATATTATAAAATTTTTAAATGATGAATCATGTCAATGGGGTGCAAAGTGTAATTACCTACCTAGTTCAGGGGGCAAAGTGTTGTTAACCCTTAGATTTACTAGGCATAAGTTTTTAGAGTAGTTGAAGAGAAACGACTGGGGGTGGGGGGTTGGGTTGGTATGTGGATCTCACAAATTATATAAAATTTTGAAGGTGTTGGTTTATGGAAAATACTTAGGTAGATCCGGTCTTTGGCCCTACCTGTAGATCCTGTGGTCAGGATTAAACCTTAAAGAATCTTGTTTACATCAGCTAATGTCATAGATTCTCGAAAGTTTAATTCACACCACAGGCACATGTCATAGATTTTCGAAGGTTTAATTCACACCACAGGGACAAAGACCGGGTCTACCAAAGTTTTTGTATTGGTTTACTACTTGTTCTTTGGGATAACAGTGTTGACCGGTTAATTTTTAGTTTATATATTTAATTTCTAAATGGTCTATAAAAGCAAGACAGACTATCCATTGGGACAGAGTATATTAAATAATAAATTCATTCTTTAATGATGAATTCAGCATCAGTTTTAGGACGACTATAAGAACCTCTCACTATTTGATGGCAACTCAAAAAGACACTATTAGATTCTCCCAATCATTGCACATTTGGTTGATTTGCTTTTGGTAATTTCTGATTTGATCTATTTGATTTTTAGATTCTTCAATAATGCCCACTATGCCAGAGTTGGAGGTGTAAGCACATCAGAGTTGAACAAATTGGAAATGAAGTTTTTATTTGGTCTGGATTTCCGACTTCATGTAAACATTAATACCTTTGAGAAGTACTGTGTCCTGTTCGAAAAGGAAGGCACTGGAGGACTTCAGATTGAACGCTCAATCCAGGCATGTGGAATAAAGGGAAACTGGTCGAACCAAGAAGATTCAACTTGTGCTCCAACAATAGCAAGATGAAGACTTATAGAAAGTCTGGAATTGTAACATTCTTCATAGTTTCAAGCTAGAAAACCAGGTTTAATTTGCTGCCACGAGTCAAATGTTATCAATGGAAAAGATATTTCTTTGAAAAAGCTGTATGGTTATGGTATATTTAGGTTACTCTAAATTCCCTACTTTGAAGATATTACTATGTTTTGCCAGCTGTTTGATGGTTCTTGTTTTATGATTTTGGTTGAGTTTCGTACATGTTTTGTGTATAGAACTGAGTGCTGTATTAGGAAGAGCAATCGTTAATCCAGGTTCCAATTTGCAATCGAGTTTTTGGAGTTGCATCATAAGATTTCATATTTGAAGCTATGGCATGTTTTCTCGAGACTTTACGAAAGAAATTTGTTGTTCAATATGTAGCGGACAAATTTACAAATATGAAAAATTTTGTGGACTTCACATCCCTTTTTTTCTTCTTTACCGACATTTGAGAGAATTTTGTGAAATATAAGTTGCTAATCGAGCCGTAACCAGAGAATGTTGACGGCAATCTAATGGTTTCAAAGCTTCCAGCTAGCTTTCCCTTTCCTTTAATATTTTATTTTAATATCTATTGGGGCTTTATCCTTGGAGCTAAGCAATAGTTGCAATAAAAAGCGGATTTGGATCTCTTCATTTAGCTTCTTTTTCATTTATTGTCTATTTACCTATACGTTTAAATAATTAAAACTTAAAAAAATAATACTCTACATACATACCATTAGTTTTATCCTTTTGAGAATCAAAATTTGATAAAGTTGGCATTGACAATATTGTTTTTTTTTTTTTTAAAGAGCAATTGTTAATTTATCGAGTGTTTCTTTACTTAATCTCTGGCCTTAATTTGTTTTAGTGTTTCTACTTGTCTTTCAATTCATTTTATAATTACAAGTTCTAACGGTACTTTTAGAGTTCAGCCTTATTTTTATGTTTGAAAAGAAAAGCCAGTTTTTTAACTAGCGATAACCGCACGTCCTCGCTAATATTTGATACCACCCATGACGTTACTAGATTGTTTGGCTTTTCCCCCAATTTACTGGGTACAAGTATTTGACTATTCAGCTGCGATGTACATTCTTCACATTGGCCAAATACCGTTCTGTTTGATGGCTCTCCCATAGAAACTCTGCACTATTCTTTCTGGGAGACTTCACGACTGCCAATTGACAGCAGCAGAAACAGACTAGAATCAGTCAATCTCTGGAGGTTGCATTCAACTACAAAATACTGATGCTTCCAGATCAAAACTACAAATGGTTGCTTTGTTCAACTATTCCATTCTGTACATTTTCCTGTCAACACAACCAAGTCAAAGAACAAGACTGGCCCAACCATCTATCTCCTTAGTTCAGCTTGGGTAGGCCCGGTAAGTGCCTTCACAAAATACTCCCGTGTCTCAGGTAAAATGCGTTGAATCAGATTTGAATACCTGTATCTCATAAAGATATATAAACAATAAGGCAGTGATTTTTCCTTGTTTAAAAAACCAATAACAAAGGCTTTTGTGCCACTTATCTTTTGTGTTGATGAAGTTAGTTTGCTATTTTTATCATTGACATCTGAGCCTAATATGATCCAGTTAAATGTTGATACCTATTTGCAAGACCAAACAAGCAAGTACGTACAATAGCCAATCCCCTCTTAGGTGACCATTTCACAAGCCAACTACAATTATGCCACAAGGATGAGACAGACGTTCAACAATGACGTAACATAGTTTTACCTTGGACCTAGAGGGGGATGAACTAGATTCCTATCTTTTGAAATTACATTTTAAGGCAACATAGAAATGCCTTCACAGAATAAATAATTTAAACAATTTTCCATTTTCCGATTATATTTATTGTGTGCGCGCATGTGTGTGTGAGAGAGAGAGAGAGTGGTAGCATACCATGGCATGAGACTTAATTTGTCAAAGTTCTCCAGGATAAACAGAATACAAGCATGCCTCAATGACGTAGCATTAAATGCCTCTGATAGCTCAAACATCAAAGAGACATTTTCCACTGAAATATCCTTCAAAATACAAGGAAAAATAATCAACCCTGACATGCGAATCTGTGATAGACATAAAAGAGATATCCTTCTTCTAAGTAGGACTCACTTGAGCAATGGCATATTCACACAATCGTTTGAGGCCCTCCAGAAGATACTGGTCGGCAGCTCTCAAGAGATCCTGAGCCATATCCAATTTATTGATTGACATTAACAGATCCAGTGTATATATACCTGCAAAAAGCAAATGGAATATATGGCCTTATTCTTTTCCTTCAAGATAGATAGAGATGGAAAGCATTTTGAAGTAGAATGCACCTCATCATCAACTCAAAAACATCCCATCTAATATTGGGTATCTCTATGTCTTTGGCATCTCTCTCCTACAACACCAATCAAGAAAGAGTTGCACATAACATTTTACTGAATCAACTTGAACAGAAAAGTACATGCATCTTCAAACTAATATTAAACTCACCCTATACCCGCCATCGAACATTGCTCTAAATGCATCAGAAGAAGCAAGTAAGCAAATTCTATGAGCATAGAAACGTTTGCCTAAGAAGTAACAACACAAGCGGTCAGAAAATAAATGATAATATGTACATGTTTGAAAAGCCCCAGAGGCAATATAATTCACCTTCAATTAAGAATGTGACATCAGACAACGTAGAATTATTTACATACTGCTCGCCCAAATACACCTTGTGCAACAACAATTGTAGATGAACTAAATAAAACTTTCAACTTCACAATATTAGGCAGTAAGTCAAATCAGTTTCACAAAAATGATGACGACGTAATCACATGCAAGTCAAATCAGTTTCACAAAAATGATGACGACGTAATCACATGCTTTCCAGTGCTTCAACAACTGTACAAAATTTCACAAGATAAAAAATAGCAAGCCTAAGCAATGCAAGAAATCTCCATGTAGTTTCATCAAGATCCAAATCAATAACCCAGAAAGTATTGTCAGATCCACTAATAAATCTCTTTTATTGACAGTTCAGTGAAGGCATGAATATATATTCATCAGTCAATATAAACAAGACATAATTGCTCAGAAAAATGGTTGTTGTGCTAAAGGTTCAAATAGCAAAAGGAAACATGGAACAGCACACAAGGAGAGATATAGCCTTTAGAGACATCAAGAAGCTTTGGTGTGCCGTCTGAGCTATTGGAGGTCAATACATGCAAAGACTATACCTAAAAAGTCAACCACGTAACCCACCTGGGATATTGGTGATGGAGGAGCCGCATCAACAGGAGAAAGTGTGCTTGCTTTGTTAGCCAACTTGCACAAAGCAACAGAAGCATCTCTTTTGTGTTTGAAGATTGTTGATTCAAGAAGCTCCAAAAGCAACTCAAGAGCTGCCAATAGCATAGTGAAAAAGGGCATTCAAAAGCCTGCATGACTCCATTTACCAAGCCTAGATGGAAGAGGTAATTACCACCATTATCAATAAAAATTGTTCTCTGATCATCTGGAGAACAAAGATGGGCAAGGGCCAAAGCAACACGTCTTTGTATAACCTTCTCACCAACACGCATCAAATACAACAAATGGCTCAATACCTGCAGAATGTTGCATAATCAATTATTAGAGAAGTCATCAACAAAGAGATGTAACAGTATACCATCATTTCCAAGGCATACGCTAATTCTTCCGAAATCTAATTTTAAGGCAGTTAAAATACCAAGATATTAGCGAATAAATTCCCCAACTGTCGACATTAAATTCTCCCCTTTGGTCTAAGCCTCGGATTACCTCTCAGTATTTTGACTTAGTAAATAAAGTTTAAGCCATCAAAACAACATTCAAATGGCAATAAATCAATGACATTGAATGACTCTGTCACAGAATCAAATGAAGCCAAAATCCTGAAGTTAAACAGTAATTCTGTTTACGCTTAACCAAAATAAGAACACAGATTGACATCCACAGATAAAATGGATTATTCAAACAGGACTCACTCGCCCATGGATCTTCTCCTCTAATCTCTTCAATGTTTTCGCTACACAATCTCTAGTTGGCTGCATTTAAAGAGTTTGTGTCAAAATTACAAGAAATATTTCACTAACTCATATAATAACACCATAATTTCAGAAATTGAAAAAAAAAAAAAAAAAAGATTAGTCAAAAATATGCTGCAGACTTGGACAATAAATTCTCCATCTTGAAGTTTCTGAACACCTCCAACCCTAATAAGTTCAGTGCAACATTGTCCTACAAGGAAAGTAAGCACAAATTAACAGGTAAAAAGAGTAAAAAGATCAACTCAAATGATAGTCATAATTTCAGTAGGGCTGATTGAAAGTCTGCAATACCTCATTATCTGCAAGACCATAAAGTGCAAATGCAGCATTATGCTGAAGAGATCCATTTTTTGAATCAAGGAGCTTCAGTAGTGGCATAATGCCACCACTATGAGCAATACCAGCCTGGTTGTGCACATCCTAAAACCCAAAAAGTAAATTTGAAGTCAAAGGACACACTCTTAGGATGATCAACATCAACCAACTAGTTATCAAGTAAGTAGAAGTTATAACATTGCCAATCAAAATTATTGCTGTTAGATACATCCATGGGAAGCACAAATATTGAATTTATTCCAAAAAAAGGTATTTATCATGCCCATTGATTTGAACGATGACAGGCTCCTTAAGAGACCAGAGGAAACAATGCAGAGAGACTTCAATCAGCAAAGCAATAAATTAGTGTTACAGACACTTGTAAACCCTTCAGCAAAACAAGATTATCAAATTAGCAACTAAAAACTTCAAGAACAACTACCTGTGCTAACCTCCCCAGAGCAAAGGCTGACATTTCCCTTAATTGAGGATCTGGAGATTGGAGCATGTCAATCAATGGCCTTACAGCGCCTCTTTGAACAATGTGCACCTGCAAACCCATCATATGAACTTAATAAATTGAACATCTGACAGTGGTGAAAGTAAATACTTGATAGCGCTCTACTAGATAAATAGGGAAGATATTGTTTCAGTCAACCTTACAGTCAGAATCTGTTGCAGCAAACTGCCCAAGCAGCAAAGCTGCTTCTCTTTGGCTCTCTGAACAGCAAGAACTGTAACCATAGTAATAAAAGCAACAAGATTAAGAGTAAGAAAGTGAAACTTTGAACGCGAATCCATTCCTAACACTTTGAGATAAAGAAATTCATCAGAAACTTCCAATTAACAATGAGAAATAGAATAGACATAAAATGAAATCAAACTAGAAAGGGCATGAACCCAACAAGTACCTAAGCAAGCCAATGACAGGTTGCAAAGCTCCAGCAAGAAGTACTTCTTTCTTGATGTTAGGCGATGAGTGGACCAAATTCCCAATGACGCCAACCTGAGGACGGCATTGATTAGTAGCCTAACAAAAGATACCATCTGAGGCATGACTCAAATCCAAATATACTGACATGGAATGCTAGTCAATCATGAATGGTTAAAGTAATAACTAACCGCTTCATAATGGATGGCAGCATCCTCAGAACGAAGCATTAAAATAAGTGTGGGCAGAGCATTGCATTCTACAATCTGCTCAATTCAATATAATCTTCAAATAAAGACAAACAACATAAAAAATTATCGAGATAAATTCCATAAAATTTAAGGACATGCATGGACCTGATTCTTGTTTTCATCATTCTTAAAGGCGAGTGTTCGCAGAGCTCCAGCAGCTGCTCTCTGCACCTTTGTGTCAATGAACTCCAGCAATTCAACAAGAGGTGGGATACCGCCTTCAATCCTAGGCAGATTATTGAACAGTTTAGAATCAACATCACACTCAAGGATGAATAGGCATCTCCAAGGATCATAAAGAGAAATACCTAACACGAGTTTTTATACTACTATTCTCGTGAGCGAGATTCGTAATTGCATCTGCTGCCCTCCTAATGACACCGTTGACTGACCTAGAGTTTTGACCACTTCTGTGTCTCTTTAAAAGTCCCACCAGATGAGGCAGGGCTCCAGCATCAACAATGAGTTGTTGATGCTCTGGCTGTAAAATAAAGAAAAATCGACCAGCAACTTTATTTAAGTGCTCAAATAATATAAAAGCAAGATACACCAAAACATTTCTAGATTCTCAAAAAGTGTTCATAATCAATGATCAAGTCTTATCTTGCAGGGTTTTTCTCAACTTGTATGTACTTAAATTATAATATGCACACAACAGGCATCAACAGCCTACAGTATTAATCACATACTGCTCCCCTATACTTGAGCAAGAAATTGTTTCCTATGAATATTTAGTAACTTAGTCTGAAATTCTTGATCTTCAACATCATCACCCATTTAGAATGATTGCAACCATTAACAAGATTTCAACCTCCACGCCAAATAGGCAAATTCTGCCAGCTGCTTGCAGATGCACAAATCACATTCTCTGAAGTGTATTTAAGCTCAATGAGAAGTCCACCAGTAAAATAATGAAGATAATTATATTAATCATAAGAGTTTCCTTAACTTCCGGCATAAGATTATTGAGTTTATGTGATCTCAATGTAACATGTACATAAGAAAGTGACTTCACCAAGTAAATGCCAGTTCAAGCAAATGCTGCAAAATTTCTCGTACAGAAAATCTCATGCACGATTGATCCAGAAGTAATTTACTGAAAAATCAGTGTTAATGAAAAGAATTTTCGAACTCAGAAAAAGACAGATAACATATGCTGCACCTACTTTAATAGCAAGAAGTCCGAGAGTGAAATGCACTTCCTTTCTCAACCTCATGCTCGTATGGCCTCGGTCCACCGTCTCCACCGTCCCTCACCGGTGGCGGCGCCTGTAGATGCCGGACCAACGCCGAAACCGCTCCACAATCCACAATCACATTAACAATATCCTCTGTAAGCACACAAATCCTCAAAGATCAAAACTAAACCAAATCAAACAAACAATAAAACTGAACCTCAAATCCAAAACACGTCTAAACAAGTAAAAATCAGATTCAGCCAAAATAACATGAAATGAAATTAGACAAATTTGGCGTTACCATTCTTAGCGAGTTCAGATAGAATTTGAATGGCGCTCTTAGCGGAGGCTCGATCTGCCTCGATCGAAGAGAAAGTAGAGTCGAGAATCTCCACTTGAGTGCGAACCTCAAGGACGAGATCTTGGTGATCGTCGGTAGGAGAGAGAGCGTCGATCTTGCGATCGTCCTCGAAATCTTCGTCAAGCTTTCTTTTCAAGCTTCTCCTCGCTTCTGAGCTGATTGATGGTGATTGTTCATGGCGTTTTTGGCTCTGGTTCTCCATAGACGCTGTGAGAGAATGGAGAGAGAAAGTTACGAAGGAGATGGGGAGAGAGAAAATGTGAAAAGGCGTGTGAGCGGAGATGGAGTGCGTGTAGTGTGTGATAGGGGCAGTTTGGGGAAAAAAGTTTGGGTTAACTCACGATTCCACATGTGAGAAGTTTGTGCAGTATATTCGTCAATTTGTGTTGGATTTTTGCATCGGGCGGACAGTTTTCGGGTAATGCCCGCCCGCTCATCTCAAATTTTTATTTTTGAGGCTCCCGCCATTATCTATTAATTTTAAAATGCTAATTTGCGCAGCTGTTGTTGTCCAATGTGATTTCATCCTCGCGGATTATGAGACTGGATTACTAGTACTAGTATCATCATCCTATAATTTGTGAGTTTATAAATTTATTTTACTTTTCACCATATCTAAGTTTTAATATTACTTGATTTTAATTACACAAAAACATTTACAAGAAATTGCATGATTAACCCCATATATCAACTGTAGTGAAATAGACTAACGAAGTGTTTGGTTCACATTCGAGAATCGTAATCGGAGTATAAATCATACACCCCACTATTAGTATGGATTTATATCATTTCCTCTTATTTGTTTAGTTTAACATATGAATGAGTTTCATTATATTAATAAACTAGTCAATTTGAAATTCATGTCACAAGTGAAAAATGAAAGTAGACATTTTTTAACACTTTCATTCCTATAAAATAATTCTCATAGTGCTAAACCAAACAACATCTATGAGTATCATTAACTTTGATTTCTAATTCCCCTCTCATATCCATAAACCAAATACCTCATAAATAGTAGTAGTGTTAGACTGTTAGTGGTAGATAATGCAATTATTCTAGTTTATTTTATTGTATATGAATTAATCTAACATTTCGCAAGCATTCATTTCACTATTTTTGGTATTTAATGCATCAATTATCTAAAAAATCCTACTTAGCATAAGGTACTGTTGTAATACAAAGGGTATTGTATTATTGTACCATTGTAGGTAATAGTAACTAGTGTTTGAGGCACATTTGTGTATAATTCGTTGCAAAATTATATTATCGATAAAAATTACTAACAACGTACATATTATTAGTAAAAATTATTAACAACGCATTATGAGGAAAAAATAACGCTTACCAGATACAAACATAACTTGTTTTTAAGATTCAGATAAAGTTATATTCTGCATGCTAATATTCCAAAATCTGAAATTTTTTCTTGTAAAAGAAAAAAAATAAGTATTTATTATGTTGTCAATATAAGAGGATATTTGAGTAAACTGAATTACATTTGAATTGTAAAATGTGTTTGAGTAAAATTTTGCTGTAATAAAATATTTGATTGCTTTTTTAGTTTATCGTGTCCACAATATTAAAGAGAGAAAATATTGTTGTTTAGTTTGAGAAATCAATTGTTAGAGTAAATAGTTACAGATTTAGGTAATTAAAATTTATGAGAATACGAGACTCAGTTGTGTCTGTGAAATTGAGTAGTTATAAAACAATTGAAGAGTTTGGAAAACACTGGCTGAAAAATTAAAGTCATTTAACGAGACTCACATATCCTTCCCCCACATGCCACCTGTCATCACATTTGCCTGCTTTTTGGAAAATATTTTTTCCTTTCTTTCTCTCTTGGTTGGACAATTTTATGCTTTAAGATGAGAGTTAAATAGAAAGTCTAAGTAATGACATCACGTCATTTGAGTCTCAAATTTTATATAACGTATAGATATTGTAGAAAATATATGTAATTATATTCAGCTGTACTTTTTCTTGACAAATATACTTAGGATATGTTTGGTTCGCATTTGGGAATCGAAATCGAAATAATAATCATAAATCTTACAATGAGTATGAATTTATATCATTTTTCTTTATTTATTTGGTTTGAATAAATAATGTATTTCATTATGTTGATAAATTTATATATTTGAAACTCATATCACAAGTGAAGAATGAAAATGAATATTTCCATTTTAGTTGTCTAACACTGTAATTCTATGATTAATCAAATAATATCTATAAGTATCAATAATTTTGATTTGAATTCTTTTACGTCATAACTATAAATCAAACACCTCTTTAATATACATAAACATACATTGGATTGCTTGCTATAATGTAAAATGTTCCTAGCAGTACAACTTATGTGCGCCCATGAACAGCACTAGTTATAATATAGTCAATCATCAGGTGTATCTAATAAACAATTAATAATAATTGTGCACTCTTTAAAATTCTTTTATGTTAAACTACTGTCAATAAGAATGTCATAAAAAGGATTAAAATATTGAATATCTTATCTTACTATTTATAAAGTATGAGAGTTTAATTTAGTATCCGTCATTATATTGATTTTCAGTTATATCCCTATTACTAAACAAAAGTAATTGTAACTTGTATTTGAAAACTTCTATTCAAATTGAAACACTATAAATAAAAAACGTGGAGTAGTTAAAATTATCATACTATCATCCATTGCTAAAAATATCTTCACAACTTATTTTTTTTTTATTTCATTAATTTGTTAAAATAGCACACAAATAAGTGTGTGCCTCACCACTAGTTATATATAAAGGGAGAATTCCTAATTGATATATTGGTCTCTCCCTTTAGTGTCTAATTTAATTTTAAATAAGTTAATATTTTAATTTTTTTTTAAAAAAACTACCAACAATTTAAAAAAAAAATTCTCACATATTTAGTTAGTTATAAAAATTATCTCTTCATTTATTAAAAAATGTATATATATATATATATATATATTGAGAAATAGCACACACATAGAGTGTACAAAAATTATTAGTTATGATAAAGGCTAAAACGTGTCATTTAATTTTTATTAACGAGTATTAGAGCACTTATTATTTATTTATTTATTTTTTGAGGAACTATTACGACACATTAAATTCGATCACTGTAGTGCTGGCTACTGATAATTTTACAATTTTACTCTTAGTTTACCTTCAAACCAGTGATGAACAATTGAAGAGCATATTGAGCATTTTATGTGAGCTTGTTGGTCCGGAACAAATTGCAAATAAGTGCCGAAAGAAAAGAAAAACTAAAGAATGATCGCTTTACAGTTTGGGCCTGAATATGTGGGCCGTGAACGGCATTGTTATCTATGTGTAAGGAAGTAAGCCAAAGCACCGTCAACCATTTGGGCCTTAATACCCATAACTATCTCACCATTAATCGAACTCCAGTCCAAGAGAATAAACTCATGATATAATGGTGGCGGCTGGCCGAGTTTCCCATAGTATTGTCTATTGGATTTGGATTTAAACCAGATAGTTGGGCTTTGAAATTTACACTATACCATCTGCATTGCCGGCCTGGAGCCCAAGAATACCATTTTAACTCAAACTCCACCTTCTCACCATTTAAATTGGTTTGCTCTAAACACAAAAGGCAAATACTTTGGTAGACCGGTCTTTGATCTTACTTATAGATTTTGTGGTGTAGATTAAAATTTAAAAATTTTCTATTGACATCAGTTGATGTAAGTAAGATTTTTTAAGATTTAATTCTGACCATATGATCTATAGATGGGGTCAAATATCGGGTCTACCTAAATATTTTCCAACACAAAAACCATAATTAGGAAGAATAATTATTGTACAGCTGTCCAAAGAACAGAATCTTTATACAGTCAATTGAGTCATATTTCATTAAGAACACCGTGTTTCTGATCGTCAGATTCACAGATTCACTATAAAATAAATGAGTCTTTTATTTTATTGTCAATCTAACAATCAATGTGAAATCCTAACAAAGCATCTTTCCAGTCAATATAACTAGTTAGTAATTTAGCATGTCTTAACTCAAAAAACTAGAGTTTACCGTAAGGAAATGCTCCATTCATTTTTTTTTAAGTGTAGTTTAAGATTTTGACACAGAGCATTATTATTACATAGGTTAAATTCGAGACAAAATTGATCTTATATGTCTAGTAATTAATTAGAAGAATTCCAACATTTATTATCTTCTTCAGCATTATTTTCTCTCCTCTTGATCTCAAATTCCACATTTTTAGTAATTAATGAAATTGAAAAGAAATAACAGTAAAATTAATTAAAAATTAATATTTTATTAAATTTCCATAGCAACACTGAAAATCGAACAAAATTTTTTTTTTCCCCTAAAGTTGTCACTTATGAGGTAATAGAGGGAGTAATCAAGAAGGTTCAGATTCATACATGGGGCCGTGGATCCCTCCAGAAGCATCCATGTCTTTATATTTTATTGATAAGAAAAAAACTATCCAATGGGATATGATTGTTTCTAATTCAAGGGAGTTTATTGACATACACACGGATTTGATTTGCCTAAAAATTAGCTAATATATAATTAGTTTTGCATGGAGAATTTGTACCATGGTCAATATATATATATATATATAGTGAGAGTTTTTTGATAGACAACGAGGGATTAAATTTACTTAAAGAATTTTTTGAACTTGAAAAGGTGCAAAAAGAGGTTACATAGAAACGATAATAGGTGTAATTAATGATTAAAGTATAGTGTTTTTTTATTTTTCTATATAAATGAAACTGCTCATCTTTATTCTCTATTAACTAGAACTCATAATTAATAAGTCACAGCGAAAACGTCGTACTATTTAAGTTACACTTTGTTGTCGAAAGTATAGTATTAATCCTCATGTTATCATAAAAAATAAAATAAATTTTTATATTCACTCTACAATGTAAAATAGATAATCATTAAAATAATCATAAAGTACGATAATCCCATTAATTTTCAATCATTTAACGGTCTACAATACATATCCACGTTACATGGTGAGTTTTCAAAAAAATAGATATAGCCTACTTTCTCAGTTCATATTTAGTTCTTCATGATCTCTTTCTGCCTTTCTGCTACTTCACCTCCTCCACAAAAAGAAGTTAAAATACAGTGAGATAGAGGGAAAAGGGAGGTGATTTTTGGACTTAAACTGGTGTATGTCAAAACCAAATTAACCCAAGAAGATGCTCTCGTGGTTATAGGATCCTGCCATTAAAATACTAACGTGGCCTCAAGAGAATCACCCAACAGCGCATTTGTTGCCTGTTTTTTCTGCTCGATCAAATAGTTTTTAAGTCGACTGCTTCTCTACAGTACCCTTGTTGAGGGGCAACCGGAATCGCATCCCAGTACAGTACTCTCCAGATATACAAACTGACAAGTCATTCATTCATTGGCATGCATTCAGAATTCAACTGCATTGTCCATTTCTTGAAGCTTCACTTCACACCCTCTCTAGTCAAATAAATACCTGTCACCTATTTTCTTTTTATTATTTTCTCTTCTTCATAGCTTTCTACTTAGCCTAATAGTGCTATAAACATTAGTTAACTACGTATCATTTGGTAATTAATTAACAGAGATAAAATTATTTTTCCACCCTAATTAAGTCTAGGTGCTCCCCACGTCCATATATATATATATATATATATTCCAAAGGAAAATGCCAGCTGTGGATGATCGCGGCTATTTTGGATGCTTCAATCTATCAAATCATGTTCCAGTTAATCAAATTCTTCTACATGTAGATTCTACGCATTGATCATCTCTAATCTAGTTAAATTGCTCGAATTTATTGAGAGAATAGAGTGTTTTCTTGAATCTTTAATCCTAAATTTGAGTAAAGTATACTAGTATACTATAATATTTCCAACAGTTGTGCGAGAAAATCTTGCTGATGAAATCTTGGTCCGCCGTTTGTGCATGTGCGCCAAGTGTTTTAGAAGAAGTAATGTCGAAGATGTCCTCACGCACATGTACAATTTCATCATGCATGGGATTCAGCAATGTTAATTACTCATATTCTTGCCTCTTTTTCGGCAATTTCAAGAGATTTCTTCCCCTTTAACAGAAATATTTATATATGCAGCTTAATAAATAGTACTTGCATGACTTCGCAACATTTAATTCCCATTGATCAGCCCCCCAACCCAAAATTTGCATTTGGATTAGGAAAGTAGCAGGGTAATTCATCTGGTATTTTGCCTAAAGAAAAGATTCCCAATGTAGAAAATGAAAACATTGAGATTCCCCAGCCTCAGAATTTTCTTGGTCAAGTCTCTTTTGTCTCTATTAGTAAAAACCTCTAAAAAATTTATGGGTCATAGCAAGGGAAACTAGTTGTTGTAGACTATAGTAGAATCTAGCATAGCATAGGATATATTGTAAAGAAGTCCTATTGGTTTAGTCATGTCCCTGAGGTTATGAGTTCCACATGTGATTGCCATGTTGAGAATTTTTGTCCAATAATTAAATTTATGAATATGAAATTGAAGGAGGGATTAGACCGACAGCCAGCTTTCGTCGTTATTGTGCAGGCTAACGAAGACAAGAGAGGGATAAGATGCATGAAAAAAGCCAAATCTTCTATCATGACACCCAAAAAAAAAAAACACACGAATTCCCTTATTTTATGAACTTGTGCGGCAGACTTGACTGGGAGTCGATTGAAGACTCTCTAAAAGTAAAATAGACTTTTGCACGAAAAACTAATAAGTAAAATTAGTTCATATGATAAGTAAGGCAATCAAAAATTTAAGATTCGATTATTATTATCTTTAATTTCTTTATTTGGTAAGCGATATATAAGAATTTAATTACTAAAATATGAATTCATGATATACTCTGATTGTAAATAAAGAGGATAACCTACCTCTTTATAAACTTTTAAATGAAAAACCCCGAGAACAAAATCCAAGGGGACAAGATCTTATCATAATCTGTATGATTTACGTATGCAACATACTTTTGTATTCCTTTCTTTTAATTTGTGTGAGAAAAGAGATCAAGAGGTGTTAGAAGGAAGGGGCTGCAGGTTGTGGTTGTGGTTGTGGTTGGAGGGACTCTCACACGTGTGCATGATGATCTGGAGGAGGCATGGCTCGAATGGGCAGCTTATACGTGAATTGATTTCTGCATGATTCTAGTTGGAGGGCTTAAATGGCATATACATATGTATAATAAGATAACTTCTTAATCAATAAAACACTAAAACTCACCAATGTAAATTAATCTACTTCTACTAAATGCATGGAGACAATATCGAACGATCTAGTCCTTTTATAGTTTGGTAGGACATTTTTAGTACATTAAATCGATCTGAAGTCTTGTACTAAATGATTGAGGACAGACATTACTATGCTGTTAAAAGCCTGACTTGCGGAAATTCTTGACTGCATGATGGGTAAAATTTTGCTTTGTATGTATCCTGGACCACAATTTGGAGATTCTTGATCACATATTCAATTCGATACAATCAATGCAATATTAATTCTTAATCCGATCGGGAGGACTTTAGTTGTCTTGTGGATCAAGAATGAATAATTTTAGTGAGTAGCGTACACCACAATTTTCATTCTTGTTTATTGTACTTCACAAACTTATAGCAAGAACTAGAAATATTTGTTAAAAGCCAAAGTCGTGATAAAGAACCAGATGTGTTAATTGGGTCGGGCTGGTTCGAACTCAGCCCACCCAATCTTAAATATTATGCGCTGAACCTTATTTTATATGTGAGTTGAGCCAAGTTTAGACTTAAATATCAAACCCAATTTTACTATGACTTGAGTTTGGACTATATTGAATTGTATAAAATGTAATATATGTAATAACTAATTAGATACTAGTACTAATTAAAATATTTAAACTGTACAAAGTCCAAATTATTTTTAGTGAACTCTTCTCTCTTCTCTTTTCTCAAGTCTGAACTCTAAGTTTTTTATTCTCATATATTTATGCATTGAAAAGACAAAAGTTTTTTTCACTCATATTGCTATGAGGTCGGGTATGCCCGAACTTGACTCAAAATTCCTTTATTTTTGTGAGATGAGAATGAATATTTTTTTTGTGAACTTTGTGAGTTAGGTTCGGGTTCAACAATGTTATTTTTTTGAATAGATTGAGTTCGGGTATATTAAAATTTCAGTTCATATAATCTAATTGACAGTTTTAGAGACGCGTATGGATTATTATTCTTTATGATTATGAAAAGAAGAGTACACATCAGTGCAAACTGCTTTGCTCATGCTATGTAGTGATATATAGTTTTATAAAAGCTTGTAGGTCGCAGTGTTGTTATGTATATTAATTGTGCTTTTGCCTGCTCAAAAAGTTGAATAATTATTTAACCAAACTTGCAAATATGCTTTTCGTGTATAAACGTTTCCTGCCATAAAATATATGGAGATTTGTTTGTTTAACATTATTGATTGTCATTTGTCATTATGCTGTAGTGAATGTCTTAAGCAAAAATGATTTAGATATACTAGTTGTTTATTTCTCATTGAATTAAAGGCCAAAAAGCTTGTCAAATGCTTGGTTTGGTGGGTATGGAATGGGACGATTTCTGAGAGGAATTACTTTAATTCTTGGGTCTAAATCAAATTGGTTTTGGTCTTGTTTTGCTTACCCACCATTAATCATATACCCTTCAACCATACATTTTCTCTTTCCCTTTTTTGTTTATCTGTTACTTAATTAAAGCTTCAGTGAAATGGCTGTTCAATTGTTTTGTCTCTTTTCAACCAAAGCTAATATCCTCATTCAACAACTAGTCTTTCAATCACTCTTAGACCACTCCATTTGTCACTTTACTTTTCCATTCCTCTTGCTAAATATGATTATGATCTATAAACGGGCTAGATTAGTATGTCTGAAAGCTGAAACACCAACCAATCTATTCTGAGATCGATGTTTACACTTTGCTGAAATACTACAACTATTTTTTGTTGGGAGGTGTGAAATAACCTAAACACATCTTAATTTCCCAAGTAACAATTGCTTTATTTATTTTATGTTTTTTATTATATCCAATTCTTCGAGGACCATAGCCTTAGCAACCATGTTACATAGTGCGAGGCATATTCTTTTCTTTTTTTCCCTCTGGTTGAGTGAGGATGCAGCCTGCATATATGCAGTCGTACTGATATAGATGGCCGAGCAATTCAACGAGCAAATAATACAATTGATGGCTACTTCTCGTGAAAATCTAAACTCCAAATTGTTTCTGATATCTGGCGCAGACAGACATAATTTTGTGCACACATACCACACACACAGAGAGTGCAAGTGTATCATTGCTGATTTTTTGAGGATGAGAAATATTTGATAGATTAGATCTTTAACCTAATTAATAGATCTTGTAATATAAATTAAATCAGATAAAATAAATAATATTAATTAATATCAATAAGATTACGTAAAACTTAATTCTAATCACAAAATTTTTATAAACAAAATTCAAAACCGAATCTTTCTAACCATTTTTCCTAGATTATTATATGTAAGCATCAGCACATAAATGAAATACGAGTGTAATACTAATATTAAAGTGCGGTGACCCAAAGTATCAATTAAAAAAAACCCCTGATTCACTGACCAACTTCCTTATCTTGAGTATCTCTTGTCGGGTTCAGGTGATTTTAATCACCCAAGGAGTATTCATTACCATCCAACGTTTCAATAGGCCAAGACAGTTGCAACTTGAGCTGCATAGTCAATCAGCCAAAAGGGCTAGCCTGGCTCTCTAGAGATGCTGCAGTATTTTACTTTGGCTCAGCAAGATCTCAATAGGCAAGACAATTGCCTGTGTTTAGAGAGATCTAGATTTAAGCTCTTAAAATTGATCTGCTGGAATATTGAACGTTGATTATTGAGAGCATAGGTGCATCCGCCATGGCGTGGCATATTCAAGAACTGGAATTACACAGTTAACGTTCTATACGAGAAAAATAGGTGCTGATAATCTTGCAAAAAATATTGATTTGATCAAATCATTAGGGGCACTGTGTGATTAATTGCCAGCGTAGAATTTTCCTTTTTTTACCAAAGAAAACTGAGAAGAGACAACTTTCTCTTGCTAATTAATATAGAAGTTTCGGGAAAAAAACTCATTAATTACGTTATCAATTCCAGAGCACTCTCATAATTAATTCATACAAAAATTACTGAACTAAATTGCTAAAGTTTCTATCTGAAAGGTCCCCACTTTAAATTCCCTTGTCCTTGATCCGCATCAACCAGTTGGTTGCGTTTAGCTGGGCCAACCCAAAGCACTTGCACCTTTTGCTTTGGCGAACACTATTTCAACCATAATTCTTTGCTTGTGCTAAGAGAGCCACGACATCATATTCTTTTCTACCTAACGCATAATCTTTGTATATTGGATTTTTTTTTTCCATTCTAATTTTTAATCCTCTGGGTGGGCCAATGGGGAAAAGGAAGACATTTTAGGTAGACTCATCTATGATGTTTTTGTTAATCACCTCATAATAAAAACGCATTTCGTTATTTTGCAATCGATTCAACAATAGTTGTTAGTCACTTCAAGAAAAAAATTCTTTAAATTGATCAGTCATAAGGATCCTATAACCGAGTAATTAAGGACAATATATGCATGAAGTGCTTGTGAAAGAAAAGGACAACGCATGACATAATGACTAGAAGAATTTCACAGGTTAATTAAGCAGAATCTTTAAACAGAGACAAAAACATCATACAACAACAAATATAGAAGAGAATTGACAGTGGGGGGTGTGCAAGTCCCGTACCAACATAAATCTAAGAGTGAGAAAGAGACAGCTACGAAAGTGAAATAATGGAGTATTGCACTATCACGAAGTTTAGCATTTCTAGCTACTTCATGCTAGTACACGAGTAAATTTTTGGAAGGATAAAAATACATGAACTTGTGAGCATTAATAGTCACGTGGTTCAAATAAAAAAATAATTGACTTAACATTTAAAAAAAAAGATGAATTATGTGATAAATATACATATATATATATATATATTTTGAATTATTTCAACAGATATCATAACTCCTCCCCTCCGCAATACTATTAACAAGCGCATTTGTATGAATTAGGAAGGTCGTATGAGTGGAGTTCGCCAATTAAAATGCTACTTTTCCCCACTTCTTTCTCCGGCTCTTTATCGGCTTGGTAAAGAGTGACAGGACACAGGACTAGGCTTCTCTGTCTTCAGTAAGTGTACACGACAGCAGAAATTAATGCCAAAAAAATTAAAGAAAAAATAAAATAAAACTCCCAAGAATATAACTACCGAGTAAATACAAAAACAGCCTAGGAAAAGTCAATTTTTAAATGAATTTAATGAATTCCATAGTTAGTACCCATTCATCTCAACAATTTTATTTTATTAAATTAAAACGATATATATAAATATGAATCAAAAAATTTTAATACTTAAACCAAATCGATTCACTTAAAAAATTTTCGTCTGTGCAAGAATAAGAGGGAAAGAAGGCCTAAAGAGGCAAATGATAAACAGCTAGTACTCTTATTGATTGCATTTACTAGTAGCGTTAATCTCCATAATACAGACGGTTTACGTAAAGCTGACATGCTTCATTTAAAAAAGAACAAGGGGGGTTATTACTTAATATAGAATATAGAATACTAAAACTGAACAAAAAAGGTTCGCGGCAACGAGATACTCTATAGTCTTATAGTTTAACCCCCGAAAAAATAGAAAAATATTCCACTACTAATAAAAAGGAGAAAAAGAAAGGAGGTCTAACGGCCGTTAGCAAGAGAACTAACGGCAGTTTCCTTGCACGGACTGGGCGGCAGGCTATTCCCATTCCAGTTCCCGACGCAACAAGCCGTTGCACTAAGCCCGCAATTCTCTGTCCGTTAGTCTCCGTCAGTAACCGTTTCCCGCCAAACGGCAATGATTCCACGCCTCTCGCTTCCATTACCTCCACTTCTACCTTCTCCACTCGCGTAACCGAGACCTGTAAATTTCACAGCTGTCAATTAATTCACCAATTTAATTAATTATAGTGTTTATTTTCTTTTAAAATTTAAAAAAGGTTACTATACCTGGATTCTGACGTAATCGTTAGGGTTCCAGCAGAAAGCGTTACCAAGCATTTGGTCTACGGTTTCGGAGACGCCGTCGAATACAATGCCGACAATCGATGACGTCGAACAATCGCCGTTAGCACTGAGTTTTACGTTTGACGGACCATTGCCAAGAGACAGGACGAGGAGGTCATCGACGCCAGTGACGGAGGGAAAATCACGTTTGTTGTGGAGGACGTGAGTGACAGCAGCTGCTGCCGGATTGTTCATGACTAGGCCCGCCGTCAACAGCCAAGCAAGAGGTCTTTCCGTCGACTGATTTTAGGCTAACAGGCTTGAATACTGAAGGATTGGCTGACGTGGCACGACAGACCTTCCAGAGCTCGAAGTCGTAACTCGGCGACTCGGAAGCGTCGGCTCGAGAAAAAACGAACGGCGCGGAGCTGTTTAGATCGAAGCAAGGCACGAGGAGAGGCTTGCACGTGTCCTTCAACGTCAATTCCTTGCCTCTCCTCCGGAACGCCTCCTTCAACACCTTATCCATGCTCCTGCCAGAAAACCTCGGTCGGCGGCGGAATACCCCGACGGTCTTTGCTTTAAACAACTCCGACTGCTTCACCAGAACAAAATTGACTGCCTCCCTAGCAGTAAACAACGGACGTCCAAAACCGTCGTCGGCAGTGAGCATTGCGGCGTAGAGAGCTCCAATACCAGAGCCGGCGACAATATCGAAGAAATCAGCAACACGGGATTGAGAATCACCGGTTTTAGCACGGATCATGATCTTCAAGCAGGATCAAGGAATGACCGGCGACAATGCCGGTGGTGGCACCACCGCCATCAATACTGAGAATGCGAGTCTTCTTACCTTGGCAGTGATGCAACCACTTGTGCTCTAACTTAGAGAAGATCTCCAGCGTCATTTTACTCAGCTCCGTCCCTTCCATTGTTTCAGTATCTCCTTTTCTTCAGAGGAATTATTGTCCTCAAAAGCTAACTTGTAGGGAGGAGGGGGTAAGGTCCACGGTGGAGTGGAGGAAGAGGACGGTGTGGTAGAGTACTAGTACTCTAGTAGGGTTAGATATTTTAGCAACGGTACCTAAGGAGGAGGAGGAGGAGGAGGAGCTTGGGAAAATCCGTGAAAAAAGACGCACAAAATAAAGGTCACGTTATCTTACTCAGAAACATTAAATGGTGACCAATGCGCACTGCGTACTACTATGTGTTTCTCTGACCAAGCAGTTAAAATATTGCATTGGAGATGCCAGGGTGGGTAAGTGGAAGTCAATAAAGTTACCCACCCTGGTGAAGGAGAAACGTGGTTTAATATATACGTGAATTCTTTTTCTTTTTAAATTTTTATTTATTACATTGCAACTTACCTTGGCCTCATCTTTATTTTTTTTCTCCATTCCAGTCTCTCTCTTTTTTTTTTACAATTTGATCTTTTTTTTTTAATTGAATAGATTCATTTTGTATTTAAATTTTTTTTTATAATTTTATCAAAACAATTATCTCGTTATATTTTAAAAATTTATACTTTCCTATTGCATATTAATAGTTAAGTCTTTAGAGTATAAATTTTTAAAGTCGAGTTGTATAATGGGACGGGGCCTATTGGCTTTTACTGCATGATTGCTTGTATAATCTTTTTCGCTTTTTCTTTAACTCCGTGAATGTTGTTTAGTGTTCAGATAATAAATTTTCCAATAATATTCTTTTGTGAATTTACAGTTCGCAGTTGACTTTGCTGGGTTGCATTCACTACAACTATTTATTTCTTTCTTATTAAAAGAAAAAAAGAAATTCTCGCTAATAACAATCCTATGCACGTGCAAGAGTGCTTGATGCTTGTTCATTCATCGGATTCTGGGAAAGCAGTCTTACATCGGCTTTTTGGCCGGATTCAAACCTTTGGTTTCACCTGCTTATGCCTTGTGGTGTCGGGAGCGAGTGTTTGTGTCCATCTCCCTATATTTTGTTTTTGCCCCCTCACCCCTCTCCCTTTCTTTGTTTTATCCGTTGCTGTGCTGCACTCTTTTTCACCTACCTTTATCTAGAGAGTTGTTCAAGAAATCCCGTTTAGGAAGATATTTAATTAGGTTTAGTCCCGAGTGAATTCTTAAATCTTGTGATTATTATAAAATTATATGAATCATGTAATATCATATGATATCACTTATATTAATATTATAAGACATCACATAATATACATGATTTTTTTAATATCTACAAGATTTAAAAACTTACCGTAAATCAAGTCTATCCAAATATATTTTATCCGGTTTATGACTGCCAACCATGATGGTAGTGTCATGATTAGGAGTTCTAAGCTCGTCATTAGTAGAAATTAGTTGCACTTTGAGAGAATTCAAATTATGGCATCTTTCTTCCCTCTACAGCAGTAGAACGTCCACAAGCAACAAAGACACATAAACACCAAACACTATTCCCTATCATTTTCATCTAAAGGGTTTTAAAGGGAGATTAAATGCTATCATTATCATTACACTACAGGACCACGTTCGCTTCTACGAATCTCATGTGAGATGGCTTTAACCTTTACGTATCAGTTCAAAAAAATTTACACAATAACTAGGATTGTTCCAGTCGTGGGTAGCCACTCAACATAGTTGCTGCTTTTAATGATATAGAAAGTGTATAACTTCTCAGAGTTTCTACCTGTTTCACTACTTGGGTATACCATTTAGATTGGGACAATTGCCCAGGTACTCATGCATGGCAAGAACAGGAGACATGGAAACATGCCAGCTACTACAATTTTTGAAACCTTCTGAGCAGAGTATGCTTGTCTTTTCATATCCTTTTCTGCAGCGACTCCGATTCATGATAATGCCACTGATATCTTCATCCCAAACCCCTCCATAAAACACAACAAAGGGTCGATCTGAGAAAATCATCCTTACAATCATATTGTTGTGAATTCATTCATCAAGTTGCATCACCTGGACCCAAATTTAGTACAAGAATGAAATCGACAGACTTTACAATAACAAGAACAAGATCGTAGAAATTGGATGGTCACAATTTTACACAGAACAGAATCGACAAAAAATTATCCAAGCGATTCAAAAAGGATGTCCGGCTTATCCCTTCTCTACCTTTTTTACTCGAGTCCTCCATACAAATCCTATACAACCTTCAGGACTTCAGCAAACTTCTCAACTTCTCAAAACAACCAAAACTTATTGGCATACAGTAGACTGCCTCAAAATTTTCTTAACCTTGCCACCTTAGATCTGATAAGCAGCAATTCTTCATTTAAGATGCATCACATATGTACAGATAAATTTTAAATTTCAGCGACCAACTGATGAAAAGACAGACCAGCACTCTTGTTTTCCATCTCATATCTGCTGAACTTGTCATTCGTTAAGAAGAAAAGGAGATGGACCCCATACAACAAAGTTTGGAAGCATGGATAGATTAGCCATAAAAAGCAGCAAGAATACCAAATTTCTGTTGACCCTTAAATACCAAATCACCAATCCTCTTACATCATGATTACGTTGATCTATTCTGATTGGTATACTTCCCGTATTTTGTGGAGACTGCAGTATCAGATAGTGTTTCCCATGACTGCAAATATTAAGTAAGAATTGATGCCCTTCAATTACCTAGAGAAAAGAAAATGGAAATCAAAAGAAGCACATAGCACTGGAATTTGCCAATCACCTCCAATTTTCCTTTAGATCCACCCACGGCCAGCAGAAAGGGGCAATCATCTGAGAATGAAACAGAAAAGACAGCTCCCTGATACAAATTCAAAGGAAGTTTAAGAAACCTTTTGCATTATAACTTTATATACCAAACCAGCAAAAAATTCCGTATATATTCCATTGTTAGTTAAAAAAGAATAAACATGCAACAGAGACTAATATTAGAAGATGATGTACGGCTTTCGGATTTTTTGAGGCAATACATGAAGGTTGATTGTAGGACAAATCCCAGAGTTTTACCTGCACCACAGGAATGATCACAAGTGCTGATAGTATTCACGGCTGAATGCACAAGGAGAAGAATGGAGTCCAACGAAGGCAAAAAGATAAGAATTAGAAGAGATTAAAACGTACCATTTTATCCATGGAACCAGTTGCAAGAAACTACACAAATGCAGAGGGCAAAGTCAGTACAGAAATTAGTGGAGTTAGAGATTCAGCAGGGAAGAATGATGAAATAAATACATTTGGAACCAAACAATTGTATGAAACCGAACAGACTGCCTTGTCATGCGCATGAAGAGTGAAACTTGGCTTTGCATCAGAAGAGAGATTTGAACTAGAAGCACGAATATCAAAACCAGAAACCATGCCATTCTCAAGACTGTACCTGAAATGAAAGACAAATAATCAGAGAAAATCAGATAGTCTCTCATGAAGATGTACAATTCCTCGAAGTGACTTGTTCTTGTGCTTGCATGTTGAAGCAACTCAGATTGAGTCCAAAATAGGGGTGTAAATGAGCCGAATCGAGCACGAATAGTGCCCTACTCGAACTTGAACTCGAATTTTTTCTAATACTCGAACTCGAGCTCGAGCTCGAGTTCGAAAAATTTGACATAATTCGAGCTTGCTCGAAAATAAGTAAAACGAGCTCGAATTCGAGCTCGAACTCGAGTAGTTCGACTTTTTCGTAAGCAAAAGATGTAATTTTTTAAAAAAGTATGGACATTTTAGTAATTTTACATATAATAAAAAAATTTTAAAAAAAATTATATAATGCTCGAAAAGCTCGACGAGCACTCGAGCATATTATACATATGCTCGAGATCGGCTCGTCAAGAGTTTCGAACTCGAGCAGGCTCGACTCGAACTCGGTCAACTCGAGTTCGAGTCGATGTTTTTGACCGAGCTGCTCGCGAGCTGCTCGGTTCGTTTACAGCCCTAGTCCAAAATGACGGATGGGAGCACAGACCACAAATGACTTCTCAGCATGTGGATCCCATGCCAAACTTTCAACATCAGCAGCAACTGACCATTTAAGCGTAGTTTGTGAAATCCTTGCATCTTGCTACGGTTCATGATAAAATTAAGCTTAGATCTTATAACAAATACTAGAAGACTAAAACATAAGAGTACATTGCCAACTGAGTCAAAACATAACCAGACACGGATAAATAATGTACCACAACTACTGAATGATCAAAAGAACCAGTGAGAAGAACTTGTGGCTCAGAATGATTCCACGCAACTGTTTGAACCTGATGACACATAGAAAGACTGTAATTCATTTCAGACACACGGAAATCTTAAACCATAGTAATTAAGAATAAAAAATGCAGACTACTTTGAAGGCCAACAAGAATATTTGTGCTTAATTTAGAACCAAAGTTCCCTATTTGAGTTTTGCAACTAAAAGAAAGAATTATTTACAAAGAGATAAAGGGAAAACCATCATTCGCTATGGTTTAAGTAAGAACATGATTACAAGTAAATTCAATTCTTGCCTTGTCTGAGTGGTGCTCCATGGTGTCACAGCATTTTCCAGTTGCCACATCCCAAATCTCAACCAACTTGTCAGCGGCAAGTACATTCCTGTACATTGGTTCACAAGAAAAGTTCAGAGGACATTAAATTTCTAAAGATGTCCAACTAGTACAAGCAAATGCAACAAGTAAAAGAATATCTAAGACCTGTACTCATTATTCCAAGCAAGTCCTAGTACTGAATCAGTATGGCTGTCATCTTTGTATTTGACAGATTTCTAAACCAAAAGAAAAAAAAAAAAAAAAAAAAAAGAGAAGGTAAGATGAATAAACATCAAAGTTTTTTATAAGTTATCTCCAGTACAATATCCTAAAAATTCCAGAAAATTATTACACATATTTTACAAAGTGGCAGTTGGATGTAAGTGAGTAATCCCCTTTTTTTACAAAGAAAAGATCCACACTAAAAGGATAAAAAAAAGGCAATCAACTGTTAGATCAAATTCTCTCTCTTTCTTCCCTTTTTTCCTTTGTTTTTCTTTGTCGGTTGGGAGGACCAGGGGCAACAGCTTTTGCTACAGGACGTAAAAATCACAAAAGGGCATGATAACTGAGGCAAAATTTTGGAAGTGAACCTTCTTTCCTTTCTTTATCTTTTCAATAATCCCACCTAAAACAGCAGATGGTTGTACTTCATCTATCTGAACATAAGAAAAGCACAAGGGGTTAATCAAAGTATCTTCAAAATCAGAGTAGAAAAATAATCCACAAAATTCAAACTAGAATGCACTTACAATATCAAGGTCCCAGATTTCAATGGCTGGTTCCATTGAGCCTACAGCTACGAAGTTCCCTATCAACAAGAGCAGTGATTTTTTTGAGAAATCAAATAATTTATCTGTAACTTCATAGGAAAATAAGTAAGCGACACAACTGTAAAGAAACCATTCAGAAGCAAATGAATATCCTTTCTTTGAAATGAGGACTCATATATAATCATAAGAGAGTGAGGGAGTAGGATTTAAGTGGCCAAAATTGGCTAGTGTGCCTTGACAAGCTAAAACGTTTCCCTTTTCTCAATAGTGCTCCTAAACCAAAGATCATTACTGTTCCCTAGAAGCGTGGAAAGAATGACCAAGTAATCTGATCTCAAATGAAAGATTTGATCATGGTGCAATCAGGCCAACTTGATGTACTCATGCAATGCACATCATGAGTCACCTGAACTGATTAGCAAGTACTATGAGGTAATTGATGCAACCTTTACAAAACAAACAGAAAAGCAGCACTGATAACCAATGCAGTAACCACAGCAGAACACTAAGATAACTTAAGTCTTCTTACTAGCACTAACATGAGAGAAAAAGAAAATCTGAACTAAAGTGCAAAAAAAAAAATTAAAACAGAAGGAAGGCAAACAAGCACTTAGCTGAATAAACTGTTGCCATATATTCCCTCATTATCGTAAAAATATGTGAATGTAGTTCACAGTATTCACATGGTTTCAAACATCATAAGCATTAGAGTAAAAGAAGTCAACAAGAAAATAGAATGGATAAAGTATACAATTCATATAGAACCATCAGCATAACATTTCCTTGAATAGTGTTCCTCAAGACAAAATAACCTCCCACCCAAAATAATCACAAAAAGAGCAAGAAAATTCCCCCTCCACACCCCCTATGGTCTGTCTCTTAAAAAAATCTCATCTTAAAAAAAGTAGCCCATGATACTTGTAGATGCAGCATCCAGAACTGAACAGTAACCATACCCTTTTCCCCTTCCTTGAGTGGGCAATGAAGCAATGCCAAACAGAAGGAAAATGCAGGAATAACAATATCACGGTGGACATACATGTTAGGATCACCTTCTTCTGAGCCCTCCAATATCCACACCTGGTTTGAAAGAGTGACCTCAATTAGTGGACTGCTAATCTTGTCTTTTAACCTCGGGCCCTTTTTGAGGGAGGATATTTTTTTTTTTTGGGGGGGGGGGGGGCAGAAATGAACAGGTCTTAAGAAGCCCACATTTATCAAACTAACCATTACGTACCTCCAGATGGCTGACATCATCCTCATTACGTGCACAAACTATAACAGCATCCTCAGGATTGATGGTCATATCTTCGAGCTCTTCAGAATCCTCATCCTGAAACAATAATCCCCATGAGCATATACATAACGAAATAAGAAAGGTACCAGTAATGCTGGAAGAAAATGTTTAGGTAGAAAACTGAAATTCTACCATAGAAAACAAGGGAATAATTACAGTAAAATTAGCGAATAAGAAAACTTACATCCTTATCATTCAGAAATGGGTCCATCTCATTATTTGGGTAATACAAGCTACGAAGCCCCTCACCAAACAGCTCAATCCCTAATTTCCATGAAAGAAGAAAAGGTGTTTTCATGTAGCTCAATCCCTAATTTCCATGAAAGAAGAAAAGATGTTTTACTGAGGAAATCATGTAACACGCAAATAAATGGAGAAATTTAGGAAGGAAAAGATACATTTTATTAAGTTATCTATATGCAAAGAGATAAGGATACCACTACAAATACAGTAAGGAATGTTGCACATAAATTTAAAACATCATATACCAATGCTTGTAGCTTAAACAAGAAGCATAGGAAATGGTAGTGATAAATATAAGACGTATTTATATAGAACTCAAAGACAGAAATTCAGGAGAAAAATCAAACGACGATAAATAGACAAAATAGTAAAAATAGTTTAGCAATACGAAGATACCATCATCTTCTTCATCATAATTATCCATGTCTAATTCCTTCAGTGCATCTGTTATGCTGTCAGTTTCTGCATTTGTGCCCTTGGAACCTTTGCCTAACGCATCTGCAGCGGCAAGAGCTTGTGCAATTTCATCATCTCGCTTGGATGCATCAAGATCCATACCCTCGTCATCATCCCTATCGTTTTCACTGTCTTCTCTGCAAAGGACAAAACAGAGAAAAGTAAAAATTAAAAAAAAAAAAAACACAATCAAACTAAAACACAGCACAAGTTTTAGTTATAAAATGTGATGATTTAACCCTTATATTTCCTAACTGTAGGCTTCGTATGAATCTAAAAGCAACTGCTTAAGGCAAATCCACAGATTTGGCCAATAACTTCAATTCAAATTTTGCTGTGTCACATACTCACTCAGGCTAGATATGATTTCATACCAGCAATTTAAATGCAGCAGATATCCACATTGTTAAGCATTCCAAAATATAAAACAAAATATCTTAACCCATAATGGACTATCACTATGACTTCTCCATGTACAATTCAGCTAAGTAGAAGTTAATTAAGTAATAATAACGATAGTTACAAGATGATCAACAACCTAAGTAAATTCATTATTATTATTAAAAAAAAACTCGCTGAGTCTCGACAAGGCCATTCTTCAAAATCTCCTCAATCTCTTCTTTGGAAGGCGGCTCTGCAACTGCTGGTACTGGCTTCGTACAAGGCACCTTTCGGCACCCACGAAATAGCTGAATCATTCTTTATCCTTTTATTCTACCTTGGAATCAATAAAGCATTCTGAAACAATATGAAATTCATGTTCATTTGACTTCTAATCTTTTCTCAGGTCTGCTTGAATTGAATCTCAATCAGTTTTACAATGGTAATTTACCTCAGAATCAGATGCCCAACAGCCTCTATTTGATAGCGGCAGAGAGCCTCAGCTTTCTAGGAATGAAGGCGGAGCAGGCGGCGGTCGGTTGGGTGGGTGCAGATGATTCCTGTGGTGGATGGCGGTGGAGGAAGACTGAGCCGGAGGCGTCGAGAAGTTTGAAGGTTGGATTTAGGTGAATGTAGATTAGAGGGGTTTTACTTTGGGAATTTAGGAGAGAAATATTTAAAGAAATGACATTTGCAATATAAAAAATGTAACACGCATTTATTTTGAATAATATAATTTTTTTTTTACATTGTAAAAGAAATTAAGAGGCTTTTGGTTTATGTATGAAGGGAAGAAAATAAAAATTAATATTAATGATATTTATGTACATTGTTTGGTTAATTATTATGAAATTATTTTATAGAAATAAAATATTAAAAAATATATATATATTTTTTTTATTTATGACATGAATTTTGAATTTTGTTAACTTATTAATATAATAAAATTCATTTCTTATTTAAACCAAACAAATAAAGAGAAATAATATAAATTTATGCGGATAATAAAATTCATAAGGGAAAATCACAGAAATAGTCCCTCAACTTTTGCACTTTAGCTAGAATAGTCCCTCAACTTTTTTTGTAGCCAAAATGGTCCTCCAACTTTTATTTTGTAGCCAAAATAGTCCTTTCATGTGAAATTTATAAAAAAAAAAAAAAAAAAATTATGGAGACTACACTATAAAAGGACTTTTTTGGCTAAAAAATAAAAGTTAAAAGACTATTCTGACTAAAAAAAAAGTTGAAGGACTATTCTGGCTAAAAAGAAAATTGAGGGACTATTCTGGCTAAAGTGCAAAAAATTGAGGGACTATTTTGACAATTTTTCCAATTCATAATTCACATTTTGATTCAAATTTTAATTTTCAAATAGAACCAAACACCTACTTAGTTTCTTAAAAAGTTTTAATAACTTTTGCTAGAACTCTCTCTTAATTTCTCTCCCAACTTAAAGAGAAAATATTGATATATTTTAACACCTCAAATTGTTTTATTTATCGTATCATATTCTTTCTTCACTATACTCAAAAACAAGAGAAAGTATTTCTCTTACTTTCTAAATCTTTATTTTCACTCCATTTCCCTTCGAATCATATTGACTATTTGAGTAGTGTTTGGACTTTAAAATTAACCAACCTAATCTCTTTTCTTACAAAAACAAAATAAAAAACTCTCTTACACTATTCTTTTAGTTAACAAAACAAAATAAAACTGAAATATGAAGGTAAACATTAAAATAAAATATCACTTTTACATCTAAAACAGTACTATGTTTTACGTACTTTTAATTAACATCTCATTTATCGAAAAATATCAATATGTTGTATTTTTTTTTTCTTTTCTTTTCTTTTTCTTAAATGTCCACGGTGCGATGTTATTAGCGCCCAAAGCCAATTAGTTGTGTATCTTTTTTTGTATGATGAATTATGTATCTTTAAATACAATTAGAGAAACTAGGCCTAGTTTTTAATTTTATTTATAATTTATGACATGAATTAATAGAAATAAAATTATATAAAATTTAATATTAATCACAAAATTTACAAGTGTGTTTATATTAATAATTTTCTACTGTTAGTAATGACATTTATTTCCGTACACGTCAATGAGTTTCCTCAGAGCCAGGGGAAGTGGCTAAGAGATTAGATTGGGCCAAATATGAATTCAATTGGGCCCTTTTAATAGGGGCCTAATCTGTTCACCAGCCGTGGAACATTTACATCGTCACATCACTCACATGAATACTTAACAGGGCAACGAGAAAACCCCGCGGCCCGCCTAGATTTACCAAGTAGGCATGACTATAGTTTGGGTTGAATAACCATCAGTTTCGATTCTATAAAGAGTTGGAATTGGAATTGAAATTTTAAAAATTGGTTCCGATTTTGATTCTAGAATTGGAAATTCTAATTGATTTTTTTATTCCAGTCACGGTTCTGATTTTGAATTTTTTAAAGTCAATATACATTTTGGATAATACTAAAAAAATTAATAAAAACTAAGATTAAAAACAAAAATATATATTTTATTTATATTTCAATTATAAACTTTGTTTTTGAAAAAAAAAATACACTGTTACATCATTAATCGAACCATTAATAATTAAAGTAAAGATACATTTTAAATAATCCATACTAAAAGATAATTTTAAAAAAAATTAAATACATCAATTACATTGGGATATATATATATATATATATATATATATATATTAAAAAATTAATAAAAGCTAAAATGAAAGACAAAAAATTACATTTTATTTATATTTCAATTGTAGACTTTATTTTTGAAAAAAAAAAAAAGAACACTATTACATCATTTATTGAACCATTATATAAAATTCAAGTAAAGATAAATTTAGATAATTCATACTAAAAGAAAATCTAAAAAAAATTTAAATACATCAATTGCATTGGCATATATATTACTCGGTTCTAAAAATATAAAATCAAATCCGAAATCTTATTCACGGCTCCAAAAATCGTCAACAATAGTTCCAGTTCTGGTTCCGAAACCATCGATTTTTGGCGATCCAATTCCGACTATTCTAAAACTAGAAAAGGAACCGTGGCCACCCATAAAATACCAAGGAATAAAATTCAAGGCGTGACAGAAGTTAGTGGTATATTTATACAAGCCCAATAAAAAAAAGAAATGAAAAGAAAAAATAGACAAAGAAAAGAAAGAAGAAGAAAGAAAGGAAAGATCACCATTTGTTTTAATTTTTTTTTTTTAATATAGTTCAAAAATAGAGTAACTCTTAATTTACTACATCCGAACTTTTTTTGGGAATCACAATTATATGCAATTCAAATGAAAGTATAATTGATTTTTTTTTTTTCATACAAACTTATTAGATATGAAAGTTGTATTTATTTGATTTTTTTTTTTTTTGCACAAAAAGCTAATATTTACTACTAATTTGTCACACATTTAATAGTCTAACTTACTGTTATATGTATCCATTGGAAATTTGAAACTCGTTCATTTAAAGGCTGACAAGCATGTAAAGCCATGAATTCCTTTTTTTTCTTAGAAAGACTAGGGAGCCAATGTGCCTAAATTCTTGTGAGGCGAATAACTTCAAACTTAAATTGTTTTTTTACAAAAATAAAATAAAAAAATACAAGAGATTTAAGTAAGGATATATAGCTATTGTGAAGTGTAACTCATGTAGTAGTAAAACATTTTACTTATGATTTATTAATTATGAATTTAAATTAATAAGAGAATAGGTAGAAATATTCTATACATACTGCTCAAGGGGGAAAAAAGTAAGGATAAGGCTGTGTTGGTTTGGACTAAAAATATTTTCAGAAAAATATTTTTCAGAAATTTTTTTGGTACAAAAAATCGGAAAATATTTTTCGGTCGATAAAATATTTTCCAATTTTCCTTCCTCTGGCTGAAAATAACTTACAGAATTTTTGAGCGTAAGTTATTTTTCGAATAATTCAATATTGACATTAAATCTCAAATACTTACTTTTATAATTTCATTTGCTAAACTTATTTTGTTTTCAATTCTTTTCCATTCGTTTTCTCTTAATCATGGGTCCCACACTAATATAACTATCATTATGCATATTTTACTACTACATTGTACTATCATTTAATTTTAAACAAAATTAATCTTTTATTAACCACAATTACTTGTAAGGTATTTATTACCATTTTTATAAGTTTTTTTAACTTGTATTCATAAAATTAAATATGAAACCGTTAAAAAATTTTATTTCAAAATATTTTCATTTTGTCAATCGAACACCGAAAAATTATACGAAAATTTGATTTTTTCATGTAAAATATTTTCTAAAAAAAACAAAAAAATATTTTCATTCCAAACGAACACATCCTAAATAGCATACTTTCACGCCATGTGTAGAACCTACGTAGTTTATAACTATCATGAAGTGATGAAAGGTCAAGTAGTAGATTCTTGGCCAATTGCTTATTTGAGCTTTTTTCACAAGCTTTTATTCGTTGACATTCCACCCGTAATACAAAACGAGGTGCAGATATCATACAACCACAAGGTCCACAACCAACATTAATTATAGAGTTACTTTGAATCTAAGGGAATATATTCTTGCATGGTACCAAGATTATAGCATAAGAGAAAAGAGCGATCAACACAATTAGAGCAAAATGCATAAATAGTTATCAAATTATTAGGTTACTGCATATAAAATTATTGAATTATTTATTTTGTAAATTTGGTCATCAAACTACTTTAAATGTATATTTGGAGTCATTGAGCTATTTATTTTATAAATTTAGTCACTAAACTATATTAAGTTTGTATTCTATGGTGACTACATACACACTTAAGATAATTCAGTGACCACATTTGTAATGGAATGACTCTAAATACACATTTAAAGTAGTTCATCGTGATCAAATTTATAAAATAAATAATTAATGACCTTGTATGCAATAATTTAGTGACCATTCATGTATTTTGCTCAAATAATTAAGCTATTGATGAGCCAATTTGGTGGCATCAATTATCTATCCGAATCTTTAAGTTTTGGCTATAAAAATGAACGCCATAATACAATTTTACTATCAAATCAAGACATTTGGAAGAGGGGTCTTACATGAAGATAAGAGACTTGTTTACTAGCCAAGGATGACTTGCCTACAACCCTCCAAGGGGATTGATCAGGCTCTTAGATTGGGGCAATATTATCTAGTCCTAAGCAGAGCAAACGCCCTGGTTTGGATGCCATGGCAGGCAAGTCATCCGGGCTATGTTGACAGTCTCTTCTTTTTCATGCTAGACCTCTCCTTCCCCCTAAAAGAAATTTTAGCTACCATGTGTATATTGGATTTTCATTTCTATCCGACTTACCTTTTCTAAAGAAAGAAAGATCCAATCTGATAAACTCAATTTACAAAAACATGAATATGAAACAGGATTCATTTTGTAATGTGGAGTGGGTATTCTAAACGTTAGATGATTGTAAAGTAATTACAACGTGGAGTGGGTATTCTAAAAGTTAGATGAAGAAGGCCTAGCTTAACTTCAAGGAAAGTAATTCAGCCCCTAGCTCAATTACTTTAAAAATTACTCAACCCCTTATGGTATCAGAGCCATCCCATTGATGGAAGAAATGGGTTTATGAAGGTTCTTTGATCATCTATGGCTTCAGAAAATAAAACTCCTATTTCCCTTGATCCTTCTCCCTCTTTTAGAGGTTCTATTGCTAGTAAGTTAGACTACTTATATGAAATTGATATCCTTCCAAAAAATCATAAAAGTAATTACTCCGAAAACAGGTAAGGACAATTGCTTCTCGGTAAATTAATGTTGGCTTGAATTAGCTTTATAAATTGGATACACTTTTTTGAATTTTATACCAAATGTTCTGGTCGTTAAATTGTCATTCACAGGGCTAGCATAAAATTTTGAAAACCTTAAAACAAAACTCGAAAACAAAAGATGATAACCACGATTAGACAAGTTGATAAACGGAAATCAGTTGCATGATAAATAACACCCCAAATAATCCTCTTTCTTCTTTTTTTTCACTAAAGTCTAATAACATGTTGCTGGAAAAATAATTAAAGACAAAGATCACAACTGTTCCAAAGCTAGGATATAGTAATAGTGTATGTCACTGAAATTTTAAAATAGCCTACCAAATTAATACTACTATAAGATATCAAACTAGTAAACGTGCAATATTTATTTTCCTAAGAATCAATTCCAAAAAGGAGTAACGCAAGCACCAAAGTAGACAACAAGAAACTAGTATTCATCGGGTCCTTGGATGAATAGAAGGATGAACCGCCATTAGTAGCCGGAGCAGGAGCGGGAGCGGGAGATTCAATAGCCGGTGAGGGAGGAGTTAGCCATGTGGGTGGTGGAGGAACCCGGATTGGTATGGGGCTTGGCGAGGGATGTGTGAGGTCCAGGGACCCTAATATCAACCTTTTGTCCGGATTCACAGTGCCCCGTGAAGTTACTAATGAAGTAGAAATGGCCTGGCCTCCTTATGATGAATGAATCGTTGCCGGAGGTAAATGTTGCATAAGCACCGGTGGAATTACATGAGTTGAAATTCTTGTGAGTCACTCGTACAACGTTGTGAAACTGTTTGTTGTATTCAAACACTACGAAAAAAAAGTTTTTCATCAGTGTACCTGTTGCAATTCCATTACATCAAGAAGCCCAAGAGAATAATATTCATTTTTACCAAATTTCTGTCTTGACCTAACTTATAATATCACCAATACTTACACGTGCATTCAAATTTATAAATATTATTATATTAGAGTATATATATATTAAATATACAGGTATTATACAAGATATTGGTACACAAGGATAGATAAAGAGAATTCTTTTTCTTTATCTTTGCTCTAAATCCGTTTCTCTCGTACAAAAAAAAAAAGGAAGAACGACGTTCAGAAAATAACAATAAGGCATATTAACTTAATTTTTGGAGTAAAGTAATCACATAGGAAACAGCCACACAAGCATTATGAATGAAAATGATAGTCTTTTTCCGTTCATAATAAAAAGTAAAACAACGTAAACGAAGGCCTTACCGATGATGTCTCCGACGTGGAAAGTCTTCGTAGCATAAGTTTTGTAATCAAAATGGCCAACGTTTGTCCAACCAATTGAGTCACCAACCTTGTAAACATGACCGTTTGATTTTCCACAAACGATTATCATCAAGAAGAAGGAAAAAACTACAGCTTTCTTGGTGAAAACCATGTTTAATCACATAAACAATTGGCTAAAATCTGAGTTCAGAAGGTTCTAAGCAAAAAAGGTCTCATGGGTTGTTGATCGATTTGGGTAGCCCGGCTAGACCATATATGAGAAAGCCAAAGGGCCCATGTATGGAAAGAAAAATATTTGATTGAAGATTTCCATTTCAGTAATGTATCGCGTCACGTCGGCGAAAATCTTTAAATCAATGATTCTCTTACCATAAATTCATCACAAGGCATGATCAAAATTGAAATCTCTTGACAGATTTTCTCGATCGATAGTAGCTGGTGCAAGATAATGTCCATCCTACGTCAAATGCAGCTGTTAGTTCTCACCTTAAATTTAATCTTAATTTTCCCCCGAAGTTTTTGTGCGCTCTTGTACATGTAGAATCTTGGGAAAGAAGGAACCTAGCTAGGTATAATTAGGAAATTTCGCTTAAGACGATCACTCACATAGCAAACTTGAGAAAATATTCAGTTTAATAGCATATTAAATTATAGAGACAAAGTCATCTTCATATATATTAATTTTGTATATATCTAAAACGTTCTATAGAATTTTGTATAAGTTCGAAAAATCATTTGTCATTACAAACATACATCAGGGAAGCAAGGCTTCTCTCATTAGATCAGAATTAAGATCTTAGAAGTCAACATTTATATTTATGTAGTACGTATTCAGTAGTGAACCATCTTTAAATAAAAAATATTTTGGACATTACAACCATGAACGTGTAAATTTTGGATACGAACTCTCAATATGAGATTATAACAGTAGTTGAAATAAATTAAAAATAAAAGAATTTTATTACATTTTAATTATTTAACGATTTTAAATATTCATTCTGCATTATATAGTAAATAACAAAGAATTTTTATGGAGACCCCGGCGTCCAGCGACAGCAATTAAAGCAAAATTTTTCTTTCTTAATCTATTATTTACTTCCTTTTCAGGGATTTTTTTATTCACGGCAACAAATTGGGCTAATATATATAACTGTCTCGCAGGCTCCAACTTATGTACTTTTGGTTATGGATCTGAACACTGTATTAAGAATGGAGGTTGGAGATACGTTTTTTCAAGACTAAACTTAAAAGGCCAAGGCCCAAAATTAGTTAAAGTACATAACATTGTCTGGATCTGACATCTCAAACTTTGTCAGGTGGAAAACTTTTATAAACGATTCAAAGGAGAATTCTATTGTATTTTAGTTAAATATTATTATTTTTTAGAGAATTATTTTTTTATATTTTAAATATTTATACGATATAATATTATATATTTTAAAAATTTATATTTAAATAAATAATTTCTTTATATGAGATTATATAATTTTTCATAATTTTATTAAAATATTATATTATTATACTTTAAAATTATATTGTCCACACACCAGGTTCACCTTTTTCTTCGTTTCCTTGTTTTATTTTTCCTCTTTTTAATGTTTCTTTTACTAGAATTTATTAGCGTATAACAGTATTTACAACTATGTTAAGCTTGGTATTAAGGTTTTAAGGGTTTTGCTGCAAAACCCTTTATTGTTAAACCCCTGTTGAAGAAGAGGCAAGTTGAATTTTCAGATTTTCTTGACTTTTTTTTTTTTTATTTCTTTAAATTTGAAATATTGATTCTTGAATTATTTTATTTTATTATTATTATTTTTTTTTTTGAGAATAGGAGTCTTGATTCTTGAGACTTAATTATACTAGTTTACATTAATGTGGTGGTGTTGGCAGTCTTGATTCCTGAAAGTTGGTGCCTTTTGAAATTTGATCTTTTATTTTTTTCCTTGTTTTCTTGGGTTGAATATTCTACAGACAAGAAGTCTTTAGGTGTGGAACTATAGAAGAAATAGGAGGTGAGAAATCTTTCATCGAAGAAGATGTTGTAAGTGCTTTCTGTTGTCCTAATTTTATATAAAGTTTTAAGTACAACTGTAAACGAAATAACAACTTCCGTTTATCATGCCAACACGGGTAAGATATGTTTTATCTTTTGCAGCTTTATTGATCTATTGAAGGTAAACCATGCTGTTGAGGACTAAAAAATTTTAATGACATTGATTCTGTATATCCAAGTTTTTATTTGGTTAAGAAGAAACCTTTGACATGTCTTGTGATTAGTTAACAGAAAACTTAAAATGTTTGTATTGCTTTTGAATATTTGGAATAACAGCAGATTTCCTTTTCTTTTACCTATAGACCAAGGAAACCTGAAATAGTCAACCTCATCCGGAAACTATTTTTTATTTTAACACATCCATCTTCATATCCTTTGACTATAATTACTATATGAATCATCCCATTAAATCAATGCATGCCATCTTGTGTTTATTGGTTCACAAATGCCATAAACTTGACCAATATAGCAAACTATTACTTCCCATTTCTGACATCTCAAATAAAAAAAAATGTGCTCCTCAGACCTTTTATGCTCTTATTCTTGACTTACTTTATTTGATATTTCTCCTGGCATCTAAACTTGTAATTTCTCCCCTCCTTTCCTTCCTAGGTGGAGTACTACAGATCACCAACCAAGTTGAAGAGCATAGCTCAAATAAATACTCCTGATGCAAGTTCACTTCTGGTGAAACCCTATGACAAATCTGCGTATGATTTTATAATTTGTACTTGAAGAGCTGATTTGGAATGTTGCAGATGTATTTGTTACTTTTTTCCACTATCAACTTGAGGCCCATATGAAATTTAACTAAGTATTAGAATTGATTAATCTTCTGTGCTCCTTGTTCAAGGAACAAAGATGAGAGGACATTTCCGAATAAAAGAGCATTGGCTTTAGCAGTCTGATCATGGAAAGAACCTTTGAATGATCAAGTCATATTGGATTTTGTTATGCGAAATGATGAGTGAATTTCTTGATATCTGAATAAACTGTGTGGAATTCATTTGACGAGTATTGTGTTTCAGCTTAAATGCTATAGAGAAGGCAATTGTCACCTCTGACCTTGGCGTGACCCCGAACAATGATGGAGAGGTTATAAGATTGATACTGCCTCAACTGACATCAAAGAGGAGAAAGGTATTATTTGCTTTTATGCTTGTTGAAACAATTGTTATTACAAATTGATTCTGTCATTAATGTAGTTTGATGATACATTGAGAGTCGGTGTTGATTCTCTTGTGCTGTCCTTTAATGGAAATACATGTTGTATACTGCACTCATGGGATTAGATGCCGTTATCCTTGTTATTATCCTTGTTGTTTCTTTCATAGATGCTAACAAATTTTGATGCCGTAGTTGTTAGAAAGCATTTGCTTCTAATTGTCAAAGCCAATTTTACATTCTACTCGTACACAAGTGCTTATTAGTGCTTGAAGACAGTCTTCCTGTTAAAGAGTATTTGCTGACATTTAGAAGTAGATAATTGTTTCTTGATACTTCTGAGTTCAGGCCTTGGTGCCTGCAGAGCGGGATTTAGGTGTGGAGTTGATGGGTCTTACTCAAACTTAATCTTTTGTTATGACTTGAACAATGAAGTCCTCCAACAAAGATGAATTATTCTGTGCATTTTAATAGCCTCAATATCTGAACTTTGATATTTTCTTCTTTGTTTTTCATTTTGGTAGGAGTTATAAAAAATGTGGCTAAACAAACTGAGGAAGGGAAGGTATACTTCTATGCATCATAAAATCGTTCGACATTGGTCAGCTATTAAGTAGACCTTTTTTCATTTCATGGTCCCTTTGAACTATGTGACATTTGGTAAGAAGGTACTGAACATTTAAGTATTTGCATCAGAAGAATATATATCTCTGGTGTTCAGATAGTTGAAGTGAGGCTTAGTTTAAACAATATGGCTATTTCTGAGTTTGTGAAATTCAATGAGTTGAAGAAATAGGTTTAGTTTGAAGAAAATGTTGATCGTAGTGATCGTCAATGAATGATACTGTAGAAACCGAGTAGTTATGCGTGTGCTAATAGGTCTTCATTTCAATACCAACAAACTATATTATCAATAGTATGCTTGATATCTTATCAATTTCTACAATATGTTAATTTGATTTACTTGTCAAATATCTCTTGCTGGAAAACTAAGTTAGCAGTTTTCTTTACTTGTTACCTTTAGGTAGCATTGAGGAACAAAAGAAGAGATGCCATCAAATGCTATGACAAACTTGAGAAGGTCTGTATTTTGTATATACTCTTCCCGCTAAATTAGGATTTCTCACTTGTTGCTACCTCCATGACTTGCAGGAGAAAAAACTTTCTGAGGACAATGCGAAGGACCTATTTTCTAGTGATTTGCAGGTATTTAATTAATATGATGCTTCTCCCTAGTAACAAAACTGCTGATTAGATTCCCCTCTTCAAGTAACTGCTGTACTTATGGAATAACCTTTATTTTTTTAGTGACTTCCAGTTTTTCTATTATTTCCTCTTCTCAAAGATAGAATTTTGGTTTACGTTTAGTGCCTTTCTCTTTTCATGTCTCATGGACACTTTAAGTATTCTCTTGATTGCAAAATTCTGCTGTCAATTTTTCCCCGTCTGTTTGCAGAAAGTGACAGATGAATACATGAAAAAGATTGATTCTCTATACAAACAGGAGGAGAAGGTAATCTTTCACATCTAAAATGCTGTTCTTATCTGGAGACATATTTGAATTTATAGTGCAACTGTTCAGTACCAGAAAAGTAGAAACTAAAATGGTTATAAAGCTTCTCAGTGAAAGGGTGTGGAAGACTAGGGGCTAGGTGGAAAATTTTGATTTATGTAGTGCCTGATGCTGTATGGATAATTAAAATGATCTTTATCCGCCTACTTTGCCTGATTGTATGTGGATATGATTGAAACTTTTAAACCGAATGAAGAAGGAACTCTCTTAGGCTGGCTAATGCATCTTATAAGCTAAATCAAATATACTTTTTCCAACTGCTTCATGTGAACACTCTCTTGAATTCTGCTTTTCTGGATTCTTCTAAATGTGGTTTTTACCTTTGACGTTTTTTCAGGAGTTGTTAACTGTTCAATAACAGTTTGTGAATGGCGATATTGGAAATGTTTTCTGCTGCGGTGAACATCAAAACCCACTTCCAATTCTCCATCACTACCCTTCCCAAGCTCTGTGGTCCTGTGCAGAGTCCAAGCATACTCCTGTTTCTAAATCTTTTATACATTCTTTCATCTGGATTTGCATAAAATAAATAAATAAATGTAGATTATACTTTTAGGTTCATGAGCTATATATTTGACCCTCTAAATATTGTTCTGTTTGTGAAGCTTATCGGTACCTATTTCACCATTCTTGTAGATTACCTGGAAATTGACATGAACCTTATCAAAAAATTTCTGTGCAGCCACGAGAACATATCTTCTCAGTACGAGGTGCTTGGAACAATGAGTTTGGATTTTCATTTTTGTTTTTTTCTGGATCCTTTTATGCTTGATGTGTCTGTAATAACTAATAGAATACATTAGCAAAACACAAGTTCAAAAAAAAAAAAAAAAAAAAAAAGTGAATTTTATAACTTTTTGAAGTTTAGGTTAGAAAAAGAATTCAGGGAACCTTATAAAAGAAAGTGTCACGGATTGGGGGCCCGATGGTGATGGATATAAAGTCAATGAGATAAATGCTCCTTTTATTGGCCAAGATGGGCAACATGCTTTTGTGTTTACTTCTTATATGTAACATGGGTGTTGTTGTAAAAATTCTAAAATAGCTTTGATTTACGGTGAGACCTTATTGTATAAAATTTTTGGAAAATTTTATAATTTTTTTTAGAGAATCATTCTTTTATGTTTTAAGCATTTGACTATAATATAATATTATACATTTTAAAAATTTATATCGTATAAATTCTTAAAATCAAAAAAAGAATTTCTTAAAAAGAATTGTATAATTTTTCATAAATTTAACCACATCACTTTAATCTACAATATAGTACGGTAGATTGGATTCGCTTGAAAATGACAATTGTTTTAACGCATGGACCAAACAAAAAAAAAAAAACTCTTATTTTATTGAGCATATGTCCTTCTCATTTTAGTTTCAACTTGAAGGCCCAAATGTCATGTGAATGTACAGGGCAACTTTTATGGCCACCTCCAGATTTTAGTTCTATTTCTCTTACGTCAGTGTTCGTCTCAACAATAAGATTTATCATGCTCATTGAATAATTAATGGGTTAATTCAAATGAGTTTTTTTTATTAATTATTAAAATATTATTTATATTCAATTATTATCATAAATCTTGTTCGTCTCAACGTTAAATATGAAAAACTTAATATTATTATCTAATACTGTGCGTAAACAAATTCAGCAAATAAAATTCCTCAAGTCCTTGTAATCTATACTTTCCTTGGAGAGAGATCTCATACTATGTGGTTTATCAAATATCCCAGATTCTAAATTCATCCCGCTATTAGAGTATTAGGTACCTCATTTTGGCAACTTTATATATATATATATATATATATATTCAAAAGAATACACCACTTGCTCTAAACCTGGTGAGTTGGACTTCGAATAGCAGACAAAGACCACTCCTAGCTTCCGTTTTTCTTTGACTTCACAATTTTAACAAATACAATAACATTCAGAGGAAATTACTTATGTAATCCCAATAATAATAATAAAATGAATTTGATTGTTTAATTCTTGGGTCAGAGATTAATAATCAAATGTTGTCTTGAAGTAACCGCAAAACTTATTTATATATCTTGTATGGGCTTGCATTTTACTATTAACTAAATGCTGTCGAATACTTATAGCCTTTTAAGATTGTGGAGAGAGATCCATCTTTAAAAAAAAAAAATACAAATAAAAATAGATGTAAAGAAAACCGCAAAGCATTCGTAACCTCTCTATCGTCCCATGATATGTTTGGAAATTGGTACGCAGAAATGCATATTGCTTCCACGTTTACAAATAGTAATTTGGTAACCTAATCTTCTCAATTAATTAATCAATTAATAAGGAGTGTTGTACAAAAAAGATACATTGAAAGCTTTGGATCAAAATAAATTCCCTCCTCAATTGTCAACAAGGGTGCAACTGGAGAGCACTAATAATAAGGAGGTGTTTGGTTCACATTCGGAAATCGGAATTGAAATAGGAATCATAAACTCTATTATTGGTATGGGTTTATATCATTCCCCCTTACTAGTTCAGTTTAACATAAGAATGAGTTTCATTATGTTAATAAGTTACTCAACTTGAAACCTATGTCATAAGTGGGGAATGAAAGTATGTATTTTCTAACACTTTCATTCCCATAGAATGATTCCCATAGTGTTCAACCAAATACCATCTATGGGTATCATTAATTTTGACTCACTCCATTCCCCCCTCTCATATCCATAAATCAAACACCTCCTAAGTATTAATAACAAGTAATTAAGCCTCCTCCTAGTTGATATAATTTATATTTCCCTTTATTATATTTTATGCCAACCATCTTGACCAATTTATAGGAAGGAACTAATATATATTAAACAAAAAGAGATGATATATTCCACATCAGGAACTGAAATTTGAAAGTATTGCTGGATTCAGTCCACAAATCCCATTATTTATGGGTCTCCTTCAACATTTTTTTAAACAAATGAAAGCGATTAGACGAACTTGGACCAATATTTTATAGATCTGTACTGAAATTTATCTTTCCTTCACGCGCCGATGAATTTTAAACTAATGAAAATTTTGTGCACTTTATTCTTTTCATGTGCAAGTAATACTATCAAATGTAACTAAACAAATTGAGCAAAAAAGACAGATTCCTTCACTTAGCTTTTAATATTTAAACTTACAAAAGAAGTTTAGTTCTCTCCAATTATACGAGATGTTGGTGGTATGTGCTTTTTGTAACTTTTCTAGTGAAACAATAATTATACTACTACTATTTCTTAAAGCATATTTATTCGCCTAGAAGATGTGAATGCAAATACGTAATTAATATAAGAAACACTGCAAATCCCTAGATATACTACTAGAATAAAGATACAATATTTTACATTTCTTACATAGTAGTAGTACTACAAATTTTGCAATGCTTTAAGCAAAGGGAAAAGCATGTTTTTTTTGGGGCTCATATATTATTAGAAACAGTTCCTGTCCCGCTTTAATAATAAATAAAAATACCCAATTTCTAAACTTAATCAACCTTTTAGGCTTTTGGTCCAACAAAAAGAAAAAAGAAAAAAGAAAAAAGAAAAAAGGAATTAATGAAGCTCTTAAAGTTTTCATGTGGTCAACATTATATTGCGTAGTTCATCTAACGGTTTACAACTTTGGAATAGTTAAAGTTGTCAATATTTCAACATCTCAAATAATGATCGTAACTTTGAATCTAAAGTCGTGGTCTAACTCAAATTAGGGAGTAGGGCTCAGAAATTCAATTTAATTTCAAATCTGAACATGTATTTTAAGGGAAAGACTTAGGTAGATCTGGTCTTTGGTCTCACTTGTAAATCTTGTGGTATGGATTAAATGTTGTGGAATCTATGACATAAGTTGATGTAAGCAACATATTATAAGATTTAATTTTGACCGCAGGATCTACAGGTGAGGTCAAAAACCGAATTTATGTAAGTTTTTTCCGTACTTTAAACATCAAAACAATTGACCTACATTTGGGAGAATTACTAAATCTTAGTTTAAAAAAAAAAAAAAAACTAATGCAACTGTAATATTTTTCTTAGAATGAAAAATAATTTACGGTGTATGTTTGTTTCTTTTTTATTTCCCCATTTCGTCAGCATAAGAATATACGTTTACCAGTTCAATGTGAAGGATTTACAATTTTATAATGAATATATATATAAATTTTACAGTTACTTTTAAGAAACTATTTCATTATATTTTAAGAATTTGTACAGTACCAATGAATATTATGTACTTTAAAAATGTATATTATACAAGTTCTTAAAATCAATAAAATAATTCCCTTAACGGTTTGTAAAATTTCCTATGTAAGTTACTTAACTAGACATCTAATCTTTTTATTTTAAATAAATCACATTTTAAAACTACTCTTATATTACTGGAATGTGCAAAATAATTTTGTAACAAACATTTTATTGAGAAGTTCTGGGAACCGCAATCAAGCGGATGCTACAGGCATTGACATGTTTGAAACATGAAATTCTTTTTTTAAAATGAATAGTTAGTAGCAAATTATGACAACGAATTATAATTTAAATTGTTAAAATAAATTTTTTTATAATGTATTGATCATAAATTCAAGTTATTAAAAAGGTAAAAGTGGGAGTAGATTTAAAACAAAATAAAATAAAAAGTAGCGAATTATACTTTGTTGGTTGCAATTTTAGAACTTGAAAATTCTATAATAATGGGGGCAAACCACACCATCTTAATTCCTAAACGGTACCTTGTTAACTTTTCCATTCCTTATTTTACTGAGAAAAAAACAAAAAACAAAAGGAAAAGCAAATTACAGAAGTGACATCTGATTCGACACGTAGTCCTAAGGCAGAGATAACAAGAATTAACCACCGCGGCCCCACCGCTCTTGGCTATTGCCACTTGAGGGTTGAGAGTTGAGACAATCGCCAATGCACTTTTGCCGTCACATTTACCTGTACGGGCCGAGATTTTCTTTACGCGGGACCCGCTCTATGGTAACTTAACTTTTGTAACGTAAAATTTTATTTTATTTTTTTAAAAAATGATAGACGAAAAGATTCCTTTTTCCTCTTTGGCTCTAGAATTAACTAATTTATTTATTATTACACAAATAATATTAAGATTAAAATAATTTCTTAATATACTAATATATTTTCTAATTAACTTTTTAACTTTATATACATTGCATCCCAACAAATCATTGAGGTATTAATTCAAAATGATATTTTAAATTATTATTGTCCAAATAAAAAGTGCATATGAAATAATCATTTCCTATTTTGGGTTTTTGGCAAATTTTAGTTATCTTTGAAAAATTTTATTAAACCGAATATATCTATATAAAATGATAAATATTAATAATGTGTTACTAGATTCACAAAAAACTAATTATATAAAATTAAGTATAATTGATAATTTAATATAATTTTAATATATAATTAATGTTGTTAAGTGATATTAAATTTGTAATCTTATAAAATAATTTTTCTTAGAACAAATTGTAAAAATAATCATTAAACTATTGACTTGTAAAAAATCAAGTCACCCAAGATTAGGCTTGTCAATGGATCGGGTCTAGACCCAGACCCGATCCGACCCGTACCCCTTTATTCGGATCTGAATTTATAACAAATTTTGATTATTCGGATTCGATACGGACCCGTTACCTATTATAATAAATGGGTCGGATCTGAATCTCGGTGTTCCGACCTGATTAAGACCCGGATCCGATTAAAATATTTAATATATAATAAAATTATTGTATATTAGTGTTATATTAATTTATATGTATATATACATATATATTGTGTAAATTGTCCATATAATTTATATTTAATGTAGAACATATGCATACATATTAATTATGAACTCAATACTTTTGTATAATTAAAAAAAAAAAGAAAATTCTATAAGTTGTAATAATTTTATATATAATTTTAAAAGTTATAAAAAAATTATTAAGAACTGGATTCGGATCCGACAAGACCCGACGGATCCGAGTATAGATTTATTTTTGTAGACCCGTTCCGATTCGAATCCGGTTATATTAATCGGATCCGATTTTGAATATATTATATCCGACCCGAATCCAACTCGTTTACAGACCTACCCAAGATCCGCCACACACCCGTTCCCTGCCACATCCCAGCTACTCCCTCTCCCTCTTTATATATATGCCCATTCCACGCCCTCCCTACCCCTTCCCGCCACCACTTTTCCCACCCTACCACCTTCTTAGCCCCTTTTCTCCCATACTCTATATCAACTTCTCCATCTAGATAAAAAAACCCGTTCAACATAGCCCCATACCCCATGATTTGCCGGCCCCAACTCCCACATCTCCTATCCAATGGCTCTAGTCCTTTCCAACCCCTTATACCCTTGATTCGCCATCCTAGCCCCCATTCCTAGAACAACAACTATTCTTAATTCCCCACAATCCACAAAATTTCCATGAAAAACCACACAGTACTTTAAATATTGTAACTTCATCCCAAACTTTTCTATTTTTGTTTTATCACCCAATTATTATTTTTTAAAGATATTTTGACAAGTTTATCCCTAAACAGAGTAGGCAAAGACTTAGGTAGACCCGGTATTTGGCCTCACTTGTACATCCTGTAGTGTGGATTAAATTTTAGAGAATCTATGACATTAGTTGATATAAGCAAGATTCTTTAAGATTTAATTCTGATCACAGGATCTATAGGTGGGACCAAAAATCGAGTCTATCTAAGTATTTTCCAACAGGTACTATTTTGCCATGACTATCTAAATGGATGGAATGAGCATGAATATATGTATTTAAATAGTTTATTGACATTTTTTGCGAAAAAAATAGTTAAGTAACCTCATTTGCTATAAGCGAATAATTTAGTGACTATTTTTATATTTTGGCATTTTGCTCTTTTCCTTATTGAACCCAAATGACTTTTTCTCAACATAAATTTGAAATTACTTTGGATTGCTGTGAAACACTAGTAAAAGTAAAACCTATTACTAATTATTCAATAAAATTTGTTGGTAATTGATTATCATCTAATCACAAACTCAAATAAAAACACAACTCATTTTATATTTATCTTTTCATATTTAGCTTAAACTTGACTCAACAAAAATAAAATTTAATACAAACATAAATATTCTTTCGAACTCATACCTGAATATTAATAAAGTCAAATTAAGAAAATTACTTAAGTGAAATTTGATAACTATAGTGTTTGATTCGCTTCATACTAAACCTTTTATCTAATTTGTTTAGGTTTGGAGGTAGAATATATGTGTATATATATATATGCTTGATAACATATAATAGTATGCTTTAAATAATTATGGAATCAAGCCAATTGGTCGAACCATTAGAGTTGATTGAATAGTTCAAGAAATATAACTTAGCTAGAAAATATAATTGGATTTGATTATGCCAAAATATTATACCCAATGATAATATTACACGTGGCTCCGAGCCCGGGTCTACTAAGGGTATTTTATTAATTATACCCATGTGGTTCAAATAGGCCCGAATGGATCAGGTATTATATATTCAACCTACGGATCGATCCAACCCATTGGTTTCGGGTATAAATATCAAAATGACAGGTCAGATTCAAAAAAATTACTTTTCTAATTATAAAAGCAGTGAATTCTTATTGAATTTTACTCTCTGGTCTAAGTACTGACTTGAGAGTCGGAACCTATCGCGGGGGATAAAGCCCCACTATTTTTTATTTTCAGGTGGACGTGGGTACTACGCGTGGTCCTAACTTTTACTTTGGACGATACTGCACACGGGCTAACCATTGCCCAAAATTTTTGTATCAACATTTGGACGTCGTCTGTGAAAAAACTGAACTAAAAGTCAATACTAGCACATGGCACCTAGCATGCGTAACACTCATAGGAACAATGCCGACAAAGGCATAGAAATTTTAGCTCAACATTACTCCGATCGATCCTACAGGGAGATGGATCTGCAGGGGAAATACGAAGGGGATTCCGGTCCCCGGGTTTTGGACAAGGATGAAGAGATTCACACGTTGAGGCAGCAAAATGCTCAGTTAAAGGAAATGCTCATTAGGCAGCAATTGGAGCAACACCTATCTCAAGGCAAACAACATATTCGCCATTCGGGTAGCAATCCCCTGATTGTCCATCCCCAACTTCATGCTGGTGAGCGAGAAAAGAGAACTCAAGGAGAGGGGAACAGAGGACCAGGGAACTAACTCCAGTGGGGTCCGCCCGACAGGAGCACCCTCATCATCTGTCAGGTAAAAACGAACGGGCCAAACTGCCAGGCTAGAATCCAGAAGAGTGGCCTCATCAAGGCCGAGTAGTACTAGGGAAAGGAACCCTAGGTGAAGCAGTATTTGTAGCTCACGAGAAAAGAAGAAGCCAAGAGAGGGACCGTACTATGTTGGTAGTCCCCGAAAGTGAAGAGAACCTAAGGAAGAGGTTGGAAGAGTTGCAAGTTAGAGTGGACAGAATGGACGATAGAGAAAGAAGGAGTACTAGATATAAGTATTCACTTCCCTTCACTGACGATATCATGCAAGAACCTCTCCTAAAAGATGGCAGACTCCCCACTTTAACTCTTATGATGGGAGCACTGATCCATGGGAGCACCTGGATGTTTACCGCTCCAAAATGTGCCTCCAAGGAGCGTCTGATGCTATCCTCTGTCAAGGGTTTCCCGGAACCCTCAAGGGCACTGCCACAGACTGGTTTCGAATGTATAAGAAGGGCGACATCAAAAATTTTGATCAACTGGCAGACTTATTTTTAAATAAGTTTGGGAATCAAAAAATGATTCCAAAGACGAGAACGCACTTGCTTACACTTGAGTAAAAACTTGATGAATCGCTCATGGATGTCATTATGTGGATAGGTTAAAAAATGATACTATTAGAATCCAATGAGCTACAGAAGATATGCAAATCATAGCCTTCCAAATTGGAGTGAGACCAGAAAAATTCTCCTTCGACCTCAATTTAAAACCTCCGACTACTCTCAGTGATATTTTTCGTAGAGTTGAAAAGTTTGCCCAAGCAGATAAAGGTGAGAAAAAAGAGAGAGAGACTGGAGCAGGTAGAGCCGAAGGTAAGAAAATAAAGGCTAATGGTATAGCTAATGCAACAGGGCCTTCAAAGAAGAGTAATGTGAGGGACCGGCTATCTATAGCCGTGCCCCATAAGAGGAGTCCCGAACCTCCTAAGGCCTACACTCCACTTAATACCACACCTACACGAATTCTAGCAGTGATTGAGAAGGAGCCCTATATGAAGTGGCCAGGAGCAATGAGGAGCGACCTAGAGCGTCGCAACCAAAATAAGTGGTGTTACTTCCACAAAGACCACGGCCATGATACTAATGATTGCATGAAACTCTCTCCTTAAAAAATGTAATCGAGGACTTGATCCGAAGAGGTTATTTGAAACAGTTTATCCATGATTAAGAACGAAGTAGGTAGTCCCCAACTGAACACCTAGAGAAGGTGTTACCAGCTAAGCCTTAAAGAATAGTACACCTAATATCTTGTATAACTTTTCATGTACTTTCTTAGGCCATGCTACACCCTGTTTAAGGTGAAATTTGCTTGTACACCTTGCAAACATCTTATTTTCAATAAATGAAAATTTTCTATGTCTTTTTATCTTTTGAATATTGTAATTAACTCTCTACAATAAATAGTTCAATACAAAAGAGGTTGAGCAAGAAGGATCCCACATACTCAAGTTTTTCAAAAGTATTTGTTCTTCAGGACTCAAGTACCTTCCAGGGTCACATCACACCTCTAGAAGCACAAGCTAAGTCTCACTCCAAGAGTGAGATCACCCTTCCGAGGGTCAAATACTCATTTTTCGGGATCTCCTCATCCTTCCGAAGGCAAATCTAGAATCTTCCCAACTGAAAGCTCCTACAAGCTAAGTCTTACCCCAAGAACTCATCCTTCTGAGGGTCAAATATCTCACCCTCCGGGATACCTTACTCCTCCGAGGGCAATTCCATGGACTTTCAAAGTGAAGAACCTATTACATACCTACTCTCCGGAGTAGGACTTATTCTTCCGGGGACAATTCCATAGACTTTCAAAGTGAAGTACCTATGTCATACCTACTTTCCGGAGTAGAACTTACCCTTTCGGGGCAATTCCATGGACTTTCAAAATGAAAAGCCTATTACATACCTACTTTCTAGAGTATGTCTTATCCCTCCGGGGGCAATTCTATAGATTTCCAAAGTGAAGTATCTATGTCATACCTACTATTCGGAGTAGAACTTACCCCTCTGGGGGCAATTTCATAGACTTTCAAAGTGAAGTACATATGTCATATCTAATCTCCGGAGTAGGATTTACCTCTCCAGGGGCAATTCAACTATTTTCAATGTGATATACCTAGGTTGTACCCACTTCTCGGAGTAGGACTTACTCCTCCGGAAGTAATGCCAAGATCTTTTAAAAGTGAAATACCAATGTCATACCTACCTCAACAAGGAGGACTTACTCTTCCGAGTGTCATCAATGCAACATTCTGAGGGACCGGAAGCTTGGGGTAAATATCATTAAGGTCCTTGGCTCACCCCGAATCCTTTATAAATTTTTCCTGGTAAGACGGAGAAGTCTCACCCCTGCACTACTTCGCTCTCAACTATGTGTTGAAATTACGGCGTGGCTATTCCTTACCTTGGCTAGGGAATGGGGGCAAAGGAGGCATGCCAGCACATGAGGTAGTGATATTGGACAAGTTCACTCTAGGTCTACGCGGTGAAAAACTACACTCTTTGGATATATACGAGAAAAAATCAAATCTCCTGTACCTATATGGTGGAAGACCTCAGACATCACTAAGTATGGGTTGCTGAGTTCTGTCTGACTCAGGGACACCTCCAGCATTAACTATGTATTTACTTTAAAAATTGCTATCCCAAACGGTTCTGTCGTTGTAGCAAAAAAAAAAATCTAAACTATCCGTAGTTTATAGCAAGATTATTGTTAATATCCTGGTCATCATCAAAGGTTTGGTCGTCGACAATTTTCGCATGGTCGTCCTTAACGTCATTATTGGAACAACGGTTGATTGGGAAAACGGAGGTACCCATGTCTGAGGAAGAATTATGGTCGGCTGAGGAGAATGGTGCAAAATTGTCACAAGAAAATTCGTGGTTTACTTTGGATGTCATGGAGTTGGGATTTGCCATTCTAAAATTTTTCACAGTATTGTTCTTTTCCGTCGTGGATTTTAAGCCTAAGCGTTAAATCTGTGGAGTGAAATTCTATCTGGCTGTGGATTAATTATTTAAAATTCAGTCCCGGGTTGATATTATTGTTAGCCATGAGATTAATTGCATTAAAGGATTTGATAATTAAAATACATATATTTGATGGTCTTGGGATAGTCACATTGACGGCTGCAATATGATTAAGACCTCAGAAATTGATCCTAAGGCATGTTTGATTAAGAACATACGGCAATGACTTAAAAATAAAAAATAAAAAAAGAGTTTGGAGACTTACTTTGAAGTCACGTAGGTGACTTGGGAATAGTCCTAATGGTACTGTAGTACTTTGTTGTGGATAAATAGTAATAGTACTGCTGTTCCCTCGACGTGGAATTGTCGTACTACTGAAGCAATCCAAAATCCTAAAATTATGGGATATTCAAGTAAGGAATTCTACAGTACTATGGGGGTTTCATAGCAATAAGGAGTTCCACAGCAGTAGGGAGTTCCACAGTACTATGGGGGTTTCATAGCAATAAGGAGTTTCACAGTAGTAGGGAGTTCTACAGCAGTAAGAAACTCCACAGCAGTAGGGAGTTCCACAGCAGTAAGGAACTTCATAGCAATACTCCATAGCAATAAGGAGTTCCACAGTACTACTCCACAACGGTAAGAAACTCCACAATAGTAGGAAATTCCATGGCACTATTCCGCAGCAGTAAGGAAGTCTTACAGTATGGTACCTGTGACAGAGAAATTCTAAGGATATTTACCGTAAGAAAAAATTCTATACAACAATCTAAGTCATGACTCAGGTACACTCCGGTGTCTTTAATTTTTTATTTTTCTACTCTGGTAGATAAATTTTTTTAAATAATTCTCAAATAATTATTAAGAAATATTTTTCTCTGAAAAAATAAATTTTTAAGTCATAAAATTGGCTCCGATCAATACTACAGCTTCGGTCAGGGTGCGAATACGACATCAAGTATTTGGAATTCTCAACCCGAAAAATTTCGACTTGAGACTGGAAGACAAATTATGATGCCAAAATATTATACCCAATGACAATATTACACGTGGCTCCGAACCCGAGTCTACTAAGGGTATTTTAGTAATTATACCCATGTGGTTCAAATAGACCCGAATGGATCAGGTATTATATATTCGACCCACGGATCGATCCAACCCATTGGTTTCCGGTATCGGAGCCACGGGTCTACTAAGGGTATTTTAGTAGTTATACCCATACCTGTGGTTCAAATAGGCCCAAATAGATCAGGTATTATATATTCGACCCACGGATCGATCCAACCCATTGGTTTCGGGTATAAATATCAAAGTGACAGGTCAGATTCAAAAAAATTACTTTCCTAATTATAAAAGCAGTGAATTCTTATCGAATTTTACTCTCTGGTCTAAGTACTGATTTGAGCGTCGGAATCTATATCGGGGAACCAAGCCCCGCTCCTTTTATTTTCAAGTGGACGTGGGTACTACGCGTGGTCCTAACTTTTACTTTGGATGATACTGCACACGGGCTAACCCTTGCCCAAAATTTTTGTATCAACAGGATTCAAATGAAAAATTTTGAGAAAAGAAACTTTAAGGAGTAATAATATACAAAGACTCAAGAAATTTAAGGAGGAATTTAGCAAATTGCTCAAATGATATAGTAGGCTCCACAATAATTTGACTCCGAGCATTAAGCTAAGCATATCTTAACAAACAACCCACTGCATTTGAAGGGTGGGTGGGACCCGCGTATATGAAAACAAAGAAGAACGATGACCGGTATTTCCATCAACCCCAGCCCATCCCATCCCCTTCCCAACCTCCCCACGTGATATTGTTGTGGCCACGGTGGAGTTATGAAAGATGAGATATTTTCCTTTATTTATTTTATTCCCTGGAGTTAATCCGACGTGGCCTAGGGGCCCTCCTTATTTAACTGTATACTCGTTCTCCACCTCACGCGCCGATCCTGAGGAGAGACTGAAACCGAAACGTGAGAATTCGGATACAAAATGATAGATTTACAAAGGGGCCACGTGGCATTCGCTTTCTTTATTCCAACACAGAAAGTGACAGTTCTGCCACGTAGGCACCGATTCATATCAACCGTCAGATTAAAATTCCCATCAACAGCCCAGATGCGATTCCACTCTCCCCTTGCCGTCCGGCACGGCACAAGAGTAGGTTTCGCGTGAGTCTAACAACAAAAACAAAAATAAATAAATAAATTGGAGTAAAATAAAATAATACTAAAAAATGCAACCACTTAAAAACAGAAAAGGCAAGTGAAAGAAAAAAACAGATGAGATGAGATGAGGGGAGAAGAAAAGTGAAGAAAGCAAAAAAAAAAAAAAAAGACAGAGAAGCCGGAGCGAAATATTCGAGTTTTAAATTTTTAACCGGTGGAGCTATTGCCGGAAAACTGTTAATTTTGTCGGAAAATAGCAAAGGCTGATGGAAAGGAATAGAGAAGGCAGAAGATGGAGTGTATGGCTTCGTTGAATGGAATTGGAGTAGCTGCAAGACGACACCGGATTACTTTTCTCCGAGAATCAACTGGTATGAGCCGATTTATAAAAAAAAAAAGAGAAGAAATTACTCGTATTTTTTGAAAAATTGTTTATATGTTAAATTTATTTATTTTGGTGAATTTTGTGCTGTTCTTTTGCAGGGGTGGAATTGCAGGGAATGGTGAGGCTAAGAGATCGAGAACGAGTACAGAAAAAGGACAGAGATAAAAATCGAGATCCTTCAATGATAAGTCTCAAAGCAAGAGGAGGAGATTGGGGAAGTACGCGCCGAGGATTATGGACAAGGACGTTGAAGGTGGTGGTGGTGGTGAGGACAGTTCGGCGGAAGATAGCTTTGACGAAGACTTTGAGGAATTTGACGGCGGGAAGGCGCCGTTGTCAACTTACCATAGGACTATTACTCTGGCTTCAACTGTCAGGTCGTCGCCGGTGTTGAGAGGCTCCGATCAAATGATTGGCGTTCCTGTCCCAAGAAGAGCTCGCTCCGGTCGGACAATTTGTTTCCCTTCACTTTTTTAGTTACTCCATTACCATCAAATTCTCACTTGAATTTGATTGTTAGTCTGATATATTTTTTTTTTGGTTGGATATTGCTGCAGCTTCAGTAAAGAGGTCACATGAGTATTGGAACTCCGGGACCGGTAGATTTGGGGAAGAGCAGAGCCGCCGAAGACTTGTGCCTTCTCCTCTGAGTCGAAGTATCAACGGTTTTCCAACGAGGAAGAAGATGGTTTGTTTTTTTACAAAATATTTATCTTTTTCTTAATGCGAGTGGCAATTCCAGTTTGATTTATTGTAGGTGAAGTTTCCTCAATTAGGAGGTGAATGACAGACGAGATTTGGAATTTTTTAAAAGTATTTTTTGGGTGATTTTTGCAGAAACGAGTGGAGCCTATAACTCAGATTCCCAAGCTTGCTTCTGCAGAGCCTTCTTCGTCATTTCAAGACGATATTGAGATCGAGGTGGCTGAAGCTCTGTTCGAGTTGATGAAGCAATCTCAATCTCAGTCCCAGTCCCAAAGCTCCAAGAAATTTGAGAGAAGCAGTGATAATAATTCCACGGGAAAGTTTGATTCAATTTGCAATAAAGCCGTTGATGACAAATCTACTTGTTCTCCTATTACTTCTGCAAAAATTGCTCCCCAGGCTTCAGATTTGCCGCAAGAAATGAACTTCAATTCAGGTCCCCTGCTTGATGTTGGTAAGTGTTTTTCCCGGATTTGTTCATTTGGGAAATAACGGAATAGGAGATTTCCTTTATCAAGTGCAGTTTTACAGTTAAAATCCATTAATTTTATTTTTTTATTAATTTTTTGGGAAAAAATACAGGGTCAAAGAAGAATGAGGATGAGGATGGTAAAGATGGGGAGAGTTCAAAAGTTTCAGCTTGCAACGTGTCAAGTATTGGAATTAAAGCTCATAATAATTCTTTACCAAAGTTGGAGAAAATGTCGTCTACTGATATTGCCTCAGATGCACTGAAGTATAAAGTAGAAAATAAAGTTGGTAAAGCGAAGGATCCAAAGGATCAAGCCGGAGAATCAATTGGTGGGGATGAGGTAGTGACCAGGGTGCAAGTGGTTGCCCCAAAAGAAGAAGAATCTCGATCATGTGCTAAATCAAATTCGGATGATTCTACTAATTCCTCAGTGTCAAAAGCGTGAGCACCTCTCAAGTTTTTCTTTTTTATTCCCCCTATTTTCTCTCTGTGAACGCGATCTTCCATGTGATTCTTTTACTTTTGAGATATATAAATATGCAGCAATTTCTTCTGGCTGGGCCTGATCAGGAGTTCAAGAGCAGATTCGGTTGAGAATAGGAGGGAGGCCAAACTTGAGATTGATTTGATGGTGAGAATGGCCAGAAAGTTATAGAAATGAAATCTGAATTTGATTTTTCCTTAGAGAAAAGAATGGTGATATTTATGTTTTTTTTGGGACAGGCTCCTTTACCGATGCCTTCATCTCCAGAAAGAGAGAGGGATGGCTTGACTGAAATTAGTTATGGTCATAAATTTGTGTCCCCTGATGTTCAAATGGTAGGTTGATGTCTGCATTTTCAACTGCATTATTTTGGCATTTTGCTGTTTGATTGAGAGTTTACTGGTAATGAATTATCTACTGCAGAAGAATAAAACCATGTCAAAGGATGAATCCTTAGTGTTCGGAAAGGGACATGAAGAGAAGCAAATGCAGACAATTTGCAATAAGCAAGAATTTACAAGACTTGATTTTGAGAAGCCTCATAAGATCAATTTCTGTAGCCTGGCCAGCTTGGTCAGAATGAGCAAATTCAGTGCCAAGTTCCACTTTCTGAAGGGCTGGATTTCGGTAATCCACCAACCAATCCTGAAGTCTTAAAATTTCAACTTATCTCTTTTTTGTATAATATGTAATTTGCGTGACATAAATTTTTACAGCTCAAACAAACTTGTTGCCTTTTCCAATTGCTGCAACTGGTTGGCCTGGCGGTTATCATCCAGGGTAGGTATTGGCTAAAGTTTCTCGGCACCCCATTTTTTTTTTCTTTTTTCTAAATGTTATCGACTAATGATGCGTTGCTTAAGGAGTTTATTGTCTTGTCCATCTGCAGAAACATGGCTCCTTTTCAGAAAATAACACCTTCAGATGGAAGTGCAAAACCTTCAGCTGAATTGCAAGTATCTCTCTCTCTTTCTCTCTGCTTGATTAAAGTCAAGCTTTTTCCTATTCTATCTCTTTCATTTTCTGTTGCTTAGTTTAGCAAATTTCTTATTCATAAATTGTTTTTTGTTTAATAGTGTCGGAATTCCGGAAAATATGTAGCCCGTTCCATTTTCACTGTTTCAACCTCATCCAAAGAGAGCTACTATGCATCAACATATTGCTCGCAGCATCCGTTATCACCAGCAGCTTACCAAGAACTGTACATGGCCTGTGGCTTTTGGTTCTGCTACTTTATATGGGTCGAACACGTATAGCTTTAATCCTGCTATACCATCCGCACCAAACTCCATTTTAGGGAAGCCGGTGGAGGGAGTCTTACCTGGCCAAGTTCTGGCTGGTAAAAGCTGTGAAGTTTCAAATAATATGGATGCTGCCAAGACTAAACAGCTTGTGCTTCAACAAACTCCTCAGCAAACCCAACCAGGCAATTTACCGGTATTTGTTCTTCTCCTTAGCTTTCCTGTTGACTTTGACTTTTAAGTTATTACTAGTTATTTTGTACAATACCATTAATATGTTAGTTTGAATGTTTAATTGCAGCATGGTCCTACTTCCATTTTTCCACTTGTCCAGAAGTGTGAATCAAGCACCAGGTGGACCTACTAGGCTGCCTGGACCATCTAAATCAGCTAAAGCAGTTGGAAAGGTATCCTTGTCCAATAATTCAGCTGGGGGACACTCAGTAAGCTCTTCATCATCACCCTCGGGCATGGGTGCTGTAAGTTTTAATTGTTCAAATTTACCTGTCAATGAAGCTCCACCATTTACGGCAATACTGCAGAACAGTGAATATCCATTTTCCATTTCAACAAATGGTGGAATTCCTCCGCATATGAAAGGAACTGAAGCCCCTATTTTACCTTTCTTTAATGCGTCTTACTATCCTTCCATGTTCCATTTTACTCAAGTTCAGCAACAACAATCCACTTCTCAGCCTCAGCCCAGTTGCCTGCATCTTGTCCAATTACCTCCCCAGGCTGCTAGCACATCAAGTGGATCATCATCATTCCACAAACGGTCGCATAGTCAGCAACAGATAGGTTGCCAGCCTAGTGGTCGTCGTTCTCTTTCCTTGGCTGGAATGGAGGAACAACAGCAGTCACAAAAGCAGCATGTATCAGCATTCCCTTCATCTATCAAGTTGGACGAAGAGATGAGCAGACGAGATAGTCCAATTGCTGTTGATAGCCAAGAATCTTGTGCTAAAAGATCTAGTGAGGGGAAGAGTTTGGCAATTCCAATCCATCCAATGAATGTTGCATTGATGTCTCATGTAGCTCTAGATAGTGCTGGTGGCAATCAGCATCAATACCAGCAGCGAAAGGGGTCTAAATGTGATATGGAAGTCATTACCCCTCCAGCATTTGCAGTGTCATTTGGCTCGGCTGCTTCTAGTACTCAAGCTCTCAACTTTTCTTCTGTTTCGCAAATTCCTGCTTTGTTTCAGATGCTGCCTGATTTAGCTAAGGGTGGGTATCAGCTAGTGTATGCTCCCCAAGTGGTACAACACAAGAATTTCGAGGTATCTGAGGAAAAGAGCGTAGTTGGTGCAGCCAGCAACGATAATGGGATGAAAGGTACTTTTGGTTCTTGAAGTCTGTTGCCCAATCTCTTAACTTCTCCAAATTAGGTTGCAGTAATACTTCAGACTTCACAGTAAATGAAATTGCTGCTGATGGTTCAGCCCCAGTTTTGAATGTTCTACCATCAGCACACACTGGAAGCCAACCTTCTGGTTCTTCCTCAACTGCACCTACTTCTGTATTCTCGGTTAACACTCCAAATTGTCGTGCGCAGCACCAGCAGCTGGAGTTGATTCAGTTTCCGAAGCAGCATATTAAGCAGATGCAAATGACAGGGCCTGCTCAAGTCACAGCACCAACATCTACCAGCGTCCCTTACTCGTTCTGTGGAAGTAATTTGCCGAACAGTAACAATATTGCCTCACATAATCTTGTTCATAACATTCACTTTGCCCAGTTGTCCCTGTTAAAGAATGCCCCTTTGGCCTCAACTTCACCGATCCCTTCTTTAGTCGATACCTCAAGCTTTGAAAACCTTACCCAGCAACACCAGAGAAATTCACGTCTGACAGTGGTCAGATATCCTTTGGAAACAGTTCAAACTCAGCTACTGCTTTCCGAGGGCAACAAATTGTCATCAACAGCCAGCCTCCTGCTTCTACAGTAGATATCTCACCATCCAATTCTTCTCGGTCAAAAAGCACACATGGAAATGGCAGCAGGGAAACAACTTCTGGGGGCCACAAATCGCGGACAGCAATGGCTATATTGCCATCTCAACAAACAGAGACTTCTTTAAATGGACCAAGCCCGAAATCCTCCCCAGTCTGTGGGAGAAACGTGCCATCAATACTTAGCATGTGTCCCAGCCAACTATCTGAACTGAAGCACTGATCATGGATTTGTTGATGTAGACAAGCTTCTATGGAAGACTCTCCAGTCTGCTTGGGACTTGTGGCAAAATGCCAATCTGCTGGCGCAGGAGGCGGTGGTGGTGCAAGTAATTCATGGTAATTCTTCTTAGCCTTGAGTTGGTCGATACAGATATTCTCTTGCATTCCAACTCTTCTGCTGGTAGTTTACTGTCGAAGCAGGGACAAACAAATATAATATAATGGCATTTTAATGGTAGTAGTAGTAGTACTAGCGGAGATGATGATAGTTTCTGGACATAGAAAGTATAGAACTGTGCAGCTGAATAGATTTAAAACTGGTGGCTTAAATGAATTGGATCTTTTGAAAATGCCTCCAGTTTTGAAATTTATTTATCAGTAAGCCAGAAGTGATAAATTGGTTTACTGTGACACTGACTTGTATGGTATTAGACTGATCTGCCAATTTAGAATTCCATTCTTTGAATCTTAATTGTTCAGCTATTATCTCAAGTCTAGTCTCCGCTTTCATTTATTTATACTCTTGTAAGTTTGAGGACCGGGGGATTGGAAGTCTGGAGCATGTAGAAAGTACCCAGCTTACAGGGCAAGTCAATCTACGCAATGCAATAACTGATTTCTTTGGAACATTACTCTTCTGTACTTGGTTTGACGAAGCCTTGAATCCATTGTTAAGGGAGTCCTACAGTGGCTTTTTCAGTTGTACAAGAAATTTTTACCTTTCCTGCTATGGTTATTGCACTCGGATATTTTGTTGGCTTCTCTGTTGGTTGGCCAATTTCTCAAATTAGGATCATTTTTTAAAGCAGATGTGATCGTTTGTAACTCTCACACTTTCAAAGTGTTTAATCTAATTGATTACGCACTTTTAAAGTACTCTAATCAAATAGAGTCTAATTATTTTTTATTTATTTAAAAACAAAGTGCGAAATCCCATTATTTATAAAATAAAATAAAAATCAAAACAGTAACACTTTGCCTCCCTATACTAGATGGGTAATTACACTTTACTTCCCTAAACTATAGAAATATAAAGTTTGCCCATTCAAATAACACTATTCCTCTATTACCAATATTAAAATTATTAAGATAATCTAGTTAAACAAATAAAATACCTTGTAACTATATTTTGATTTTTATGCATTTAAATTTTGATAGTGCTGTAATAATTATTTAAAAAATCTCCAAAATAAATAATTTATATGATATTGCTATGTAACCTACGTCAATGCAGTTTTTTATGTCAGATATAATATAATTGAACAGTTTTTCACATTTTCGGTCCTTAAAATTCAAGATATCAATGTGTTATTATATTTTATATTTTTCCTAATTCTTTTAAACTATCGAAAATTAATAAAATACATGAAAAATCAAAATATGACCAAGGATACTTTAGTCAGTTAACTAAATTTTCTTGATTTTTTTAAAATTTTTAAAGGATGAATAATGGGAATCGGGGACAAAGTGTATATTTTTATAATTTAGGAGGCAAAGTACAACACTTGTTATAAGGTGTAGGACGACCATTTTGCAATTTTTTTTAAAAAAATTAAAGCAAAGTGCGAAATCAGTTTAGATTTCACACTTTGCAAAGTGTAATTACACTTTACCCTTAAATAATAAGTGTAATTACATTTTGCCTCCCTAAATTATAGAAATATACACTTTTCCCCTGATTCACATTATTCATCCTTTAAAAATTTTTTGAAATATCAAGAAAATTTAGTTAGATGACTAAAATAACCATAGTATCATATTTTTATTTTTCATGTATTTTATTGATTTTTGATAGTTTAAAAGAATTAGGAAAAAAATAAAATATAATAACACATTGATATCTTGGACGTTAGGGAGTAAAAATGTGAGAAATTGTTAAATTATATTATATCCAACATCCCAATATACACAAAATAGACTAAATATTAAAAGTATAAATTACTAAGAGATATTGAAAAAATCTTAAACTTTAATAGAAATTGTTCTACCACTCAGTTAAACATTCAAATTATAAATAATATAAAATGAAATCGAAATATTTCAAAAATTTGATCATGAAATACATTGATTTAGATTACATTGAAATATTATATTGTTTATTTTTAAATAATTATCACATTACTATCAAAATTTAAATACATAAAAATCAAAATATAGTACCAAGAATATTTTAGTTATTTAACTAGATTATTTTAATAATTTTAATATTGATAATAGATGAATAGCGTCATTTGAGGGCAAACTGTACATGTTTATAGTTTAGGGGGATAAAATACAATTACTAATATAATACAGAAAGGCAAAGTGTTATTGTTCCCAATTTTTTTTTTTTAAATTTTTAATTTGGCGATTTCGCACTTTTAAATCACTATATTAAAAATAAAAATAAAAAATTGGAACCAAAGTTGATTAGATACGTAATCAATTTTGATTATGCACTTTCAAAGTGCGAGAATCATAATTTCAGAATACTTCCAATAAACAGTCATATTTACATAATAAATTTTAAAAATCGTCATATTTTAAGAAATTGGCCCTGTTGGGAAACGACATTTGCTACCGACGTGCCATGTACCTGACCCCAGGTAGAGGCTACCTTATTTGGAGAGATTCTTATATAGATTGGATCCATAGTATAGTGTATGGACCCCTTAGTCCATGTTGCTTCACATCACCTCACATCACTTAAATAAATAATGTGGAGCAGTCCATGCAAGAATTTTCCACCCTTTTCTGATCTGATAATGGAAATAGCAGAGACGACCCAATAGGGCATAGCTGGCGTTGTGATTTATAAGGGATATAACATGGGCTTCTAAATATCCAATATGAAAAGCCCAGAAACATGTTGGGTGAAGCTACTCCGCATTTTCTTTGGGCGGTCAACAATTTAAATAATCCTTTCTTTGAAGCAACGGGTGATAGTCCGCTGGCTGGGATGATTGGATCGTTTCATATAGTGCCGGTGCTTATGAAAAAGGGAGACATTTTGTGATTTCGGTAGTGTGTCGTATCATTATATTTTAAATTATTATATAATATAATATTATATGTGCTTTAAATACTTAAAACACTACAATCTTGAAACACAAACGCATTGATATCTTAACATGACCATAAAATATTGCACAGCCCACGCGGTCAATAATCTACCTCTTTAGTTAATGATATTCAACTACAAAAACAATAATGCATTGGAAAACTGACCTTGTTTTTGTTTGGGGTTCTCCTTTTCATCATGTTTTTGCAAGTAATAGTACTAGTTTTTAGGGCATGGTTTGGTAACGTGTATTTGATTTTATCCGCGAAAACTAGATCAAGAAATTTCAAATATTGCGTGCTAAATGATTGGAGAACAACGAGTCCTTGTGAATAAAATATACTAATATAAAAATAATGACCAAACGCGTCGTATCATTTTTCTGAAATTGTTCTTTAATTTTCACAGGCAAAGCGAACTGGTACATACACATGTTCAGCGATAGAGGAGTGAAAGTAGGTTTTGTTTGTTCATAGGAATCAAACAATACTTGATTAGTCCAAGTTTAAGGATATGCTCTATATTAGAGGCTAAATCAACCACTCAATCATCAATAAAATATAACAAAAAAAAAAAACAGAACTTTTTAGTATATAATTTTCTGGCATTTTATGTACTTTTCTTGGCAGTATTTGCTCTTGAGAGTTGAGACCAATAGAAAAAAAGCAAGGAGTTGTAGTGCTAAAAAACGTGTTAACTGATATTGGCAACATTTAACTAAACAAATTTATATATTTTCTCTATGGTCCAAACTCTGATTAATATAGTTCATGGCAATGACTGGTGGATCCCAGTTCCACAAACACCGACGGAATGCTTAACGTTATCGTTTAGAGATTGCATCATGCGTAGTAGCAACTGCTAATAATTTATTTAATGATTTTGAAAGGAACTTGAGGGGCAAGTCCAAGAAATGAAGCAAATGCATGAATTGAACGCGATATTGGATGGTACAAGACAATCTGTTAATGGAAGCATCAAGAGGAAAGAGAATTTGAAAAGATTCTGTATCCATAATAAAATATCAACACTACTAGATTAGTAAAGAAAGAATAAAATTCAATCAAATATATTATTTTAAATTTCTGAAAAAATACGGTGAAATATCTAATATATGATTAATTTTGACGAGTTAGTTATAATATATTCGTGAGTACTTGAAATATGGTCGGGGCTTAATACATTAAATAGCTTGCCAAATTGACAATGGATACTAGATAAAATATGCTACTAATAATAAATTGATATGTGGACGGTTTATGTGGTACGTGATATATTTGTTAAGGGTAATTGTGTAAAATAAGCTTTAAAACTCGATTGATTAGGATCCATGTCAATCCTGAGACCGAACATGTGCTCTGGATCAGTAAAAACCTGACCAACGAAATCGGTTTGTTGGAGGTGGCCCGAGAACCTAATCAAATCGCCTTACCTGACTCGAATGACAAGACACAAGTAAATCTCCGTAAATAACGCTACCGTTTATTATACAAGGACAAGTAAAACACACTAATAAATAGATACTTCAAACACACTTTTCTCTAATCAATCGCAAACTTTACAATTTCTTGGAACTACTCCAAACTTATGGTTAAGATATTATGAATTTTTTCTTGTAAAATCTCCCTGCTTTTACGAAATAGACAGAATCTAATTAGTTATGGCCGATTGCTTCTTTCTTTTCTGGGGCAGTTCAGCATCAATAATTGACTCAATTCTGAAAGCTGAAAAATATATTTGAATAGAAATTTGGGACTATGGGTTTTTTTTGTTTTTTTTGTTTTTTTTGGGGGAGGGGGTGTTGGGTTGTGTCAAGGCTCCATTTTTTAGGTTCAATCAAATGGAAATTCTAAGATTCTTTTAGGAAATCATTCTTTTAATTTAAAAGTTTGTATAGTACAAGTATTTAAAGTATACGATATTATACTATATAAATATTTAAAATATAAAAAAAATAATTTCTTAAAAATGACTGTAGAATTTTCCTCGATTATAACACATTTATGATTTATTTCGTGGCCAGCTCTATTAAAAAACAGAAAACAAAGGGTCTTGACGCCTGAGACGACGGCTTTCGTTCTTGTCGAGGATCGAATATTTTTTGAGGGTTAATTGTAATATAGGCCCTGAATTATTATTATTTTGCACTTTACACCTAAACTATTAATTTTAGTATTTTAATATTTTATACGAATCAATTTTTAGAATATTACACAAATTAGTTGAGTTTTGTGTAAATTTTGTGATTTTTTCAAACTATTTTTTTGGGTTAAAAGACTTTAAGAACTATAATTTATATTTGATTATTGAAATAATCTCATTCATGTATTGGTATTAATGTCTTTTTATTACAAAAAATAAAATATCAAAATTTACTAATTTTAAACTAATTTTAACAATGTACTAAAATTTAATATTATATAAGTTATTAAAGTAGTAAAAGTGACAGTATAAAACACAAAGTGCAAACAATAATAATTTAAAGAAGCATGTGACATTTACCCTATTTATAAATTAGACAAAGACTCCAAGGTTCCTAAAATCCCAAAGTCTATGTAACTGATTAATTAATTTATATCTTAGTCTTTTGTTCTGTTGCTGTTGAATTGTGCTTTGATTTGAGTAAAATTTTCCGAAGATTAAAATTAAACAAGGCAACAAGTTTCGAATTAAACAAAGTTGGTCATCGGTTCGGAGCTTCGTAGGACTTGAAAATTGGCTCGGTTATGACCCAAGTGTTTTTTCTACTACATGAACTGATGGACATTGCGATAACTCATTTGTTCCACATCAGTTAGAAATAAAATAGTATATGTGAATATAAAATTCAGAATTATAAGTTATTAATAATTTAATTTAAATATTTTGAATCTATTTTTTTAGTTCAAAAGTTATTGTACCAATTTAGGCTCAAAGTGTTACAGTTAGTATCAGAACGAATATCGTGTAATATTTGCATGAGGTAAAACTGAGCCGGGAACTAAGTGCTGGCCGGATAAAGTGCAATTCGGTGTAAACTTTGAGTCATAAACTACTAACAAATGAATTTAAACACTTTTATGATGTTATTTTTAGAAGTACAATTGAATCCATTCAAAAGTTGGTTTGATTCGATCGAAGCAGATAAAGAATAAAAACCCCTTTTCTGTTAATTTAGCTTCCTTTGCTTTTGGATTAACTGAGAAATTAAAATAGGATTATAGTACTGTGAATTTATCATCTAATTTAAAATATCGTCAAGGCTAAATTCACAGACAATAGGATGGCTTCTTTACAGTATGCGTGTCTCTCTGTCGGCTTCACATGATTTGTGACTGGGGAAGGGGGGATTGGGTGTTGGGGAGTGGTGTACTTTTTTACCACTTCGCTAAAATTGTATGGATCACATTAAGTAGGATAATAATCATGATAAAAAGTAGTAAAACTTACAATTATTGCTAATTTGATTCCACAGTCAAAGTGGTCCTCTGAATGTCAAATTTGATAATACGTAGACAGTCATATTAACTACTATTTGTGTTTATATGGAGCAACAAATATTAAGTACTCTCTCAGCTTACTATTTATCAGAATTTTAGATAATTTATTTTGTGTTAAATTATTTGTTATTTTAAAAATTCAAAAAAGAATATATAGTAAATAAAAATTTTTAACCTTCAATTATTGCAATATTAATGAAAAAAGTCGTATGTAATTGAAAATATTAATATAAATGTGTAATTTATTATTTTAGATTATTATTTTTTTAAAATTATAAAATTTTTAATTTAGTACCATTGTCTATATGTCACAGTTGTGTATAAAATCGAGGAGTACAATTTTGTGTTCCCGCCTCGGATCTTTGTGCATCAACTTGCAATTTTTAGGATATCATTGCCGGGAAGTCCTTAAAGTTACCCGTCATTTCATTATTCGTTTGGGTACTTTAGCTAATAAAATGACTTGTCGGCCTAATTTCATATATATAATTCATGGTCATGGAAGTTGCTTTATTTCTAGATGTCAAATGTCTTCTCCCATTCATTAATCATAAGTAGACATATTTGATCGTTGGTCGGAGGAAATCATTAGTCATCCTACATGTTTAATTAAGTTGACATCTCTGAAAGGGAAAAATTCTGGTGATTATTGGGCTAGCTCGACTTTCATAACTGTAGTTGCACTACAATCTTTGCAATTAGCTGTGGTGAATGATGCTAAATTGATTGAAAATAAGTATCATCGGCCAGTTCAAGATATAATCCATTAAATTCCTTGATTTTGAATGAATTATATTACTTATATCAAAAAAAATCACTCATTTAAAAATTAACAGATTTAATGTATTATGTTTTAAAACGGTCTGTTCAAGAATGACCTGATCTTACCGATAAGAATAGAAAACCAAATAAAACCATCACCCATAATTGAAGTACTATCATACATAAAAATCTCCCCAACTTTTTCAAATTAAATTTGGTTGCTACAGTTCTTATCGCATTTTCTTAAGCCTAAAGTATAAATTACTTGCATTAGAAGGATGCTGGAGTTTACACGTTACGAATGTAGCGTTTTTAGCTGGATTGTTTTCTAGTTTATTGGATATCAAATAAATAAATAAAAATTGTATTAGACCTGTGATTAAGGAAACGTGACGAGTAATGTTCTAAGCACACAATAAAATAAAACTTATGTTCTGTGATAAAAAAAAAAAAATGTTGGTTTCAAAAATCAAAGATGGCGAGCGACTGAGTGCCACTATTTTAAGAGTAAAGAGAAATGAGAACAGAATCCTACTGCAGTACAAGCCCCAATGCAAGAGTTATACATTACATTAGTTTATAATGTAAGCTCTAAACAATTAATAGTGGGATTAAAATTTTGGCTGTATGATACCATGTTAAGAAACATCGTAGATACGTAATTAACAAAGGTATCGCAAGAACAAGAGGGGTTGAATACTTTTGAACTGCATATAATTTTTTGGTTTTTAAATCGATGAGATTCAGTTTAGATGATTTTTATTTAGTAGTATATTATGTTGAGTTTTATTTGCAATAATATTGTAACTATTTTTTAACATGTGATGTATATAAAATAAAAAAATATATTTAAAAAATATTAAATAATGAGTCATAATATACTGAGCCTGGATTTCTGTGTTGTAAGGTGTGCCACGTAATTAGAAAATAAAATGGACTTTATAAGGATCCACAAAAGTAGGTTGTTGACCTGAAATAATTTCAGTTCATGTAATGTTTCCAAAAGTGGAATAATTTCATCTACTTTAGTACAAAAATATTGCTCTTAATTAATATACCAATAATCTTCTAGATGAACCTGGGCCACTTCTTCATCTCCACAAAGTTGTAAATATTTCAAGACTTGTAGTGGAGGAGTAATATATTTTTGACCCACAATATTGATTTAATTACCATCTATTGAAATTCAATTTACTCTAGTATATTACAGATAACTTTTGTTTGATTTCATAATCATTCATTAATTTATAAACCAAAAACTTAAATCACAAAGATAATCAAATTCATGATGATTTTCCTAAAATAAAATGAAAGATTATGGATGAACTGAAGTTGGACAAGAATATATCAAGACTTGGGGTGGAGGGGTCATATATTTTGGTCTACAATATTGATTCAGTTACCATCTATTGAGATTTAATTTACTCTTGAATTTTACAAATAACTTTTGCTTGATATCATAATCATTCATTAACTCCTGAACCAAAAACTTAAATCGCAAAGGTAATCAAATTCATGATTGTTTTCCTAAAACAAAAAAGAAAAATAGAAGAACTGAAGCAGGACATGAATCATATATTTCGAGATTTAGAGTGGAGGCATAATATATTTTTAGCCTACAATATTGATTTAATTACCATATATTTGAAATGAATTTACTCTTAAATTTTACAGATAACATTTGTTTGATATCATAATCATTCAATAGCTCCTAAACACAAACTTAAATCACATATATATATTCAAATTTATAATTGTATACCTAAAATAAAAGGAAAAAATAAATAAATTTAAGCTAGACAGGATATACTTCGAGACTTAGAACGTAGGGTAATATATTTTGGCCCAGAACATTGATTTAAATACCATATATTAAAATTCAATTTACAGGTAACTTTGTTTGATATTGTTGATACGAAAATTTTGGGTTAGGGTTAACCCGTGTGTAGTATCGTCCAAAGTAAAAGTTGGGCATCGCGTATAGTACTCACGTCCGAATTACCTGAAAATAGAAGGGTGAGGCTTTGTCCCCCAGGATAGGTTCCGACACTCAAGTCAATACTTAGACCAGAGAGGAGATAAAATTTAATAAGAATTCAGACCTTTAATAATTAGGAAAGTAATTAATTAATTCTGACCTGTCATTTTAATATTTATACCTGAAACTGATGGGTCGGATTGATCCGTAGGTCGAATATATAATACTTGACCCATTTGGGCCTATTCGAACCACAAGGATAAAATTACTAAAATGCCCTTAGTGAATCCGGGTCTAGAGCCACTTACAATATTATTATTGGTTATATTATTTTGACAGATATCATTATAATCATTCTTTTACTCCTAAATCAAAACTAAATCACAGAGATAGTCAATTCATAATTGTTTTCCTAAAACAAAACGATAAAAGAATAGATGCCGAGCAAGAATATTTCGAAACTTGGATATCATATATTTTGGCCCATATTATTAATTTAGTTACCATCTATTAAAATTCAATTTACTCTTGAATTTTATAGACAACTTTTGTTTGAGGAAAATTCTACAATCTCTTTTAGGGAATTATTTTCTTGTGTTTTAAATCTATTTACATAGTATAACATCATGTGTTTTAAAAACTTATATTGTACAAATTTTTAAAGTTAAATAAATGATTCCCTAAAAGGAACGGTAGAATTCTCTTTTGTCTGATTTCATTATCATTCATTAGCTCCAGAACCAAAAACTGAAATCACAAAGACAATCAATTTTATTATTGTTTTCGGAAAATAAAAAATAGAGACCTGTCTGAAACTGACATAATATATTTCGAGACTAGAGTGGAGGGGTAATAAATTTTGTCCCTCAACATTGATTTAGTTACCATCTACTGAAATTCAATTTACTCTTGAATTTTTACATATAATTTATGTTTGACATCATAATAATCTTTCATTAACTTGTAAACCAAAAATTTAGGAGGTGTTTGGTTTATGGGTATGAGGGAAAGAAATGGGAATTAAGATTAATAATATATATAAATATTGTTTGGTTAATTACTATGAGAATCATTCTATGAGAATTAAAGTGTTAAAAAATGTTCATTTTATTCATCTTCTTAAAATTCAACTTGTGACATGGGTTTCAAATTCATTAACTTATCAATATAATGAAACTCATTCATTATTCAAACTAAACAAATAAATGAAAATGATATAAATTCATACCGATAATAAAATTTATGATTTTCATTTCGATTCGATTTCTGAATGCGAACCAAACACTTTCTTAAATCACAAAGAAAATCAAATTCATGATTGTTTTTCCTAAAATAAAAAAGAAAAAAAAAAAGTTGAACTGAAGCTTGGACAGGATAGGACCAATCATATTGGTTTTCTTAATTAATTAATTAAGGCAAAAGAGAGGGAATGAATTATAAATGAATAATGATGGTAAAGAAGAGTAGATTCAGTTAAGAGATTGAAAAATATTTAAATAGATCCGATCTTGAACTTCACTTGTAGTAGTCAGAATTAAAACTTAAAGAATTTTGCTTATATCAATCATAAATTTTTTAAAGTTTAATCAACAGCACAAAATCTGGGATCAAAGATCGAGTCTACCTAAATCTTTACTCTCTCTACGTAAGATATTAGAGAAGAGAAGGAAAAGGACAGGAGTGCCCTCAATTTCATGAAGTTGAGAATTTGGAGGATCCCCATGCACCCCTTTGCGGGAATCTCCTGGAGAGTCGTTTCTGTCTGCTTCCTCTGCCTCTTTCTCCTTTCCCATATAAATACTCCTACATTTCCTATACTCCTTAAAACAACAACAAAAATCAATCTTCTCAATTCCTCTGCAAAACAAAATAACCCCTCCCTACACACCCTCACCCCCAAAAAAAAAAACCAACAGGCATCTATAAGAGTATATTTCCCACCAGTCTTCTGTATCAGCAACATCCACCCTTCTCGGATATTCTCCGACTGGCCGCCCCCGCTTTGCATCATTTCCTGTCGTAAATTGCCCGCTCGAAACTGTTACAGCTGGTATGTTTCCAACTCCAGTTAGTTAGGATCTCAAGTTGCATATATTTCTCTTCTTAATTAGTTACTATATGGGATTATTACTGTTCGATTCATCTCTTATCAGTTGTCTGATATATATGTTCGTAATATATAATTAAGCAAACAAAGAAACGGATTATCCGTATAGGAGAGATAATAAATGTTGTACAATTCGAATTTTCCACCACGCCCGAAACACAATCTTTAATGAATGATGATAGTTGATTCTCTCTTCTTTTTCACTGTCACTGTGTGTGTGCGCGTTTTCAGAGTACAGAGTCATATGTGGAGCCCTACAGCTTGTTGATATCAAGTTTTAGAGTTTACTTTTCAATGGATGAAAAAGATAAAACTCTTCTTTTTTTTTATTTCCAAGTTGAAGGGTGTAACTTATTCATATCTTTTACTTTTTCAACAGTATATAGCATCAGATAATCTAGCTAGTGGAGGTTCCCTGATTTTTATTCCGATTTTTGTAGGTATTTGGTCTGCTGGGAAAGAGAATAACTTCAGTTTCCATCTGCAATGTAGCACAGTGTCCAGCCCTCTTACCAAAGGTAAATAAATAAATTGTGAAAGAAAATCTTTATTATTTAACACAAAAACCATGCACTGCATATTTAATTTAGAGGAACGCTCTAAATTGCCAAATTTCATGCAGAATTAGCAGAGGTGTCCCAAAATGGCAGGCCAGTAATAAAGTGGCATGAGTTCGTCGAAGATGTTGGCACGGAAAATGGACCTCTTGAGGTAGTCTTTACACGCACACACGCAAAAAATAATAATAATAACAAATAAAAAAACCTCTTTTTTAAAAAATCTTTATTATTTATTTCCTAATATAAAATAAATATTTTTAAACCGTTGAATGATTAAAAAATAATAAATTATCTTAACCGCGGCATACTTGTTCATCATTTTGATTACTTAGCACTTGAATTTTTCTTGACTTTGTTGTTGTTTGGTGTTAAAAGGTAAGCACATCGAGTAGGATAAAAGAAATTATAGAATCAATTCGATCAATGCTTGGTTCGATGGATGATGGGGAGATAACCATATCGGCTTATGACACCGCATGGGTTGCCCTTGTGACAGAGGATGTTAACGGAAGCGGCAACCCCCAATTTCCTGCGAGTCTTGAGTGGATAGCCAACAATCAGCTTCCTGATGGTTCTTGGGGTGATAGCAATATCTTTTCGGCTCACGACCGGATAATCAACACGTTAGGATGTGTTGTTGCATTAAAATCATGGAACTTGCACCCTGACAAATGTGAAAGAGGTAGTGAAATCTAAATATATTACACGTAGAATTATAGTTACTAAAAACAAGATATAGTTTCAAATTTTATACTACTAATTACGCTAATTAAAAACGAGAAAATTAATAGATGATACATATATAGACAGTTCGTTATGATAGTGGAGACTTTTTTGAATAATATGATTATAATAGTTGAAACTCCTTATCTGAAATTTATAAATAAAAAATTCTTAACTCGTCAATATAGCTTAATACAAATCAATTCTTTCATTACTTTATCTCTTCGGATTTTGCTTTGAACAATAATAGTCATTTTGTTTAATTTCATAATTATCATTATAGGTCTATTATTTATAAGGGATAATATTTACAAGCTTGAGGACGAGAATGTTGAGCACATGCCAATTGGTTTTGAAGTGGCATTTCCTTCTCTTATTGAGATTGCCAAAAAGTTTAGCATTGATATTCCTGACGATTCCGCTGTCTTGCAAGAGATTTATGCCAGGAGAAATCTAAAGCTCACAAGGTAAATTTTTTATTCCCCCCAACAAAAAAAAAAAACACTAGTATACAATCATGATCACGTTAGCTGCATTCCACTAGTAATTGCTAAAAGATTAGATGAACTAAAAGTAACCTCACCTTTCAAATTATTTTATTGTATATAGTTAAATTAAAGGATAGGTCCCTATTAAACCCTTTTATTTATTTTTGTTTAATAATTAATCATCATGTCTTTGCAATGATAGGATACCCAAGGACATAATGCACTCCGTGCCCACAACATTACTTCATAGCTTGGAAGGAATGGCAGAACTCGATTGGCAAAGGCTAATATCTTGTTAAAATGCGAGGATGGTTCGTTTTTATTTTCTCCATCCTCAACAGCTTTTGCCCTCATGCAGACTAAGGATGGTGATTGCCTCACATATCTAACTAAAACCGTACAAAAATTCAATGGGGGAGGTAACCAAAAAAAAAAAAAAAGTCTGAATTTTCCAAAATTTGAAAGACAATTTTACACCATATATCACAAATTCTGATTTCTTGCAATTCTCATCATTTAATTAGTTCCCAATGTATACCCCGTGGACTTGTTCGAACACATTTGGGCTGTTGATCGCTTGCAAAGACTGGGAATTTCTCGGTATTTTGAGCCAGAAATTGAAAAATGTATCAATTACGTTTACCGGTACAGCCAATCGAACTCAACTGGACTTCAATTATTCAACAGCCAAAAAATATTTATTCAACCGCCTATTGATGAATTCTTATTTTTCAGATATTGGACGGACAAAGGTATCTGTTGGGCTAGAAATACCCATGTTTATGACATTGATGACAGCTCAGTACGGCTATGGGTTTTAGGCTTCTAAGGTTGCATGGTTACGTGGTTTCTGCGGGTTAGTTTTCTATATCACTGTATATCTGTAGCACGTAATTAATTATAGCTTAATTATATCATAACAACCAGCTAATGCTGATGTTCTATATTAATTGACAGACGTTTTCGGACACTTCGAGAAAGGGGGTGAATTCTTTTGCTTTGCCGGACAATCGAATCAGGCGGTGACCGGAATGTATAACCTGTATAGAGCTTCTCAGGTGATGTTTCCAGGGGAGAAGATACTTGCCCATGCCAACAAGTTCTCATCCGACTTCTTACATGAAAAGCGCGCAAACAATGAGCTCCTTGATAAATGGATCATTACCAAAGATTTGCCTGGCGAGGTAATTCGTGGAACAAATTCATCTAAGAATATTTAATTACGATGACTCTAATTTTAAAAAAAAATTTGAAGTGTACGACTTTACTGAACAAACAAATTGTGATTAATATTTTAATTTTGAGGTTTGAAGACAAGGAGAAAAAATTAAAATACTATAACTACAGGTGGCATACGCACTAGATGTTCCATGGTACGCCACCTTACCTCGTGTGGAAACAAGATTATATCTGGAACAATATGGCGGGGAAGATGATGTCTGGATTGGCAAGACCTTGTACAGGTACCTTACTTACTACCGTCATTAATTTTATTCTCCATAAAAATATTTAAAAAAAAAAAAAAAAACTCCATTTATGTGAGCCTGTGCTGTTGGAAAAAAGAAATTGATGTACCCTTGCATTTTGTAGGGACTGCATTTTACAGACTACAGCAGTCAACTTTAGTCAGTTGCAGTATTCTTATTCTTGAAAAATACTACCACTATAGCCTTAGACCCATCTTATATTTTGTAATTAAAATTAAATTTTATATAATTTTAATTATATGATATTATAAATTTTATAATATTTAATTCATATTATACTATTCGCAAGTAAAGTTAATGGCAAGATCTATTAAAATATGGGAGATTCTCGTATGTTATGGATCCATTGATTCTTAATCAATCACATTACCTAATATATTAAGAAAAATTTTCCAGTACACTAATTTTATATATGGATTAAGAAAAATTCTATATTAATACGGAATGAGTATTAAAGATCGTTGAAGAATTGAAAACTAAGAAATCTTATTATTTTTTCAATCATATGCAGAGTGAGTATTTAAAATTTATTCATAGATTAGAATGCTATAGTAGGGTTCATATTTTTTTTTTATAAAAAAAAACAGATTTCTACCTTAGACATTGAACATCTGGAAAATTTTTCAACTTCTCCCAAATAGGATTCCTCCCCCATTTTATGTTGTGGAGTGCCGCATAAGCTTTTTCTGAATTGTCAAAATGATTTGAAAGAATGGTCAACCCTGAGTTGCCCGAATTGTTCAATGGATTGAGGGCCTACCAGAATTTTGCGGATAAGGCTCAAAATTAAGACGGCATCACTGCAGAGGAAGACTCCCCCTCCCAACAACCCCTTTACCTTTTCTTTTTGTGTAGTATACAATTAAGTTGATTTTCATTTAATATTTTTTTTAACGGCATTTTTTGAGGTTTTTTTTTTGTTTATGAACGAGACCAACTGCAAAAATTTGCTAGCTGCACATGAAAAATTGCTGTCTTCTGCTCTCTGTGTTTGCTTATTTGGGAAATTTTTCGAAACCTTCTTGTCTTCAAGTAGTGATAAGATGAGGACCAAGTTTGGCATCATCGAAATAATCCGATAAATGCAACAAACGTAGAAGCGGCTAGGATTTAGTTATATCAAGGTTGGACGATTTCTTCATAGATGAATACAATCCTTTAGGAGTTGCGATGATAAGTGAAATTTTCCTATTTTTATTTTTGTTAACTGTTAATAAAGATTGATTCAAATGATAAATAAAACGATCAAATTATATGAAAAATTTATAGTTCGACTCTCACTATTGCTAACAATTTTAATGTTGTGAAATTCGCACCCGGAATCATCTGTTTCGTTTAACTTACCAAGACACGTGGAGTAACAAGTACAAAATTGCAAATATGAATAGATGGAATCAATCAATCTATTGGAAGAGACAGGATTGAGTGTCTTATTTATTACAATGGAACGAGGCGTTGATGTCAATGGACAATGTTGTTGTTTGTATCCTTAATTTTGACTTGCATATGTTTTCTATTTCAGGATGCAAAAAGTTAACAACAACATTTATCTTGAGCTTGGCAAATTAGATTACAATAACTGTCAGGCACTGCATCAGCTGGAGTGGAGAAGCATCCAAAAGTAATCTGGTTTATTATGTGTTAATGTAATCCATTTTCTCATCATTCCATGTTCAGAATGCCTGAAAGCTAATACTTGTGTAATTCTTTCTTAACAGATGGTACACGGAATGTGGCCTTGGAGAGTACGGCTTGAGCGAGAGAAGCCTTCTCCTGGCATATTATTTGGCCGCCGCAAGTATATTTGAACCAGAAAGGTCGAAGGAGCGGCTTGCCTGGGCTAAAACATCCGACACACTAATCCAGACAATCCAATCTTATTTCAGCAGCAGTACTGAACCCATCTCCGGGGAGCAGAACAGAGCCTTGCTTCACGAATTCCAGCTCTACTGCAATAGCCTGGACTACATTAACGGTGCAAGGTATCCATCCAATTCAATTTGTTTTCCGTGTAAAAGAAAAGAAAGTAGTACTAGTATATATTAACTGATCCATTTAACTTGGTGGCTCTCAAGTGGCCTCTTATGAACCTCTATTCGTTTGACATTACAAGGTCTTTTTATTATTTTCCCCAAAAATTGCCTTGGGGAGATAGTGAAAGGCTACTTTATGTAGTACTACCACATACAATAGTCCATTCTAAGGTAGACTCACTTAGATTCTAAACCTTTTAAATCTATGATATAATAGAGTCAATTTTAAAATTTTTCGTATACGACTAGTGTATGTATAGAATAAGATCTCTTAGGGATTAAGTTATGACTGCAGGTACAAGAAGCCAACAAAAAAACTCGTCTTTAAGACTCTACTTGGAACCTTAAATCAGTTGTCTTTGGACGCAGTGTTAGTCCACGGTAGAGATATCCATCAATATTTGCGTCATGCAGTGAGTTTGTGTAAATTTTAGCCATAATATACATACTTTATCCACTACTAATCACTAAAATCTGAAAAATAAATGCTTTCTGACTCCACAATTTTGTCTTGTTTTCTTTTTTGCTTTTCTGTTTTCCTTCTTTGGGATCCCTTTTTTCTTATTTCGACTGGGAATACTTACATAGTGGGAAAAGTGGTTGATAGCATTGGAAGAGGGAGGTGACATGGGCCAAGAAGAAGCAGAACTCATAGTGCGCACATTAAACCTGTGCGCCGGCCGCTATGCATCCGAGGAGTTATTGTTGTCCCATCCCAAGTATCAACAACTTTTGAATATCACTACTAGAGTCTGTCACCAAATTCGTCAATGTCAACACGAAAAGGTTAGATAACAATGAATTTTATTTTGTGTTTGACAATTTTGGGCCATTAAAAGAGCATTCATCGTTTACCTCGTAGTATTACTTGTGACATCTTCAAACATCTTGTGGATCACAAGGGTCCTACAAATCTCTATTTGGAATTTTCAAATCAGTTAAATTTACTTAGATTGCTGATTCTTTTGTAGAAAAACCATGTTGGCATCACAAGCGTCAAAACGATAGAATCAGACATGCAAGAACTGGCGAAATTAGTTCTGACGAAATCCTCAGGCGATTTAGATGCTCATATCAAGCAAACATTTCTTACAGTGGCAAAGAGCTTCTACTACACAGCCCATTGCAATCCTGGAACCATCAATTTCCATATTGCCAAAGTACTATTTGAGAGAGTATCTGATCCATTCATTTGATTTCTGTTGTCTTGTCATATAAAGGCACTCAAAGAAGAATTATTCTTATATACTCGTGTACAGAATCAAGGGATGACATGGAAAAATCTTCCCAAGTGTTTACAAACAATAGCAAAATAGAAAATAAAAAAGATCAATGGCTCGTTAGGCTCAATTATGATTTTACAGCATAAAAAGTGGACTTAAGGAATCTTATGGTTGACAAGGTCGAAGAAATTAAACATAGTGGAAACGTTACATGTTCTTTGCCGAACAATATGCACACTTTAAACCTGTTGACATATAATGGTTTCTCCATATAATGGCAGGCAAGCTCATGAAATGATACGTGACATGTTGCTACTTATCTCTGTTGTATGTGAAGTGGAGATAAGCCAGATCCAACATATGGTGATTCAGTGACAATTTAAGCTAAACAGGGCAAGAAATAAAAATAAATAAATAAATCCACAGTTTTAGGTTTGTCGTCTGATGTATAGGTAGAAATAGATTTTGGTGGTGCAAGTGGGATTTTGACGCAAGTTTGATTCCTTGAAATGGCAAAAACTAAGGTATATTCGATCTTTAATTCTATTTATAAATTTTATAGTGTAGATTAAATTTTAGACAATTTATGATATCAACTGATGTAAATAAAATTAATTCGCATAACTACAAAGTTTATAAGTAAGACTAAACACTAAATAATGACTTTGGACGGAGTCAGTCTGTACACACTCTTAGACAGCAGAAAGCAGTCATATCGTAGTGGAACAAAATTAGGATGACAGAATTTTCAAAAACAGTAAAGAAAAACACCTGCAAAACTAATGAAGGAATGGATGGCCCTAGTCTTTTTACATTATTAGTTTCCTGTTTTGGAAACGTCTTTACGCTTTACAGAACCCAACCAACGAGTGCACTTTAGTTCAATCAAGCGACAGGGACACGTGCAACCTTAAATCTCTGTCTCAGCTTTTGGTTTTGGGTGGGCAAGCGGCGAACATGAACCCCCACTCTCCTCAAGATCAAATCAGGTAGTAATGAAGAAGAATCGATAACTAGTAGATCAAGATGGACTTTTTGTGCCCATCATCCACCGTCCCCACCTCGCCGGTGGAAACCCACTTCAAAAGTAAAAGAGAATAGTAGTCTGAGAGGAGTACTCCTGCACCCATAACCCAAGATTCGTCGATTCTGATTTCTGAAAAAGCAATTGCTAAATTAGGCATCGAAAAATGGTGTTTACTAGACAATCACAAGGAGTCCAGGAATTATGGATCAAAATGAAAGGAATCTGCTATTCCATTGGCCCATTATTATGTAGACAGTGGACCAGGAACCTGGTGCGCTCGGTCCGCAAGCTTGGCACAAGATGCCATGGACCACGATACCCACATCAAAATAGATGGAATTCTCATAGTAATAGAAACTAGTGCAGAGCTCTAATCTACAGGAAATAATAGGGATACGTCTGGAAGTGGAGCATTAATCTGCTGGAAAGGAAAGCCTGCCGGATTACACCTAGGCATGCGAAACAAATCCCGTGCCTCATTTCGGAAGGCAATCTATTGGCAAAAGCTCGAGTAAGTCTCAGACAAGAACCCCAGACAAATTTGAAGGCAACAAAACTCCAACCAATACAAAACAAGCATGCAATGTAACATCTGTATACAGAAACACTGACGTTCAAAATTTTAGAAAGAAAAATCATAACAACGTAAACATTTTTGACTTCATGGGATGCCGACCCAGGGTTTGGGGATTGTATTGTTTGGGAGAGAGGATAGTCATACAGACACAATCCCTGAAGGTACAAATCTGAAAGCTCGTGTTTACTTATCTGACTACAAGACCAAGATGCTTTTCATGTCCAAAATCACAACCATGCCAAAGCATAACATGTTCTTTTTGACAAAATTCAAACGAAACATCTAATCGTACTCCAACTCATCCGGTGTTACTGGCTTTTTAAGAGGGATGATAGACTTCTTTTCGACATCCCGGGATAGAGCTTTTCTCATGTCTGAAATGCATCAAGCATAAATAAGTCAAAGATGATATCAACATTTACTAGAAGGGCAAATTTGTAACTGTCAGATGCAGGTACTCACCCAAACCATCCTCCTCCCCAGAGTAGTAACGCAGTACACGTCTGTATATCACGTAACCAAGCTAGCTGAAAGGAAAAGGCAAATGTACAGAGAGATTATATCATTGAAGACCTAATATAGGTAACAACATCCATTTACTCTATTTGACACTAAAGATTATTTTTGTTGAAAACATAAATAGGTACAACTTAAAGACAAAAAGAGAAGCCATAGACGTACCTTCTCGTACATCTTAATGGCTGGTATGTTTGATGCTCTGACAAAAAGGTCTACAAAATAAGCCTTGTCACTGCAAAAAGGAAAAGAATGTAATTAACTCAATACCTAAATCTCAAAGAGCTAGACAAGTTGGGAAGAGCTTTGACTGTGACCCATAAATAAACAACTGTAGCAATCACACAGATAACAAGTTCCGAGGTGTTTTAGTAGAAGTACTGGCAGCAAACGTGCTTTGCAAGGGAAATAACCACATAATGGTAAAAGCAGCTCTTCAAGAATGAAATCTAATTTTCTTCTGTTTTATTTTTATTACACTAAGGTTAAAAGGAGCAGTAAGCATCTTGAAGGCATACTTGCAAGTTTGTATCACCAAAGAAGAGACCTCAGTGGGCACCAAATGACTTTAACAATAAAATCAACAAATAGGTTTTGAAGAAATAAGCGACCTGGGAAAATAAAAATAGAAGAGCCGATCACATCAATTAGCATAAAACAAAACACAGAAACACAAATAGATACATAAACATTATCCTAAAGGTCATTTTAAGGTACATTGATAGCACTAAAAACCTGTTCTAAGTCTGCAAATAAAATAGACTAACTGCATGAAAGGATATAGTGAAAAACAGCATTGCAAAAATGAGTACTAAATTACGCTCACAAGAACTTTCAAACAGGAAACAGAGAAGTCTATGACAGATCCTACATCCCAGAAAAGATAACAGAGAGAACAATAACTTGGTCCAGCGGTGCAGGTGTAGCATCACACCATGACAAAATCATTAATTCTTTTAATATGCTATGCTACAAGAACTATAAATGATATCAGAATTAGGACTCTATTCGCTTTATAAAGTAGAGTGGTTGGTTAAACAAGCTAGAGATAGCAAAGCAAATACGACCACTTCTTTTCTTTTGTATTGAGGTTGAGAGTGCCTGGGGATACGTGACAACAATTTTATTGAGCAAAACTATATATTCTTACATCTTGTCACTAATATCTTCGAGTAGGTTCATCAGTTTCTTGGCTAATTGTTGTCTGCGATATTCAGGAGAGACAGTTACTGCTGTGACATGACCATGCCAAGATTCACCTTGTCCTTCAACTTTTCCCATTACTGTAACACACAAGTAACATTAGGTCACATCAACAATCTAATTAAAAGATATCGAAATTCAATTCGAAGATGGAAAGCAGAACCCGAGATAGCCAGAAACTAGCAAGATTCAAATAATTTGACTAGTCACTGGGAAAAAAAATCTGGATGTATCCTGTGTTGAGTTAAAATAAAAAGGTCCAACTTTAGAATTAATTACAAGATATTTAAATAAAGAATGCATCATAAAATGTATCATTCAGACTCTATTATCCGGATATTATCGCTTCGTTTATGAGTGATTACTGATTACAGTTCCCATATGGAATGCATGGGAGTGGTGTGAGACATCCTGCACATTCTTGTCATATTTATAGATATCTAATGTCCTATTGCACCATCCCCCTCCTTCCATCCCCAAATTTTGAAGTAAGGAATAAAAGGACTTCTCTCCAGATTTGGCAAATTAAAGTAACTAAATAAATTAAAAGTTAGGCAAAACTAGTCAGATAGCAACCCAGAGCCTTCCTTTTTCCCACCCCTGTCTTTCCCCAGATAACCTCGTCTATATTACGGTAACCTCACTTAACAAACTTAAACTCAATGAGTCAATAATTAAACGGTCACTAAGCCAAAAGATTTACAACTCTTGCCACTCCAAAACATAGAGCCATGCATTAGAGTGGCAAAACAATTACATTTCAAATCAACAATAGGCAGTTATTTTGAGTGTCCTATTATACTTTGGAAAGAAGTAGAATCTTAAATATTGTTCATTGTTTAACAAGATCTCTCCAATTAAATGCTTCTAGCATTTGTACTTGAAACAACTAAACAACTCTCCACATCTGCAATATTTAGCTCCATTTTATCAATAGTATTACTCTGACATAAAGTTCAAAGCAATATATGGAGCTGAAAGTTGGAAACTGAATTTACTGTAAACTGCTTCAGGCCTCGTTGGGAACTTAAACAGCAAAGCAAAATTATTTTGAATTTCTAAGATTATCAAGAGGAGAGATATATAACAACCCGTTCAGCTGATCTGAAAGAATCAACACGACCTAATATGGTTTATCCAATCCAGGTCTTTGTACACTATGAACAGATACATTGTGTTTGGATGGGTGGATTTGATTTGAGGGAAGGATTTAAAATGCATGAATTTAAATTGGGTAGATTTGAAATGACATGAAATTTGGGTGAATTCAAATCCACTTATTTAACCATTAAAACCACACTCTTATTTGTTAGTGGATTTCAAATTCACAACTAAATGAATAACCTTGTTTGGATAACTAATTATGGATTAGGATTTCAAATCAAATTCACCCAAATCCCTCCATCCAAACACAATGATAATTCTTTTTCCAAAAAGCAATCACCTGTTTTACATACTCGTCAAACAGACTATATAGGATATGATGTCTTTTTATCAAGTATTCACCTTTTCTGTACACTGTCAAACTGATTGGAAACTTTGGAAAATTCTAATACAAATTTGTTCCTTCAATAAGAAATCGAAGTGTGCATATACTATTCCAGAAAGTAATTCCCAATAAGCTCAAACCACACTACGTACAATTTAAAAACTTAACAGCACAAATTTAAGGTTAAAACTACTCAAAACTGGGCCAATTTCCATCACACCTTCTTTCCTACAAATGTAAAAGACATTATTGTTCCAATCTTAAAAACTAAAGGCACCGGCACATTATTTCAAATCAAACTTATGACCCAAAAAAAAACAAATAAATAGATATTCAATTAATAATGGATTCAAAAAAAAAAAAACACACACACACACAGAGGCAATGAAATCGAATTGAAGATAAATTGAGAAGGGAAACTCACTGTAACCCATGATTCGGTTGCCAGGAGCTTGGGCAACGTGGAAATAGTCAGGCCACCTTGCCAAGTAGGTCATGTAGAACGACATGTTGAACTGACATCACATCATCATCATACATCCACCAATTTATTATCATTATGATTTTATTTTTTAACCCACAAAAAAAAAAAAAAAAATTAAGCGTAGATGAAAGAAACGCACCGTTTCAGTGAGATGGTCGAGATTCACTGATGTGAATCGAAGTAGATCGTTACAGCAAAACCTTCTTATCGTCGTCATCTCCTCCGGTCGTCGTCTTCTTGTCCGGCTCTTTCCCTCTCTCAATCTTCTTGTTTCGGTGTGGGTGAGGTCTCCTGTGTTGAGGTGTCAAATAAGGAAGAACAGAAAAATAGGATTAATTGCCATATTTTGCACTTCACCCCCTAAAATAAGGTTATTAGTTTTAGAACTCTAGCACTCCTACTAATTTGGGCAATCCTAAACTTTTAACTTCTAGTATATGTTTGGTTATCAAACTATTAAAAATATTAATTTAACCATTAAACTTTTAAAAGTTTATACATTTGGCCTTCTGGTATAAGCAAATACTTAAATAGATTCGATTTTTGGTTTCTTTTGTAAATTTTATGGTGTGGATTAAACTTTCGATAATCTATGACATCAGTTGATGTAAGCAAGATTTTTTAAAATTTAATCCTAACCACAAGGTTTACAGGTGGGGTGTAAACCAGATCTACCTAAGTATTTTTCTCTAATTTAAATCTTCCATATAGTTTAACTTTGTTAGGTACACTTTTGTTATTTTATTATGAAAAATACTTAGGTAGACCCGATTTTTAATCCCACCTGTAAATCATGTGATCAATATTAAACATTAAATAATAAGTAAAACTAAAAATCGAATATAACTAAGTATTTACATTTTATCATTTGTGGTTTTTTTTTATCGAATTATTTATTTTCAAAATGCACTTTACCACAAACATATGGTTCATTTAATTTATTTCTCAAAGTCAAAGACACACACTACACATGCCACAAAATAAAACACACAATATACATATATAAGTGTTTTTCATCTTGAAATATGTGTAGTGCGTATGTTTTGTGAGATAGGAATAGAAAAAATTAGCATGTAATGTGTTTTTCATTAATACTATGTAGTTTTGTAAAAATAACAATAATAATAAATTTGTTCCTTGCACTTTTAGACTTAATTGCAAATTTAGACGAAATGCCCAAACGAATACATTTGTATGGAAAATATTTAGGTAGATTCGATTTTTTATCATATTTGTAGATTCTATGTGATTAAATCTTAAAGAATCTTACCTACATTAGCGGATGTCATAAATTCTCTAAAGTTTAATCAACACAACAAGATTTATAAATAGGGTCAAATATCAGGTCTATTTAAGTATTTACCCATTTTTAATAGCGGAGTGGGTAAACTCATAATATTTTTAGTAATTCGATGACCAAAAATATATAAATTTAAAGTTTAGGTTGCCCAAGGTTGTTTGCCTATTAATTTATATTATGAGTATTTATAACACAATTCTCAATTACTCGATTAAAATTATTTTTTTAATTGCTCGTTGGTTGATCAATTTTTTTTATTTCAATTTTCAATTTATTTGATTAATCAAAAAACTTAATAGAGAACTAATAATTATAATAAAACTAAAAATAATCTTAATGAGATAATGAATGAAAATATAGAATGGTTGATTAAAAGGTAAATTATAAGAAAATCTTTTGTGGTTTAGTTAATGTTCAAATTACCTTATAATTTGTAAATTTATAATTTATCTCCTTGTGATTTTTTGTTAAAGTGAAATTGTTAAATATTGCATTGAGTGACTATTAGGTGGATGGAAATTTTTGATTTAAACGATTATTAATCATTTTAAGCCTCCAATCAAGATTAGTTATATATTTAGCATAAAACACAACCCCTCTATTTTTTCAGTACAAGGTGTTTACAAGTAATTGAAATGTATTAGCTTTATGGGTATTTTTGACTTTTTGCACAAATTCTATTAACTTTTTAACTTTTCGTCTATTTTATAAAAAAAAAATCAAAATCACAAATAAATGAAATTTTAGGTTTTCAAAACACAAAGGGAAAAACTTGAACGTTAACATAACCACAATGGATTCATTATAATTTACCTTTATTAAAACCTTAAACTTTGAATATCTCGTTGATTAAGCAATTATTGCTTTTCAATAATCAATTCAGAGGTTAAAACTATATATATATATATATTTTTTGGTTTTATTCGTTTAACCAAACTTCAATTGACAAATGAAGTGCAGTAACGTAAGACAATTCTCTCTGTAATTTATTGGTATAGTCACAAAAGGGTATAGGAAGATTTTATTTTTTTTAATTTTTTTTTAAAAACGAATTCCAATTATCCAAAACTAAACTATATTTGGTTTATTCATTTTGTTATGTCAAACCTTATAAAATTGTGAATACTCATAACTTGTTTAAGTGGACAAGGTAGTAAAGTTAACAATTTAGAGTACAAATCTTTCTTTGAAGGAATTTAGAGTACAAATCAGAAATGGATGATAATATTCAAAAAGTGTATATATATAAAGTAATAAATTAATAAATAAGAGGTATTGGTATATCATTAAGTTTGAAAAAGAAAAAAATAAAATAAAAAAATTACGATCTAATCAAATATTATTACTTTGAGTAATTTTAGCGAATATTTATAAATTTGTGATTCCGTAAATGATTTTTTAAACACAAATTACAATTAACCCAAAATCGTAGGTATATCTGAACTTTAACTTCCAACTAAACTAGTGCCAAGATAAATACGACAGCGTTTAGTGCATGGCAAATGGCAATTGGCGCTCTGGTTAATGTAAATATAGTAAGACGTCGTGGAACGATGCTCGGCGGTTGGGCACCATCAAAACGACATTGGGTTCAGGGAAGCACAACCTAAGCGTGATCAGGGAGGAGCTTTGAAAGGAGGAAGAGGAGTTGCTAATGGATATTTTGAAGCAAGAGTTATTAAAAAAGCGCCAGAGCTTAGCAGAAGACGTCGGCGGCAGCGGCAAAAAATTCTTCAAACGTTCTGAAATTGAACAGAAACGCCTCCAGAAGCTTCGCGAAGAAGAGAAGCGCGAAGCCGAAACCAAAGCCCTCCGTCAAAAGCAACAAAAAGAGCAAAATAACGTTTCCAATTCCAACTCATCCTCTAACCCTAACTCCAAATCCGAAATCCCCAAATCTAAGCCCGAATCCGTTTCCTCATCATCTAAAACCCTAACTGACGAGCAAAAAATTGAGGAGCTTAATCTTCCGAAGCCAGAGGTCATTCGCCGCCTCCGGTTCCTCAAACAGCCGGCGACTCTCTTCGGGGAAGATGACGAGGCGCGTCTCGATCGGTTGAAGTTTGTGCTGAAAGCAGGATTATTTGAAGTCGATGATACCGATATGACGGAGGGGCAGACGTAATGATTTCTTGCGCGATATTGTGGAGTTAAAGAAGCGTCAGAAGACTGGGATTTTGAGTGGTAGGAAGAGGAAGGCGACGGAGGATGCCAATGAGGATAGGGAGGGCGGAGGCGGGGATGATGATTTGAGTGGGGATGGGGCGTCGTCTGGGGTGGACCATGATAAGGATTTGAAGAGAATGAAGACGAATTTCGAGGAGTTGTGTGAGGAAGATAAGATTTTGGTTTTTTTCAAGAAGTTACTGAATGAGTGGAATCAGGAGCTTGACGAGATGACTGAGGCGGGGAAGAGGACGGCCAAGGGGAAGTCGATGGTTGCTTATTTAAGCAGTGTGCTAGGTACTTGAATCCGTTATTCAAGTTTTGCAGAAAGAAGGTTAGTTTAAAGTTTCTGTTTTGATTTACTTTCCTTGCCTTAGTAATAACTACTAGCTAAAATTGCTTTTATGTTTTCTAAAATTTATAGTTATTTCGAATTGTACTTTTGCAAATTAAAGATGAGACTTTCCTGTAGTTTTTGTCTTTAGTATCTAGAATTTTGCAGTTTCCCATGAAGGTTTTGTAATTTGCTCAAAAATGATCGGAAGATCACATTGTTTAAGGTTAATTAACCACAATTGGCTTAAATTGGATAAGAAAAGATGAAAGCCTTTGGTTGTTATATGGAAGTTACATGTTTCTCTATGTATTACATATTATATAGATAATTTCTGATGCATAATGATCGAGCTAGGTCTTTGGTGATTAGCTTACCCCCCCTCTACACAATGTTGTCTATGAATGTGCATATAAAAGTGTGCGTTAGAAATAACGAGTTGCTTCATAGAATTGTTTTGATTGATCATTAGCTCAACTCTAACGCTTGGCATGGAAGATGAAAATTCACTTGGGTTGGATGTATCGAGTTTAAAAGAAACATGTCCAACATTGTGCATTGCTGCTCAAATCAGTGGTAAAACAAATGCTTGGAAGTTCCATGATTAGTGTGCTGACATGTTGGTTGACATCATATAGAGCAGTATGATTTAGTCGAGAATAATCTTTGCATTTTTTGTGAAAAGAGACATCCCTGTATGATGATACAAAAAATAATCAAGCACAAACAGAAGACACATGGCAACTTATGCCAACCTCCTACATATGAAGTTTCTCGGATAGATCGGAATTGTTATCAAATAGCTCGGATGATCAGATGCCGATCTCAACAATGACTCAAGACACTAGCATAATAAAGATAGCATAGTAGCTTGGCTACTGAACTACTTAAATATATAAGCCAATCAATTGTTCGGCTAACATGTACTAAAAAATCACTATAAATACAAGATATTCATACATTTGTAAGCCAAGTAAGAAAAAGCACAGAGAAAACATTAAGCTTTACTGTTTAAACATTTGTAATTCAAAGCTGTCACTATCAATATACAAATTGAGATTTCCCCATCAACTTCTTTGTTCTTACTTTTTTCCTATCTAGATTAAAATCTGTATTGTCACTGTATTATTTGTGTTGAGAGTTGGTTTGGCATGACCACGAGTATTGTTTTTTTTCCCGTTAGTGCAATGTAAAAGTAATCCCACTATGCGGAGGGATGGTTATGGTTTCAAAGATATTTGAGGACTGTAAATGCTGATAGGCATTTGGGTGGAATTTAATTGTTACTCGAAATAATTTATCCATTGTGTGGAAGTTATTAAATGTTGTTTTATGTTCTCTCCCGAGTCATCAATCACCGCTATTTACTGTGTTATGGTAATGTGTTCTGAATTTTAATGGTTATAGGTTCTCCCAGATGATATTCGACAAGCATTGATGTTGGTTGTTGAATGCTGCATTAAGCGAGACTATCTCGCTGCAATGGATCACTACATTAAATTGGCCATTGGAAATGCACCCTGGCCTATTGGTGTTACTATGGTTGGTATCCATGAACGTTCAGCTCGTGAGAAGATTTACACCAATAGTGTGGCCCATATCATGAACGATGAAACAACTCGCAAGTATTTGCAATCCATTAAGCTAGAAATAGATTGATAACATTCTGTCAAAGACGATACCCCACATTGCCTTCAAAAGCGGTGGAATTTAATAGTTTGGCAAATGGCATGCGATTTGCAGTCTCTCCTAGCTGAGGAGAGGTCTTCCAGGGGAAATCAAGCCCCAGAGGAAAGGCTTCACTTGATGCCTGCTCCAGAGGATAGCTAGTTAAGACTCACTGATATCACTGTTGTTGGGTTCTGTATTCATTCTTTGATGCACCCTGTCATTGAAGTTTCCACATTGATAGTTCTGCGGTTAGATAGCTAGTCTAAACACCGTTGTGGGCTCTGTATTCATTCTTCGATATCACCGTTGTCTTCTTTCTTTCCCTCTGATTTTTTGCATTTTTGTTATTTGACTTTCCTGTACTATCTTATGTACAAGGACAAATGACTGATGTTTGTTGAGTTGATCTTCCTGTGCACAAAAGGTTGGTTTAAATACTGGATCTTAGCGCTGGTTGTTGTTTCTTTAGTATTGAGCTCTGCAACTAAAGGAACAGTTTTGCAACCATGCCTCGAATTATTTTTGTTCGGGATATACCGCTTGGCTTTTTCATATAGAATGGAGAATAATTTATTGTCAATTACAATACTTCAATCTGTAAATTAGTGTTCAGTTAGATTAATTTGACAATGTACTTACGTTTTAGATGTATTTTCCGTCAATTTGACTAAAAATAATAATAATAATAATAATGGTGCTGTTTGGACAGTAAATAATGGAGTATTATTTGATGAATAATATTTGTCTTTTGATTTTAGTGGTTTTTTAAAATAATGTTGATTTTTGTAAAAATAGAATAATTGTTTGGCTACAAAATAATATTTTAAAATAACCATTTAGATTGGAAATAAAGAATACCTATTATTTGTTGGACCAATTTAAAAATAAAATAATTATACAACTAATTAAATAACTATTAATGGTTTTTTGTTTAATTTCTTTATTGATTTCCCTATTCATGGTGGTTGAGTTTTTATTTTTTATTAGATCCTACATCATTTTTTGAGTAATTCGGCTTGCCAAACAAGTTACATATTTCGAATCATGATTGTTAAAAGTTTTCACTCATTTATTCAATTTATCTGTTCTTTTAATATTAGATTGCACTTGAGAACGGAGTGCCAATCTTTAAAATATATTCTAAAAAAATGACTTTGTTTTACATTTCTAAATTAAATTTAAGCCTACAAAATATAACATTATAATTTGTGAACAATTAGAGATAAACCTGTAAATAAATCGCGTCTAAACCCGTTTCATGAATCATTTATTTGTGTCTAGATCAATATGTAAATCAAATTACCAGGATTCAATTTGGATTCATTTAGTTATTATATAATAAACCAATCGCATATGAATCTTATTGTTTTGATCCGATATATATATATATATATATATATTTATTTCTAATATAGTTTTTGCTCTAATGTAAAATATATGTATGAATATGAATATGAATTAAATATTATTTTTTTAGAATTAAAAAAAAATCTATAAAACACATAGTTTGGAGTTTTTGTATATAAATTTTCAAATTTATAAAATAATATCAAGATTTGGATCTAACAAGGTCTGACGAATTTGGATATGGATCTCCTTTTATAAACTTAGAAAAAATCTAAATTCAGATCCAAATCCGATAATATTAAATGGATTTAGGTATGGATCTACAAGATTTAGTCTGGATTCGACCCGTTTATATGCCTAATTGGAACTCCACTTCCGTTATTATCAAAAAGTTTAAAAACAACAATGCAATAACCCTGCCAATGGATCGGGTTTAGACTCGGACCCGTTTATCTAGATTTGAATTTATGACAAATTTCGATTACCTAGATCCGATCCGGATTCGTTTAGTTATTATAATAAATGGGTTGGATCTGAATCTTGGTGTTACTACATGATCCGGATCCGATTAAAATATTTAATATATAATAAAATTGTTGTATATTAGTATTATTATATATATATATAGAGAGAGATACACATATATATTGTGTAAATTACCAAGCATATAATTTGCATTTAATGTAGAATATATGCATAAATATTAATTGTGAACTAAATACTTTTTTATAATTAAATAAAAAAAGGAGAAAATTTGATAAATTGTAATAGTTCTATATATAATTTTAAAAATTATAAAAAGAATATTAAGACCCGACAGATCAGTGTATGGATCTATTTTTATAGATCCGTCTGAGATCCGGATCTGAATCCGAATCTAAATCCGATTATATTAGTGAGATCGGGGTCTGGATATGCTAAAGTGACAATTGTAAATATTTTTCATTAGTCTCACTGCACTGCATTTGGCGAAAATTCGTTACTTAAAATTATTTACATAATTATTAATTGAATATTTTTTTTAAATATAAATAATGAATATGATATGAATAGTGCAAATAATGGATTGTGTGAATAATAAATAAGACAAAATATGAATAATGCAAAATATTATTTGAAAAAAATATTGTGTTAATCAAACATAAATTATTATTGACTAAATATTATTTGGTTACCAAATAATACCTATTATTTACTATCCAAACATGCCCATATTCGGCTATCCGATAGAAAACAAAGAAGCAGAAAAATATATTCCTGATGCTAATTTTTTTTTTTAATTTAAAAAAAAATCATATTCAGTTTTCTGATGATAAATTCGTTCAGCCAAATTTGAATAAGAATATTTATGAGATGTTTGTTTACGAATAGTAATCAAAATAGGAATCATAAAATTTTATTATCCATATGATTTATGTCGTTATGAATTTATTGGTTTTAAAATGTTAATAAATTAAAGGGTGTTTGGTTTATGGTATGAGAGGAAATAATGTGAATCAATATTAATGATACTTGTAGATAGCGTTTAGTTAATTATTATGATAATTATTACATAGGAGTAAAAGGGTAAAAAATACTTAATTTTATTTCTAACTTATGAATACGATAAAATTCATTCTTTGTTTAAGCTAAACAAATAAAGGAAAATGATATAAACTTATCGATAGTGGATTCATAATTCTCATAATATCCGATTTGAATTCTCGAATATGAACCAAATATTTTTTAATTAATTTAAAACTCAAGTCACAAATAAAGATAATAGTGATAATTTTCTAACACTTTCGTTTTCATAAAATTATTATCATAATAATTAACCAAATACTAACATTTAGAAGTATTATTAACTTTCAGGGTGTGTTCGTTTGGATTGAAAATATTTTCAAAATAATATTTTTTAGAAAATTTTTTGGTGCCAAACACCGGAAAATATTTTCCAATTTTTCTTCCTCTAGCTGAAAATAACTTACGGAATTTTTTAGTGTAAGTTATTTTCCGGATAATTCAAGAGTGACATTAAACCTCAAATACTTACATTTAGAAATTCGTTTGCTAAATTTATTTTCGTTTTTAAATATTTTTCATTCGTTTTTCTCTCAATTATGGGTCCCACACTAATATAACTGTCATTGTGCATATTTTACTACTATATTGTACTATCATTTAATTTTGAATAAAATCAATTTTTTATTAATCATGAATTACTTGTAAGGTATTTATTACCATTGTTATAAGTTTTTTTAACTTGTATTCATAAAATTAAAGATAAAACCGTTAAAATTGTTTATTTCAAAATATTTTTTTTTGTCAGCCGAACACCGGAAAACTGTATGGAAAATAGACTTTTTCATGTAAAATATTTTCCAAATAAAATATTTTCAATCCAAACGAGCACACCCTCATTCTCATTCTCATTCTTTCTACTTAATACCCACGAACCAAACACCTCTACAACTTAACATTAATTAGGGAGATTACAAGTTAAACTATTCTTAAATACACTTATCTCCAATTTCCTCCAATGATATATTATATTTAAATAATTAAAATTAATAAAAATTATCAAATTATATCAATAATTTTATTTCGATGAGTAGATCAACATATTTTAAAACCAAATTTATTCGTAAATTTTTTATCGTTCAATTTGCATGAAATATTTAAACGATGTAAAATAGGTCAAAATCAAGACAAAAATTGAAACGTTTAATCAAATAAAAAAAAATTAATTAATTTATTTTCAAATTTATTTATAGCAAGTTTATGTTATAAATTATATTATGAACGGATATAATTTTTAAAAAATATTTTTAATATTATTTTTATAAGGTGTATTTGAGAGAAATTCTCTTTAATTACTGGGGAGGAGCCTGGTCTACAAGTGCATAGTATTCTACTTACTGCAGTAAATGAATCGAGCTACTTGCGAGCAATTCGGTCAAAAATTCGATTCAAGCTCCAAATCTTGACGAGTCGATTTCGAACATATGTATAATATGCTCGAGTGCTCGTCGAACTTTTCGAGTATTATATAATTTTTTTAATATATGTAAAATTATTAAAATGTCCATACTTTTTAAAAAAAATTAATCTTTTACCTACGAAAAAGTCTAACTACTCAAGTTCAAACTCGTTTTATTTATTTTCGAGCGAGTTCGAGTTCGAATCGAACTCGAATTATGTCAAATTTTTCGAACTTGAGCTCATATCTTGAAACCTGATGCTACCAGCACGAGCTCGAGTTCAAGTATTAGAAAAAATTTCTAGTTCGAATTCGATAAAGCACTATTCGTGCCCGATTCGCCTCGTTTATATCCCTAATTCTACTATCCAATTGGTGACGCAAGCTACCGGGTAGTATGCACACGTAGGCAAATTCCGCACACCACGTGTCACTTGCTTCTTTGATTCCGTACATGGCGATTTCTCATTTTATTATTTCAACCACCTACAAAAAAAAAAAAAAAAAATCAGAAAATTGGGTCGATAACCATTATCAAAATGGATAGTGGTAGTAGAACTCTCCTCCTGAGTCCCCACTGCCCAGCATCCATGGCCTCCCCGAAACCCAAGCTCAAGCGCCCCTGTTGTTCCTCTTCTCCTTCTCCAGACCCTATCCCCAATCCTAGGGTTTCCAATTTCACCTCGAATTCTAACATCGATTCCGTCCTGGAATCGCTTTTAGCTCTCTCCGATTCCACCTCCTCCTCCGCTCTTTCTCTGGATCTTTCATTGCTTCGACCGGCTCCTCGATTCTCGAGCCTCCGATTCCGACAAGTCCGATTTGATCGATCGCGCTCTCAGGTTTGGATCCGTCCTTCTCGAAGCTGCCAAACGATCTTCCAGAAAGCGCGCTTCCATGCATAACGCAGTCGTTTGGGCTCTTCCTCCTGATCTCACTATCAAAGTAACGTCCTTTTTTCTCTACATTTTTTTTCTTTCCATTTTTACCACCGTTGTTCCTTCTGTTCCTTTTTGATAAATTTGTTGGAATTTTTCTTTGGTGTACTAGTCCTGATTGAAAAAACTTTAAAGGTTGTTTTTTTGCATAGGTAATTTGAATTTTTTGAGTTGCTTTGAAATGCATTGACATACACTTTGACTACGCTGATAGCCGTATACTGGTGTGGAATTCTGCAACATTTTGTCATTCTTTGTTGCTCGAATTGCCATTAATTAGTGAACCACCCTGCCGATATTCAGATACATTTTTGTCGCATGTATTTACTTATTGGTGAAATTATTCTCAAGCTACTGATTATACTGGGAAATGCTGATGTAGTATTATTAATGTCTGTTTCAAGTCCTTTTGATATCTCGCTTTCAGTTTGCATCTCAATGTATATGTAAATTGTTATGACTTGGAAACCCACCCCCCAAAACAACAAAAAAAAAAAAAAGGTGAAAAATCTGCCTGCACTCTGTTCTGATCTGCTTATTGCTTTTGTTGTGTATAATGGTGGTGCAGGTATTTTCTCTACTTGATACGCAAAGTGTATGTTTTGCTGCAGCCACATGTTCTTTTTTTCGCAAGTGTTCTGTGGATCCTACCTGCTATGCCAATATTGACTTGACCTCTGTTATCCCGAAAGTCAATAATGCTGTTGTGTCAACAATGATTCAACGAGCTGGAAGATCACTTCAGTAATGAATCTTAATATATTGACTGCATGGTTTTTGCTTTCTATTGTCTGAGCTTCATTTTTGTTAATGTCTAGTTGACAGTTTTTGAACTGCATTTGCTTATTTTGCCTTCTAGCTGAGGGATTTTGCATTTTCTAATCTTCCAATTATGTGTTATGTACCTCACCAAAAGCTGTCTTACCTTGTGAGAAATCATACATTCAGACTACATCCAGGAACATCATTGATTTATTTGTGACGAGTTATATGTTTTAAATTGAACTTGGAATTTTTTTGCTTCCTTATTATGCACCAGTGGTAACTGATTGTTTTCCTTTTCACAGATCCCTTAAACTTGGCCTCGTCCCTGGCCCAATTGCATGGACTGGTTGTTCTCAGGGGTTAGTTTATTCTATAAGGAATTCTACTGATGCATCAGGGATCTCATGGAATGATAAGAGGTCAAGACAGGGAAAAGAGTCATCTGTTCTTTCCAGATCTTGTTTGGCACTTTTAAGTGCTAATGGTGGTGGACCAGGGTAATTTTGGATATTTGAACCTGACAAAAGTGTCTTGCTTTCAAATCGTGCATACTTAATTAAAACTTATTCTCTGTCTCTCACTCTTATATATCTCTCAAGGGCACTGTTGAGGAGTTTGCATCTTTACAACATTGAAAGGATGGACAATATAGCACTTTGTGGTGCATTATCTGCTTGTCCTTCATTGCGTGATCTCGAAATTATTGGACTGTAAGTATAGTCTAATTAGCGGTTGCTAGAGTTCTTTTGGCTTTGAAAGCTCTATGAGCTAAATGTGTGCGCCTGTGTGTATGGTGATCATTTTCAGGAGTTTCTCTTTTTGCTTCCCCTTTTGCAATTGTCATCATTCAGTGTGGTAACTAATAATGATTCGGTGCATTCCAAGCTGCTTGCTTAGAGATAGAATAAGGTTTTTGCTTATCTAGATATCTGTATTTGTACATTGAGAATAGGCTTGAGATTGGTTGCGATTTCAGCTTCAGATGGCATACAGTAGAAATGATTAAATTTTTTCATGTCTTTAGTTTGTGCTATGAATGAGATCAAGTTACCTTATGGTTGGCTGTCTACATTTGTTTCTTGGTTACCTACTGTTTTCAACTCAACTCAATCTCTCTCCTCTCTGTCCCTGTGTGCCTTTGTGCAAACATGTGATTTGTTTGACCGAAGAACTAGTGGTTCCAAAATATGTTCAAACCATGAATGGATGCAGATAATTTTCTTTTCTCTTGCTTCATACTTCTTTTCATGTTAACTTACTCTGGTTTTTGCTGTCAATAGACATGTTGAACTAAGGCAAACATTGGAGTCAGTGAGCGTATTTTGTCCTCTTATAGAGCGTTTATTTTTTGAATCCTCAAAAACAGGTGAATTTTGTTCATTCATTTCCATTCCCATGATCAGGGGTGCTTTTGCTTACCTCACTTTTCTTGTATTTAGGGAGAGATGACAGTTTGAAATTGCCGACATGCAGTGATCTGGTCAACAATTGTCCTAATCTGTCATCTTTGGCTCTTAGAGGTTTTAAGCTACATGACTACAAAGCTCGTACACTTGTCAAGGTACATGTGCCTAACAATTTTCAATCATACTATAGCATTTCACAATTTTAAACCTCAACGTTTAATTTGAAGTCAACCACGTTGAGAATCTCTCTCTTCTGCTAGAGATTTTATCATTATGGACAATCATCTCGGAATGATGCACCAAAAATGATATTTGAGTTCATGTGTGTACTGTTTTCTATGACCTGATGTAAATGTAGGTAAATGCTGTATTCTGTTAAATATTCATTTAGAGAATTGATCTAGAGTTGCAAACTAACAGGATGGAAGTTCTAGTTGGGATCTAAAAACCTGAATTTTTTACTGAAAATGACTTTGATCCAATTTGTGGCTTTTGTCATTATTGCTATGATTTTATCATTTCTATCATTCAACAATAAAGCTGGTACTAGAACTTGCACATGCAGTGGCTGAATGGTAAATAGCATAATAGAACTTGTAGCCTCTGTATTTTAATGATAACGAAGAAAATTACCTTGGTGTAAATTGTATTGAACTGTGACATTTATGTCACCATTTATATTTTCTCCTGCTTGATCGAATGAAAGAAGGGAGTGAACACCTTGTGATATTAAGGTTCGATTACCTCAGCAAGGTGTTTTTTTTCTTGCTATTGGATCATTGACAATGGAAACTCCTGCATAGTTTTTGGCATTATTATTCTGTGTGCAACTTGGACAACTTGGAAGTGCTAGTAACAACAGATTCCCAAGATTTTATTTAACTCGTCCACTCTATCTGCCTTTGGTTCCATGCAAGAAAGTGGAGTAGCATGATTTGATGTTTTGCTACACTTTTGTGCTACTTTAAGCTGTCCATTTTGAAGTGGACATTTTAAGCATCTGTATAAAGATGTTATAAAATAGGAGGGATGGTAATTGCTCTCTCTCTCTCTCTCACACACACACACGCACGCACACGCACGTTCACACACATTGATGATGATTGAAGTGCAAGCTGTTTCTCATTGTGAATGTTTAGACTGCATTTTAGTATTTACTAAGGGACCATGGAAGATGGAGGTAGATAAAACTTAGTTTCGTGGACCCTTAAAAGAGTTTTTGTCAATTGCCAGGGTCTTCGGATCTACCAAAATGCATTTAGGACAGTATGTTTGATGAACTAGGAACTGGGTATTTATTTTGATGGTGCCTTTTGGATAAAATAATTTTGTAAAAAATTGAAGCATGATTTTGTATTGAAGAAAGATTTGTCTTAAATGTGATGATGTCTATGCAGGGATTCCGTAAGCTAAAGTATGTTGACCTCTCAACATCCTACTCAATATCTGGTGCTTTTCTCAAGTATGTTTTTTCATCCAAGTCTTCAAATCGCTAAAAGTGCTTATGGGTATTTGTTAATTTCTATTTTTGCCATTTCTATTAGGAATCTTGGTGGGAGTGCAGGTGGTAACCTACTTGAAGTCTTGATTTTGCGCGACTGTGTTCATTTGAAAGAAGTGAGAGTTGCCAATCCTTCCCATCCTTCCCCACCTTCCCCTCTCTCTCTCTCTCTCTCTCTCACATATTCAAGTTGCAGGTAGAAGTTTGCACGGTTTCTCTCAGCAGTTCTGGCAGGAGACTTCAAGCATATTAAACATCTTGTGGGTTTAAGTGAAAGCTTTCTGATTGTTAATATAAACCATAGTTTTTTCTGGGTGACCCACTTCCCTGTCCCATTATTGGGTTTTTCGTATTTAAGGATTTCCCTAATCTCAAACAGGATATATCCAATCGCGAAGGTCTAGCATCCGAAGGTGACTGGTACAGAAGATGTTGCAGCACAAGGTTGTCCCATTTACAAGTATTTCAAGATTTTAATTTGAACTGAGCCTATTTATTTCCTGTCATGATAAAAATTCTAAGCTGTCCGAATGCAGTTTCATTCCAGTGGAGCAATTACTGGCAGAGAGGCCTGAACTGTGCATTGTTGCTGAATTTCCTGCAGAGGGAAGGTGGTTTTGTAATCTACAAATTGTAATGCAAAGATAACATGATCACTGCGAAATAACCTTTTGTTCTCCTCTTCTGTTGGCCTGATCTGTTATGCACTAGCTACATTGAGGTTGAACAAATGATTGGCAGTGGTGTCCTGAGCGATGATATTAGTTCACCATCGTTACCAAGCAGCCATACATCTGATCGGTTTATCAATATATCAGAGAGCAGTTATAGTAGTGATCAAGGCAGCGGCAACGAGGACAACCAAGTTGCCAGCTTTGAAATCTATGAAGAGAGTTCAGACGAGCTTGATTTTGTATCTGGTTGACAGCAAGAGCTGGTTAGGCATCTATGTTCACTCGCTATCTGTCCAATAAAAATTTGGTATTCTTGTCTTCAGTAATGGATGAAGTCAGCTGTTAACATTGATGTATGATATGGTTCGTGCATGATTTAACGTAACAAGTTGGTGGTCTCTCTTTGTTTCAGGGGATGCACAGGGTCTGAGGGACGATTATCATGTTTGGCATAGGTGATTCAGGGAATGTGGTAAATTTATTTGTGTTTTAGCAGACCTTACAAGGATGCAAAAGACACCACATTCTCTCTTTTAAGCGAAGAAAGCTTATTTCCTGCTATTTTTAATCAGGAAAAATACAATAAGAGCCCGACAGCCACACCAATGGGAAGGATGTCCTTTTTGTCACCTTTCCGGGTAATATTATAAGTGGTTCAATTTGTATTTTATTTAGTGAAAATGTATAGAGAAAGAGCAAGGATTAGATAGTGAAAGGCTTTTTAGTCATTGTGGTTAATGGAGACTAGGTAAGGAGCTGAACTATGCAAGTAATTCCTTGAATTCACTTAGGCAGGCCTAAACATGTCTATGTGAGGAAATTTTACGGAAAATATAGCTAAATCAAGTTGTTTCAAGTGTCATATTCAATATTTTTGGCAAAGCACCAACTATTTGAAGTGCCAAAACTTGGATGCGAGGAAGGAGAAGAAAATAGCCGAGACCGAGCAAGTGAACATTTTGAGCGTCCAACTCTTTTCTATGTTTTCCAATCTTAATGCCTCCTCTCATCAGTCATCACCAGGGAATTCACAGCAATGCGGGGTCACAGCACCAAACAACCCAAACTTTGAATCACAAACCCCTTCGAAGATCACAGCACTGTTGAAAGAAGAAGATTGGCATGCTTCCCAATTGTTTGTTAGTTACAATCTAAGTAGGTAATTAATAATTGAATAAAACAGAGACGCCTTCACCGTACAAATACACCTTCTCTTGGTAGTGCAATTATTAGAGAATGTCCGTGTTATTCATCTAACGTTACAGAATAAATAAATAATGTACATATTTTGTATTATTCTATAAATAATATATAGTTGTTAAAATAATTAATATATAAAAAAAATTTAATTTTATTAATATTTTTCAATCATTCCACTCATATTTACTTTTAACACTTTGTATGAAGTGACAGATTTTTTTCAATCATACATGTTACTCTGTAATTTCGAAGTAACTAGCTATGTCCATATTCAACTAAATAGCTCGGTTGAACCATTCTTAAAACTTTTATTCATTTCTCGTTGTATTTGAATTTTAAAGATGTGTATAAGAGCAGTTGGTCAGAATAAGTTCATCCCCAGTCCAGGGGTGAAAAAACACACATGACATGGCGGAAAAGTGTTACAGGAGCCTCGAAACTACTAATTGGTGCTACGTCCGGCATCCCCTCCCTCTGGCTGTCTTTCAAGTGCTCCCAAGCCGTATGTATCTTCTATACCACTTGTAACTCTCTTTCTACGCTCTTCAATCATTTCCAAATATGCCTGCCCAAAAAATTGTCAAATAATTGTGGAAACTGCAGAGAAAAGTGATGGAGATAATTTTTGGAAAAAAAAAAAAAAAAAATCCACACCTTGGGATAAGTATAGAGAAAGATGTACCACCACGCACATATCAAACTCAGAACTGCAGCGGTTACAATAGCAGAATGCAAAATAAGCCAGCTACCCGCAATTACTAATATGCCAGTTAAGGTTATTGTCCAAGGTTGACACCTGAGGAAGTAAATAAAACCCAACCCGCTAAATAAAATAAATCCACAAATTTTACAAGTAAATTGCTAAACAGAATTGGAAATTCAATAGAAGATGACGAACCAGGATGGTTTGGTGTCCCAAACAGAGTCATACTCGAGAGAAAGATAATTGAGGTAGGCATCCATGTCCTTTACGACGCCGTCTTCATCCAAGAATGAGGACTCTCTTGGCTCATTATTACTACTGCTTTTACATTGTTTACTAAGGGGTTTCTGGATAGAAGAAATTGAAGTGGTTGTTAACGCTAGCTTTGGGGGCACGAGGGTTACGGAGAAAGACGAGTACGAGGGGGTCGGCGGCGGCGCTTTAGATCCGCCTCTTTGACTTGTTCTTAGTGGTGGAGGGCCGAAGGGAAGGGCGTGGCACTGCCACGGGGTTAGACTCTGAGGAGCTTGAAGCAGCAGCATATCTTCCGTCGTCGTTTTTAGTCTCTCTATTATTCGGAAGCCAATCCGGAGCACCGAGAAGGATATCCTATCCTTGCCAGGTTGGACAAAATTAGTGAATCCCATATGTTCAGAGGACTAAACTTTAACATGGATTCCATTTTAGATTCTTTAAATCTTTGTTAAAATTAAATTTTATGAAATTTTACTAATTAATATTATAAATTTCATAACATTTAATTTAAGTTATAAATAGAATGATTCTCTCAAGAAAATTATAGAATTTTCATATAATTTAATCTATAATATAGACTCTAAAAAGCATAAGAAACTTGATGAGAAGCTCCTATCAAGTGGCATGCCAAGTGGTATCACCAAACTAATGAGATTTCGTTATTTAAAATGGTGGGTTTAAAAATAAAATGAATTGGTGAGTTACTATTTAAAATATTAGAATTTCATTGGTTTAAAGATACTACCTAACATTGCCACCTGATAAGACTTTCCTATAATAAATTTTTTTTTACAATTAGGATAAAAAATCGGATCTATCTATGTATTTTCTCTTCATGAACTTCCGTTTACCTTTTCATACAATTTGCTTTGTTTTAAATTATAAGTGACTTTAAGAATTCAAACAAGTAACAAATGATCTGTTTTTTTTTCTCCAATTTTACTCTTAATGACACATTAATACAGAATGAATTATTAGTTAAGAACTACAAAAATAGAAGGATAATGGAGTCATTTTCAACTATTTTTATGTAAAATTCATGCAAGTTAATAGCAAGTTTCTTAATTTTTGTGTACCAATAAAAAACAACAGTTAATTTCAAAAACCAAATATATTTACAACAAAATTTGGATGGGTTACACATAAGTTAATTTTGCGCAAAACAATATTTGGATATGTATTTGTTTAGACAATTATTATTTTAAATATTATTTAAGATAATTATGATACTAATTTTGTTAATTAACATAATGTATATGAGATGAAAAGGTAATTGAAAAATGTTTTAGAAAGAAAAAATAATAAATAAACTTTCTATCCAAACAATACCTAGCTCATAGGTTTTGCGAAGTATAAAAATTAAGGAAAATTCTACGGTCTCTTTTAGGAAATCATTCCCTTGTATTTTAAATACTTGTACAATACAACGCACCGTGTGTTTTAAAAATTTGTACATGTACAAGTTTTTAAAGCCAATAGAATTGTTCCCTAAAATGGACTGTAAAATTCCCTAAAAATTAAAATTGATTTAAGTTTTTATTATTTTGGATTTAAGTTGCATGGTTAGAGTTGTTTCAGAGACTCGATTAGTGTCGAAGGAGTTTAGGGAATCCCTTAATTATTATGGAAAAAGGATTTCATGTGGACTAACTAAGTACTAACATCCATAAGGGCGTTCAAAAGTCAGTCAAATTGAATTATTGAATCGAGTGAAGTCGAAAAAAAAAATTTGACTTGACTTGAAATCAAAGTAACTAAATAACTTTTCAACTCAACTTTAATTTCAACTTTCAAGTCAAATTATTGGTCAAATACCGATTTATAGATTGATTAGTTTGACTGATTTACCGACCGAATAAGTCATTCGACTTGGTCGGTCAAATAAGTCGAACAAATATATATATAGACACACACATATATATTATATGATACAATTATAATGAATATGCTGTAGAATATATTAATGTATTTGTGTACATAATATTTTAACCATAATATTCTTAATTGTTAATTGTTAATAATTAAATATGTTAATAACTGATAATATTATTTTTTCTTAATACCTAAATATGTTTTCTTTGTATAATTGTTGATGTTATGCACAATTTATGTACTTATACATTAATGTAAGTGTACAACTTATTAATATAACATTTTTATTTCAATAACTAATTAAATGACTTACGAATTTTCTTTTAATACACATAGATATTAGAATTAAGTAATTATATGTATTAAAGTATTTAATGAAATATCTACATATAATACATCTATGCATACATGTTCTTATGTTCATATATTAAGATATGTATAACTTATAATTGTAATAAAAATATATTTTACATAACATTTAATTTATATACTTATACAGTTATATTATTATAATTTATTACATAACATTTTTACTATTAACAAATATATTAAATGTATTACTAACTTACTATTAGTATAGATAGATAATGTTAAGTAATCATAAATATTTCTATATACTTATAAGATATAAGTTAACAAGAGTTAGTGATTCAATAAGATTTTTTTATATGAATTGATTTTGATAAGTGGTTCTGAATTTGAGATTTTGTAAATCTATTTTAATATCTATATATAATATATATACTAATACACATTCATATAATAAAATTTATAACTTTTATATGTGTATGTATATATATTATGATTATATTTTTGTACACACATTAATATAAAGATGATAATGTGAAAATTAGAATAATTAAAATAAAAGTGTTACATTACTAAGTTGTATACATATAAATTTAATACACTTTTGTAGAATGATATGGAATTTGTGAGATAATGTATTAAATTTTAGAATTAAACTATAGAATAAAAGAAAATTAAATAATGTTCGGCTTATTCAATTTGTTTAATTTACCGGTCGGACAAGTCGAGTTCAAATAACTTGACTTTAGTCGATTTTGAGTTTATATGACTCGATTTTAACTTTTAGATCGAAATTTTCAAGTCAAAATCAAACAATTCAAATCGAACACTGATCGAATGAAGACCCACCCAATATCAAAATGGATAATAATCATTGGAAGAAGAATTGTAAATGCCCTTAGTCCTAATTAAGCTCCTTAAACCAAATTACAGACGGGTTAGGATTTGTATTGGATTACAATTGCCTGTTGCCTGTGAGACATTTAACTGTTTCTACAATTCTGTGTTCGAGTTTAATTATTATTATCTCATCTTCTCACATTCAACTCGCCTAATTGAGGGCCTATTTTAATATTACCATCTTGCTTCTTCAGTTACAAGTTGGAACCTCCTTGTTCTTCCTGCAAGTTTCTTTCTTGCTAATTAACTACTGTTCTTGCTTCGTTGACTGTTGGTTTAGACAATAATTTTTAGGGTTAAAAGCAAAATGCCCCCTCCAACTACTATCTTACCCCTAAACAATTTTAATAGACATTTTGCACTCTTGACACGTGGTCAACTATCTAAAATACTCATTTTTATTGAAAATTGACCATTATACCCCCAATACATTAGTTAAGTAAAATGTCATTTTCTTTTTTCCTTTATTTATTTTCTCTCTCTTGTTTTTCATTTTATTTTTCGAATTCTTTTTCTCATTGTTATTATATTACTTCAAATATTTTATTAATTATAACATCTAATTTTACATGCATCTTATGATTTAATTTTTGAATTAAAATATATTACAATAAAATAATGTATATTTTATTATAATACAGAATTTGTAGTGAATTATTAATGCTAAAATTAACGAATAAAAGTGTACAAAAAAGATAGCCTAAAAAATTTAAAGAATTTATTCTAAAAATACAAATAAAAATTGTGCATGTAGAGTCATTTGGCATATTTTGGATAAATTTATTGTACTTTATATTAACAAGTTATAATATTTTATTATGCTTTATTGTTGTTACACCAAAAGTAAAATTTTTTACATGAATTCTCATTCTATAATTTATGTTTATGTTAAGAGTATAATTTTTTTAAATTTTTTTTTATTCTCGATACTTTATTTTTTTGTAGTTGGTTTGTTTGTAATAGTATATCATTTATAAATATACAAACTGTACATTGAAATTAAAAACAATATATATTGCTTGTAATATAAATTATATTTATTTTATAAATTAAATTATCTAGACACATAAAAATTAGAACTCATGCATGACTAAAATTATTTAGTAGTATCGAGATTGTATGGACCCTTCTTAGCCATTTAGTAGTAAAATTATTTTGTAGTTGGTTTATTAGATGTTATAATTAATAAAATATTAGAAGTAATACAATTTTTTAACAATGAGAAAAAGGATTAGAAAAAATAAAATGAAAAAACAAAAGAGAGAGAGAGAGAATAAATAAAGGAAAAAAGAAAATGACATTTCACTTAACTAATGTATTGGGGTTATATTGGTCAATTTCCAGCAAAAATGATATTTTAGATAGTTAATCAGGGTGCAAAATGCCTATTAAAATTGTTTAGGGGTATCAAATTTTGCAACTAATGTAATAGTTGGAGGGGGCATTTTGCTTTTAACCCTAATTTTTATTTTTCCTTTTTGGTGAAGATTTCGTGATTTAGTTATGAAGGAGATGCTAAATGGAATTGGGTTGTTATCAAAAGAGCATGTGTGAAACCCTACATTTTCCGCCTATCGGTTTTTTTTGGCCCATTAGTAACTATTAAATCCATAAACTACTTTTTGGGATTTATTAATTATTAGGCAAGAAGTGAAAGATTAAAGTGTTAATTTTTGATAAGTAGGTTACGTTATAATTGTGAGCCATAATTGTCGATTATTGTATTCGAGGAACTAAGATTTTGTCAAAAAACGAGAAGACCAATTTTCTCTTATATCCAAGTTAGTGGGTCTACAAAAGTCCAAGGTAACTAAGTTTAACTCTACAGTTAGGTCTATTAATATTAGTTTGATTTGAGTTTTATATAGTAATGCTGGATTTGTACTTTGTGAATTTAATAATTGGATTGTATGGATCTAGAGTTTTGTTTTACATTCAATAATCCACATATGTAGATTGATCAAGTTATATAGAATTCTTCATAATAAATTCCAGCGGGTTGAAGGTGCTTATTTTACATTGCAGAAAAAAAAAAAAGATTCATATTGTATGCAATTTAAAATGACATAGCCGTGTGGTGTAAGGATTGATATTGTGGACTTATATAACAAGTATATGACAAAGCTATTAGTGGAAATAATGATTAATTGCAGGAATGAATTAGAACACTAGGGTTGAGAAATGCAATGAATTAGAACACTAGGCTCGGGAGTTTCTTCGACCCGAATTTACCTTTTTGACCCCTCGATTTACTGGTTGTTTTAGGGTGTATTTTGAGTTATAATTGAATTCTTTCGGTGTATATTTAAGTATGGAATTATTAGTAAAACTTGGGTGATTTTGATAAACGATGTTGTTTGGATTGATCGGTAAATGATATGGTTTTCTTTCATATTTTATAAATATTTTTTCTCTATTAAATAATGTATTTGAAAATATATGTTCATATATAAATTCGGATCGTATGTGAGATAGTTGAATTATTTGTTTTTATATTAAATATACGTAAGTGGCACTTTAAATTATTTATATGTATTATCGCTTGACGTATGCGTTTGATGAATATTCCGTTTGAATATATTTGTTCGCATGTGATATTTGTTTTAACTCTTAGTAACTTTGGTTGAGTTGGCGGAAACGAGTTCCAAATTAGTTTTGATCGAATATGGTACGAAAATAGGTATTTTTGGCCCGGAGATGAAGAGGGACATATGGCCCTATTTCTAACAGGTATAAAGTTAGAACGATATATCTTGTATTGTCAGCAACCTCTTAGTGACCCTTGAACCATTTGTATTATTTTTGTATTGGATTGTATGGATTTGACTGCTTGACATGTGATATTTGTTTAATTTGTGGATTTAATAAGTTCGTCACTTACTTATAAATATTAATTATTTCGAGTTTGTTTTGTTATTATTTCTCATCGTGACTTTAACTGTATATAAAGTATGCATGCATGTAAAGTGATTTTGAACTTGATAATTTATATATGTAGCATGTGTGATTCGATGGAAGGGAAATATCACTATTTACCGAATTCTTGTTTTGCTCATTCCATTATTTAATATTTTTGCAGACAATTACAAATTTGATTTAGGGGAGTGAGTAAGGATTTGATAATTTTGAACCTTGTGTCCTCTGAGAAAAGTGAGGGTACGGCGGTTAAAGGACTCCCGAAAACGGGGTATGGATTTGGATAAATACTTATTTCAACAAATAAACAACATGTTTATTAAGGAGCCAGTCTTGATTAACAAATTAATCTTCACTAATATTAAATGATCACCACCCCAAAGATTTCTTTCCTGTTTCGTACATTCTATTCTAATTTTCTGATACCCTTTTTCCATTTTTTTTGGGGGGGTTATTTCGTTTGGGTCTTTGAACATTCAAGATCGACCCTACCACATATTCTAGTGTACATCTCGGTGGATAATATTCGTGCTATGCAATCCTAATATCCAAAAGAAACTAAACCACCTTAAATGTTAGTAATTGAAACATGCTATTTATGTTTGTGCAGAGGAATTACCCATGAAAGAATGCTATGTGTTGACATCAATGCATACATTAAATATGGCTTGCCATCTCGACCAAATCATAATGGCTATTGGGTAGAATCGTACCAATCTGGAGGGACGATTTGCAGCATGAATGGGGTGATGGGGATCAAGAGAAGACTGTGCTTCTTTGAAGGTCATGAATTTGGTAAAGGAAGCAAGACAAACTGGAATATGCTCCAGTACATGCTGCTGGAACATTGCTGTGTAATGGAATGTGATCACAGGAGACAGAGTAAGCTCTTTTTCTCGCCATAGTTAAATAAAAATAAATAAATAAATAAATAAAAAACTAAACTATCAGAATAATACTAATAGAAGTGAAACAATAAAACTGATTTAAGTATTCTGTTTCTTGTGGATGCTGATTTTGATACCGTGCTTCCTCTTTTTTCCAGCTGGATGATTGGATTCTTTGTAAGGTGTATGAGGACTTGAATCCAGATGAACTAACCTTTCAGTTGGACATGATGGATATTGGCTAGAAGTCTTCAATTTTATGAAGGGAGAATTTGATTGAATTGCAGCTTTAAGAGCTATCAGGGCTACAATATATATTGTGTATAACCATTTCTTTTTAAACAAGCAGGAATATAGAACACTACGTAAAATTTTGATGGATTATCTTCTGAAATAAAATTACTTCATCAATAATTTCATTAAATTATTACACTCTTGTATTTTGGATACTTATACAATACGAGCATTGAATTATAGGGTTACAATAATCTAACAAACTATAGATTGCCTCGTGATCTAGTGCATTCACATTTTCTTTAACTTGTAATTAGATGGAAACCCAAAAGAATCAGCAAAATGCATTGAAAGTTCGTTGGTAGTAAAAAGAACGAAAACCCATAACTACCAAGCAATAACTAGATTACTATAATATTTCATTCAACTGATGCATTGGAAAATTGAGATGTATTACCAACAATATTGCATGTAAATGATTTAACAATTCAATCTCCATCTGCTACCATTTTTTTCCAACCAAGAAATCTACATGAATATACTTCTTGGAAGATTTTGTACAATTGTACTAACAACAATTTCTTACCAAAAAGGAACTGCTACAAATTGCAAAAATCTAACATTTTGGTGGATTTGGATCAGAACCCCACAAAGCCAAAGCGATCTTCAATTTCCACCTTAGGATTCTGTAGATGGCGCGGTAGCATTATTCTCACAGGCCTCACTTTGGCTCTGCGCACAAGTACCGTCATTCTTAGCCGTCCGATGGTGCACGTGGGGGAATGGGGTTGAAAGTGTATGAACTACTATCCTGGTGTTACTCACCAAATCAAAATTCTTGATCTTCACGTAATTGATCCTCATCGGCGCTAACGGCCCTCCTCCGCCTGCGGTGGTTATAACCAGCTTCTGTCCACGTCGGGTTCCATCGTCGGAATCACCGTCTCCGATGGCAAGCCCATTAAGTGGGACCCCTGGAGAATTCTGTTTGGCACAATGTGGTACATCAAGTCAGTGACGTAAGCGTGTCCTTCCCCTCCGGCGAAGATGGACGCATCGTCAATGGCGAAAACCGTCATCGACCTTGAGGTCCGACAGCTCCGGGTACTTGATCCTCATCGCCAGAGCCACCAAACTGAACCCGCGAAAACGCAATTGTGCCATAGTCTCTTTCATCATGGAGTGCTTGATCAAGAACGCCGCCGTGGGTGGCGGCGGATCAGGGTATCGAGAGTAGTCATTTTCTCAACAGTGCAAGAAGCCGGAGAGAGATGAGAGATAAAACCCTGGATACCATGGACAATAACAAGGCCGTTATTGAAGAGGTCCGGTTTAGTGATCTCGACTCCATTTACGAAGACTTTCCGAGTGGCGACGGCGTCCGAGGGGTTGATGTGTGAGGCGGTGATGGTGAGACAGCGGTCGGTTTAATGGGCGAAGGTTTCGATCTTGGTGCCGAAGGCTAAGTTGCGGAGGAATTGAAGAGTGTAGAGGCCGGGAAGGGAATGTTCTTGAAGGAGGAGAGGGAGGGAACAGGAGGGGCACGTGAGGAGGGTGGAGTCAGTGGCGGCGAATATGGTGGTCGGAGTGATAAGTGAGAGGTTGGCATTGGTGGTGACAGAGGAGAGTTCTTGGAAGCCCAGGGTGGAGAGGATAGTGGCGAAGAGGGAAGGAGGGAATGTGTGGAGAATTTGAGACTGAGGAGGTGGTGGAGGAAAAAGTGGGTGTGCTGAAGCTTTGGTAGCGAGAATGGCGGTCACAAGGAGGAGGAGGAGGAGGAGGAGGAGGAGGTTCATGGCGGCGCTCATTCTTGCTGATTCTTTCTTCTTTGGGGTTTGCCCTGACTAATTACTAGAGAAAGTGGGGAAGAAACAATTGGCACGGTTACTTATATAGCCATTTCTGGTTCTTGAATTCTTTTGTGATTTTCGGAAATAGGCTGTGTGACCAAATTGCCCCTTAAAGTTGCTCATTTGCATTTTGTTCAATTGTTGTCTTTTCTTTCTGCTGGAGCTTGTAATCCAAATATTCAATGGCTCATGATGTTTTGTATTAAAAATTTCTTTAAATTAGTGTAATTGCTTGCTAGCTAGCATATCAAAACTAAATACAGTATAAGATAGAGGATGAATTTGAGTTATGCACTTGTACAAAATATCTTAATCTGTTGGAGAAGAAGAGTAAAGGAATACCTTTAGTACATGTAACAAGCACACAAAAAAAAAAGAAAAAGGACGAAAAAAGGTTTGGATCACGAAGAAAGATTTACTCAATCCTCCAAGCATATAATATCAACGAAAAGCTCTGACCTTGTTGTGACTGGGAATTTGCCAATTTCTGAGAACCTGACCAACTGAATACAGAGGGATTGGTGATCATGGAGTGACTATTCCGCAATTTCTCGGCCGAGACACTTGTTCTAAATAGGAAAACAGCAGCTGAATTGCCCGTGACATTTCCAAAAAACCAACTATGAACATCCCAATAGACCTCTACAGGCAGCCCATCTACCAAAATGGATTGGTTTCCCCTGAACTTCCACCGGAGTCGTTTCACCTGCATCACAGTTCTGCTGTCTATGCTGATGATCAAAGATTCAGATGGATCATTAATCCCCCCAGTATGACACTCGATCACAATGTCATGTATCTGTCCCTTGTCACAAAATTGAGCCTTGGCACTGTACAGCTTCTTCCCAAATATGTGTTCTTTTTTAGCAACAAAGACTGCACCAGCTGCAACAGGGCTTGGAGGATCTATTTTCTTGTACACTTCCTTTTGCAAATCACCCAAGAGTAAAATGAGCTCTTGGTTGAATGCAACGGCTAAATAGAACCCCTCAAGTGGTTCAGGTCCTGACCCGAATTTCGCGGATGAAAAATCCCAATAAATGTCTATAACAATGGAATCCACCTCTATACTTCTGAACCCTTTTCTTCTTGTAAATAACCATGGCTTGATATCAACTCTGCAGAGGCTTGGATTAGTTGAACTCTGAATTCCAATATTGACTCCTTGGCCCATCAAATTCTTAGACCAGGTAATTGTAATTAAGCATGAATTGCTTTGAAATTGACTCTGATACACGCATGTAACGAGATTCTGTGATGCTTTACTACTGGTACTCGACGTTGATGATGATGATGTAGAATCAGCAATCTGAACCCCACTTTCACTGAAACAAGAAGGGAAGTCCCTCATTATCAATATGAATGAATGAATGAAATTGTTAATTGCAGCTAGCTCAATTAATTTTCTCGTCAAGCTTAATAAATTCTTGCTGTTCTTGTGGAGCCTTAAACGTGCTAGCTAGCAGTTTAAATGAGGGGAGTTCTGTTGCTCAAATAAGGCTCCAAGCATTTGCAGCCATGTTCTGATGGAGCAAGATGTTGAGATGTTTGCAACTGAAAAGTGACTATTCTATTGTATATGAGCTGTACGTTTGTGTACAAAAGCATCCTTCTGTGTCAAATCATAGTCTCTCTCTGCTCAAAGACTCGAAAGAAATTCTATTGCCAAAATTTGGTCTCAGGAAAGGAAAAACAAGATCACATCAGGGAATGAATGCTAAAAGACAAAGCTTTACCGAGGAGGAAGAATTGGTTGGCAGTTTACAAATCAATGAAACGGCAATTGGGAGGCCCTCGGTGCAAATGGTCACTTGTTAGGTACCACTCGTATTATGCAGCCGCACAAGAAAGAGAAAAGGTGAATTCTCTTTTCATACGGGTACAAGGGTTGAACCGACTCAAATCGAATCGAATCGAATAAAAAGGGTCTCGAACTGTATTTTAAAAGCAGGTCTGGTTGAGGGTCAGGTAACGGTTCACAAAAATGTGACTCACCATCCAATTCATTTCAGGGGTAATTTTGTAAATTTGATTAATAAAGTTTCATTAGAAGTTAATACTTATTAGGATTATTAGCAGCTTCCCACCTTTCTTTTTCAATTCCTTGTCTTCCCTTCCTTTTCTTCCTCAATCATCTCTTTCCTTCCTCTTCGTTGCATCTTCATTCCTCACACTCACGTCTGTTGAGATATATTTTGTAATTTAATTGTTGTTGATATTAGCCTGTTGCTACTTATTAGTTTGTTGCTAATGGAATGTAATATTTTAATGTATTTTGTGATTTAAATTTAATTGTTGTTAACTTAATTATGAAATTAACTTGTTTAACTATAATTATTTAAATTTGTATGTTCTATTACTAATAAGGGTCAGGTACCCGATCAACTCGACCCTCTTTTGCGGGTATCCTGTAAACCGGATACCTGCTTTGTTTGGGTAGAATATCAAAATTTTTTTAATTCGATCAATGATGGTCGGATATTTTTTTAATCTCATATACCTGATACTCGGTCCATAAACACCGCTAGCTGGTACTGTCACTCTCATTATCTCAGCATTATTATTTACTATTATGTTTTGCAGGCTTGTCAAGAATTTCAACACATCTAGGTGCACAGGGACAACATTTACCAAATAATTATTATATATTTATCTTCTGGGGATAATATTAAATTGATTGAAGTAATTGACCATATATTCCAATGTGGTGTCATACTATAATATTCTCTCTTGGGTTCAGAATGTGAGAACAATTCTAGGATAATTAATCTTCTCTCTTGCCTTCCTTTCTTGGACTATGACAGGTCTTAATTATTTAATTCCGAAGATTGCAGTTGGTGGTTGGATTGTGAGTGTGGTGCTTGTAATTGACATTCCATGAGATTTTTAAAGACGACTTTAAGGCATTGGATGACTATTAGGAAAATGATCAGAATATAGCATGCTTGATGCGGAGAGACTATTATGAATCATGAGTGGAATTATCGTGTCCATTGCTATCCAAAATACCATTACAAACTGAATAAACAAAAGAAGTACTGCCTCTTAACAAATTTTAGCTTCTTTTTTTTATCATTATTACTTATATTTTCTGCATAATTTCAGGAGAAAAACAAAAATGCTGAACTCTCTCCAAAACACATCACGTTTGGTTGGTGCACACGAATTAAAGAAATTATTAAATTACATCAATTTTGTAAAAAGATAATTTAATTTGACTAAATTATTCTTTTGCATTAATATCTCAACGGCATAACCCTCTCTTTATTAATGTGACACTAAAGTTAAAAGTTGAAAAATATATCATTTAATACTTCTCTATTTTCTAAAGTGACAAATAATATAAAATGAGAGAAATTATCTAAAGTGACAGTTATTTTAAAAGAGAGTGAACAATTACTTAATGGGTTTTCGGAGGAAAAAAAAAAATCACATTGAGGTTTACGTTTGCTTCTCCACTTTAAATATCTTCTTATATGTAATTGTTGTACTTAATAGGCGGCCCGGAGGGGGAAAGCGAAGCAAACGGTCCGATCCTAACTTAAAAGGAGAAGACTAGTAGGTTAGTCTATATACTATATGTGATGTCTATTTTCCTGAAATGTATAACAACTTGATCTGGAGTCTGGACAAAAAATTTCACAATAGTGAATGTGCCCACACACACACAAAAAAAAAATAATAAAATAAAAATTAGAGTGTAATGAAATACGTTATTGAGAAAGCTAAGTAGTACAGTAATTAGTTAGACCTTAGAAGGCAGAAATTCCAGTTGATGGTATCAATTTAAGAAAGAGACTCGGCTGATCAGCTTCCGTCTAGGGGGAAAAACAATAAAGAAAAGAAAGAAAGGGACTCGGCAGCGATCAACTTGTGTAATCAGACAAAATTGACCTGACCTTACCTAGCAGCAAGAAGTCTCGGCTTTGCAAATTGAGTTCTTTGGAAAAATTTTATTACACGAAGGTCATACTAAATGTCATGTCAAGTAATATTTTTAAATTAATAAAATTTTAATATTTTTAAATAATAGTTCACCAATTTATTTTATTTTTAGATCCACAACTTTAAATAGTAAAATCCTATTAGTTTAGGAATACTACTTGACATGACATTTAGTAGCACCTTCTTACAATAAAATTTCTCGAGTTCTTGATATATGTGATGATACGAAAAAAATAAGTCCAATGATAAATTAACACATGGCTGACTTATATGGCGTGTGACAGACCCATTAAGGATAATTGTATAATTTAATTATAGTCTTGATCTGTATGTTGATCAAGTGCTGTCGATCGTTCTTGGCACCAACTTGCCAGATCGGTTGGTTGCGACCTGAAAGTTTGGTCGAATTGTCCGACTTGATTCGGAAATCAAGACACAAGTTCACTCCAATAAATTAGGGTGCCCTCCGTTATGCATGGACAAGCGATAGATATTAATCAAAAAGTACTTCAAATGTCTTATAACTAGCCCAAGTGCAAACTTTATTCATCAATATGGATCGGGAGTAACTCCTAACTAGTAGTTTAGTAATAAATAATATGTATTGACAATTGTTAAAATGACTAAAAAGTAAGAAAATTTGTTATTTTTTAAACATCTAACGATTTGATTGTAAATAATTTTTCCTCGATCGCATTATGATCCCAAATTATTGAAGCTGCGAAAAAAGCGTGCACTATTCAGTAAAGAATTAAATTAGCCCACATTGCTCATTTGGCCATTCTACATGCATATCTACATTATTTCTCTAGATGAAATAATTCCTGATGAAGAAAATTGAACTGCAATACTTTATTTATCTAGTACAACGTTATTCTAGGTCAGGAATACGGCAGGAATCAAGAGAACAAAGGTGAGATCAACTGATCCAGTGTGTCCAAATACCCTATATTGATGATTTATTTTTTTTCAGGTTTTAACTGTTAGATTTGCATATCACATTTTTTTTTTTTTTGGAGTAACCATCATAAGTTATCATGATGCTTAACAACCACAATCAATGAGCTTACTATCATTTTGTAGGGTAAAGGTCGAGTAATTTTGTTTAATATTTCCAAACCTTTGTCGAAATGTCCTGCAAGTTTCAACCCCTGCCTACCATGTGCTTGAGAGGACTTGTCTTCTTACTTGTTGAACCCCTCCATCACTTAATCAATATGCTTGATTCACATGCATGTAACCTCCACATGCCATGTGATATATTATCATATTTGAATGACCTTTGTTTGAAGACGAAATCAAGTATAAAAATTTTCTATTTAATTTTTAGTAATTAAATTGGAGTTTAGTAGTTTAATTATTTTAAGGATAGTTAGTTATTTGATAATTATTGTCTAGTCGTTTCTTGTTATTCAAGTTTAGAATTTTATATACATATATAAGGTGCAAATTCAAATATTTTTTTGAGAGAACGTGAAAATTTTAGTAAGAGTCTAAAAGACTATCCTCGAGTCTATTATTTATTTGAGATATTAATAAATTATTTCTTTCTCTCATATATTTTTATATGTGATTATTTATTTCTTCAATTTTGTAATTCTATAACTGATTACAATACTCTATAAATTTAGGGTACTATAACTTTCGTAAAGAGATCATAAATTTGGTTTACCTAAATATTTCAGTGAAAATGGTGGTTCAATCCTAGTTCGGTCTTTTGGGATTTCTAATCCATCTGATTCTTTGTTTTCTAAGCTAACAAGAATTTGATTGGTTTCCAGCAAAATTTTCTTAAGGCTGAAATATTATGGTCCTACGGATGCATCAGAATTTTGAACTCAAAAAACTCATTCATTATAGGCCCCAGAAACCCAAGGTATGTGGGCCCTCTAGTTGAAACAGTTAATGGCTTAGTGCCGCGCTTGCGGGCCATGGGCAAACTAATATTGGGAAAGATTTTGTGTTATAATGAATAAAGATAACCATTATATGGGCCACTGCGACGGCCCAATTGAATTTCTCTAGTTCGTTTACAACTCTCCCGGTCCCGACCTTTCATTCAAGTTGTTAGGTCGTCGGTGGACCACACGCTAGTAACACCATAATTTTATATTAAATTTAATATTTCCTAGCATTGCTTTGATGAAAATTTTTTTGTCACTCGCTCTTTATTGAGAAGTGAATATTTATGAATGTTGAATGATTAAAAATAATGAAATTTTTTTATTTTTTCAATCATTTCAACGACTGTTATACTCATTCCGTATTATTGAGTAAGTAACCAAAACTTACTCTGCTGTGATATATTATCTTATTTTGTCGTTTTATAGTAATTTCTCTTCTTACTTCTCTCCACTCCATTACCTTTTTCTATTTATTTTTGAAAACTTAAATTTCAAAATCATATTTTCTTTTTATCAATACTTTCTTTGGGATTTTTATGCAAAATTATTGGTCCAACACCACTCAACAATTACATAAATAAAATTTGATTATGTCAAAAGAAAATAGAAATTTTTCTTAGCAATAAAATCTACGAATGATAGGTACCAATATAGTTGAATTATAAATACAAAAATATTTAATTAAGATATTCGTGGTCCAAATCCAAACATCACTAATTAGTGACAATCGGTAGAAAAATGTTTTATAAATCGCTTTACATTACAGAATAATTAATCAAAACATATTCAATACGCGACCGAATTTCATCCTAGACCTCATACGTGAATAAATCGGACGGTCTATACTTAATAATCAGTAGATAACTACATACCTTAACAAGTTATGGATTGACAAAAGACATCATGAGTGGCATATTCGATTATATAAATCACATGACATCTTAGTACTAATATTAACTTTAGTTTAAAGAGCAGGACAGAATCTTAAAGAGAAATCTTTAAAAAAAAAAAAAATCACGGACAATAAAAATACAGAGGGTAAAACAAGTACAAGATTCCTCTTTGCTTCTCTGTCTTTGTTTGTATTGGCCAACGTGTTTAAAGTTGTTAGGAATTAGGATATAAATTTGCATTAAACTTGGCTTCATTGTCCTAATTAAAATCCAAATTGTTGTTGATTAACTTAATTTTATTTTTTAAACAAAAGCAGATTAAAAAGGTTTCTTGCGTCTGGTTGTAGTTTGTAAAGGACAAGACAATTAAACCCCCGAAATCGTGGCATCAACGTTCGTCGAGAAGGTTTATAGTAGTAATTGAATAATTATTGACATTTTAATAATTATTAAATAATGAATTAATAAGATAAAGTCATTTGCACATAATAGTTCACTTTATTACAAATTGGGAAGGCATGACTTTCATTAATTTTTGAGTAATTACTAAAATATCAAATAATTACTTAATGACCAGAATAAATTTTACCACGTTTATCAACCGTCCACTAGTTTGTCTATTAACATTGGATGGACGTTAATTGATTTGTTAAATCCAGCGTTTTTGATGGATCGTGCATAATTAGCTTCACCAAAGACAAACTAACACATTCTTTTATAAGGCACATAATTTTCTGTTTGATAACTAATTAATTGTCAAAGTAACTAACAAAATTGTCATTGTAAAGTAATTTTAATTAATTAATTTTAACAATTTATTAATTAGTGTAATAAAAAAATAATACAAAATATGAGACAAAAGATTCTTTTATGCTTTGATAGGAACTCTTAATGCAAGCTTTATGGTTTGAGAGTCCTTTTAATTAGCTTTGTAGAATCACAAAGCCCACAGGGCACAGGTAAATTTCTTGTAATGAATGGATTGGGAAATGGGAATATATATATTGCAATTTGTTCAATTGTTTTTTTCAAAACATAAAAATAAAAATTGCAATTTGGGTTTATTTAAAATATAAAGTTCACTTAGGTGGTGTTTGGATTGATAAATTTAAGAAAAAAAATTGAAATTCATTTACTTTTTTGAGAGATTTGTAAAAGTGAAATAGATGAATTTCAAATTCATCTAAATTAAAAAGTGTGAAATGAATGATTAATTTCAAATACCTTTCTAAGTTAAGTGAATTTAAAATTCATACATTTTAATTTTTTAAAAATCACTTCAATAAATAAATAAATTTTAAATCTTTTCTCAAATTCATTCATACAAACATACATAAGAGTTTAGGAATATCATCGTCGAAAAGTTTTTCTTTTTCGTTTTTCTGGAAATAAACATTTCTCCAAAAATAAGTGGAACAAAAGCCCTTGTGGCAGAAAGCCATATGGCAATTCCTGTTAAAGAAAACTCATATTTTTACTCGTAAAGATGGAGGAGTTAGACTATTAGTTGTGAAGTACCAACATGAACATGAACATGAACGGGAAGTTGACGCACTTTATTTGGAAATGTCATTAATACGTGTAGTTCGTGTGTCTCTTTTGAGTAGAAAATAGTTTAAGAGCTACCATACCACCCACATTAGATGTATGTAAATTCTTAAATACATCAAAATGTATAATTTATTATATATTTTGTAATTTTTATTTATTTATATATTTACATACATTTTTAAAATTTAAAAGATGCATATTATTATATAATAAATAAAAATCGCAAAATGTATGCACCTTAATATGTACTTAAAAATTTACTCTAGGAAAAAAATAAAACGTACCATTAAGCTGCTATTTTTTTAATCACTAAATTTCGAAATTCACTACTTTTTATTATGAATATGTTTATTAGCACAAGAAAAAATCAATTTTAACCAATGCTTCTATATCACTAGGAAGGAGCCAGGAGGAGCCCTTTTTGTGCCTTTTCTTTTCTTGTAGTATGTTTTATAATATTTTTAAACAAACATGATTGAAGCGATTAGATTAGATTAGAAGAGCGGTTGTACAGGAAACAATAGAAAATGGGACAGTTTTTATAATAGGGTATCCGGATTGTAAAATCTGGTTTTGGTTGCTGGAATCTGAATCAAACTCAGAAAAAAGTAGATAAACTTTCTGGGGGTCTGCCACAAGACTAAGGCTGCTGCCTGAGCCAAGGGCCATAGATCCAATTAAGTAATGGAAGAAAGACAAATTTGGTATCCGTTAAAAGATTTAAAATATAAATTTTACATCGATTCGTCAAAAATATTTTGAGATAATTAATAATTTTTTAAGTCACTCCATTTATTACTAATTAATTTTAAAATAAAAATTTATATTTTTTTAACATGCTATCAGAGCTAACCCTCAAATGTTTTTCTATCCATTCACACGTATATTGGGTTCTGTCCAATCCATTCCAACGGGTTCTCTTCTGTCCAGCTCCCCTTTCAAGGGGTTTTTTTACTTCTGACTCACGTGTAATAGGGTTTTGTCCAACCCCTTCCAACGAGTTCTCTTACATCTGACCCACGTATAACAAGATTTCATGTCCAACCCAAGTCATGTACGAGAAGGTGTGTTAAAGGTGTTAAAATATAAATCCCACATCAACTAACCAAAAAAATTTTGAAATAATTAATAAGTTTTTGGGCCACTCCACATTTTACCAATTAGTTTTAAGATGAAAATTCATATTCTTTAAAACTATCGATCAATTTGGTCTTTTATTTATAAAAAAAAATATCAATTTGGTTTCTTATCCCAAAAAAATAAAGGCTTGTGAAGAAAATTATAAAGAAACTAACAGAGTCATTGGTCTATTAATTTACTTATAATTGTCATTATAGATCTGAAGTTAATTAATTTTTTTAAGATAAAGATACTAAATTAATTTCTTATAATAAATAAGAGATGAGATTAATAATACTAGATAAGAAACTAAATTCTGTCTTTTTTGTCATTATTAACTAATTAAACCAAAACCAAAGGAGCCCGTGTGTAAAAGTTGTGCCTACTTGCATTTGATCGATAACATAATTGAGACAATAATAGGGGACCAGATGAATATCTGTCAACATTTATAATACTAGCTCATCTATATTGTAGTAATTGACATTATTATTATTATTATTATTATTTTTGTTGGTTACCGTAAATTTCTACGTTAATTAATTGCATTCATCCAAAACAACAAATTAAGGCCGGTTCCATGTTGTAAAACTAATTCATTCATCCATGTGAAATCTTACAACAACTAATACCCGAGAAATTTGATTTCCGGCTTCGGCGGCTATCTTGCTCTGGCGATGACGTCATGAGACTTACAAGAAGATCAGCAAAAGCTCCGACGATGAATTTGTGGGTGCTCTTAGGATTGAGTGACAGATAGCACATCAGAAGCTCGTGCAAATACTCCCAATTGGCTCTCACGTCGATGAGGTCATGGGCCTCCACCATTTCTTGCATGGAAACCGCCGGAAGTCTATGAAAGGGTCCGGCGAATAAGTGGGAACAGCAATGCTTCCGCCAACTATGCTGTCGGAAGAGGATGTTGTCGATGCTAGCGATGATAGGGAGGAGGAGGAGGAGTCTATGATGGAGTTGGAACGGCCAGGAGAGGAGAAGAAGAAGCGTTGGGATGCGAAGACGGTGGCGAAGTCCGGTGCGGTGGTATCGTCGGTGTCGGATTCGGGGACGGAGAGGTCATAGTCATCGTCGTCGGAGTGGCGAAAGGACTTGGAATGAGTGGTGCAGTGAAAAGTGAAATCGTAGAGAGAGTTGAAGTTGTTGATGAGGATTGAAGCTGGCGTGGAGTTGGATAACGAACGGCTGTGATCTTGATGATGGAGGGAGGATTGGGGAGATGCGGATGCCGGTGCTTTGTTCTTTGAGAAGCAACGGTTGAGATTTCTTCCTAGAGTGCTTGCCATTTAATTGTTGTTCTGTCTACACGTACACCTACTACTACTAATACATACATATATAGGATTGCGACCAAGAAGAGAGAATGAGCAGGGAAAGGGTGGTTGGATAATTGGATTGGAGGGTTGCCCTTCAGACGAGACGAGAGCCGGACAGGCCAACCCGTATTTATGTATATTGAGCCAAGGACCAAACTTAAAAGTTAAAATTAATTACTTGTCACAGTTATCCAATTGGATATTTGATGCTGTGTATTTGTACACGTATTACAATTTAAATATGTAGATTTTTTGTACATTTGAAGATAAAAAAAAATTGTTGCTCAATTTTTATTTTATTTTTTTTAAAAATACACATATTAAATTCTTCAAGAAAAATATCATAAATGAATTATATACTCCTCCAAATGTTTATCCAATAATTTTTATCTAAAGTAATAATTCTTTCCCTCTCTCATCTCTAAATTTTGGAAAGGATCCCTAGTTTTGGACATACGCTTTCAATTAAAATTTACATATGTCTATTATTTTTAATATCACATTGTTTGTGATGCTTATATTACCGCTAATTGTCATGACATGTCGGGAAAACAAGAGTTACGTCCGTCCCATGAAAAATTTTATTATAGGAAGATCCTATCAAGTGTCATGCCAAGTGGTATCCCCAAACCAATGACACTTGGTAGGACCTTCATATAATAAAGTTTCTCCCATTCCATTCATGTCTTATTTATCTTTTTTATATACCATGAAAAGTATATGCTTACCCCACGTTTGGTACGGAACAGTGATTTGGTATGAGAGTTTTAAATTAGAAATATTATTTTATCAGGAAATACCATTCATATTAGATTTTGGAATCCTCATTCCTCATAAAAAGTTGAGTGAAACTCTTTCTAACTTCATTCTGAAAAGAGGAGATTATCTAATTATGGTATTATGAGTTTATCCAAATTTATTCAAATTTTTTCTGTGCAGGTTGTAATCTTTTTGAACATAGACACTTTTTTCAAAATAAATATGGTAGAACATAATTTGTTAAATTGTATAATTTAGGTATTTGAACTATGTGAAATTTGTAAGGAATAAGAATACTAATATTTATAAGAGATTGCAAAACTTCTTTTTTTTAAAGCAATATATATATATATATATATAATAACATGAACAACAACAACAACAACAACAAAAAAGTCATACTTGTTAAAAGAATCAGGGATATTTTAGTCAAATTAGTTTAAAAACCTTTCTATACTAATATTTAAAATTAATTATACTAAATGCCAATAAAAGAATACTCATTCCATTCTATTTTAAGTCACCAAACATATAATGAGAATAAATATTCTTAACCATTTTGGATAAAAATATATTTTTGCTTAAAATGACATTTTCGTTCCAAATCATCCCGTACAAAACATTGGGTTAATGTTTAAGTATACTTGCAAATACACTTGATATATTCTGCTACGACATATTGTAAAAGGAATCCAGCAAAATGTAACTAGCCAGAAGGGATGAGAAGGGAGCTTGGGGCTTTTGGGGGTCATCGGAGTTGGTGGAGAATAATGTGCGGTTGTAGTTAGTGTTCGTACCTGGGACTCAAAGGCGACTACTCAGTTGCATTGGCAAAATGTAATAAAAGCTGTTGATTGTGGACCTTGTTCTTAATTGGAAATCCACTTTCTCCACTCGATCAAATTGTATGCCTGTGTCTGAACAATTTATAACAAGAAGTTAAAAAAAAAAAAAAAAAAAAAAATGCGAGAGGGATCGATAACAGCACCAACTTCAAGGACCACCTAATTAAGCTTACAAAACCACCCCAAACCCACCCCAGAAGCTGAAACAAATGAAGATGAAATCCCGTTACTACGATGGAATTCACTACTAATTAAAGCTAGTATATACTATATACTACTAGCTTAATTAGTGAACCTTGATCGATCTTGGTCTTTTCTCCCGCATATAATAAACGTTAAATGTGTTGAATCGGAGACAAGATTCTTTGTTTTCTTTCGTAAACTAATTACTTATTTTACAACTTTTAAATTTGACATGCTTATTTCAACATAATATTAGCGTATTTATAAATTATAATACGTGTCATGTATTTAAAGTGTGAGGCATAAAATTAGTACAAAAAGAGTAAAATAAAACATCTTTAGCGAATTAATCGTTGCAAAGGTAAGAAGCAAGCTGCACTTGTGGTACTCGCAGTTAAGTAGAGAATCTAATGACGAATCGAAGTCGTACAAATACAATTGTACAAACTCGAATTTAATCCACATTTCCCTGAGATTTTTCCTTTTTATTAATGCGAAAATAAGGTTAATGCTAATATACTAGTTTACCATATTTATGTTATGCAGGAATTGGTACATGCAAGATCAGCCATCTATAGGTTATAGTAGTAAGATTTTTCGCAAGGTTATAGCCAAGCGTTTTGAAGGTGCACGTAAATATGTGTGAAAGGGTAGGCAAACGGTCACCTAAGATACAAAAAGGATAGTGTAATACTAACCAAACTTGCACTTCAGTTTGGGCAACCTCATCAATGATCAATCATGCATCACATGGTGGGGAATGCGTCCAACTATACACCTACCTTATTACTTTCAATTAAATTAAGGACTTCAGAATAGAAGATAATCATTACAATATTATATCATGTTTTGAATATTTATATTATATAATATTACATATTTAAAATATTTATGCAGTATAAATTAATCTTAAAATGCAATAATATAGTACCCTAAAAGATCTATAAAATTCTCCAATGATATATTGGTATGGCAATTTGCAAGGGTGAGACGCACTGAGCATTTAAATTATCCTAATTATTGACGATCTTAACCAAAAGATAATATTCACTTCTCATGAATTTGTACCATAGAAGTCCCATCTCTTTTGCACTGGTGCGGTGGTGCCAACATCCTCTACGGTGTACTAGAGTGTCGGGTCCAGACTCCAAATCCAGGACGACATAATTCACATAAAATGACACAGTATAGTTTAGGCTTTAGATTTGACTATAATATACTACATCAGTCATCTGGCATACCCAAAAAGACTAGAAGGACGTCGTAAATTCGTTGGCCGTCAACTGTCAACAGAAATACATGTGTGTATCAATCAAAATTAGTTTACATGGTGAAATGTTTGTGTACACAACATTATCCTCATGCCATTGTACATACCATCGACAGAAATTTGTGAAAGAATGATTTACGAATGTATACAAATTTACGATTACTTTTCAAAATTAATTTACATAATAAAATTATATTGAATCACCAATCTTTTAATTTTATATACTCAATCATATTTTGTTCATTTTTTTAGAGATTTAGTTATGCATTAATCACTTTGTCACGTTCGGATTACAAATCTCATGCTTAGATTAGGAAAGAAATTGCATCTTAATGAGATCTAAACTGCTAGAGTTTCTCCACCACTGAAGTAAACAGATAAGTAGCATCATATGACACAATGTTTGATTAATGCATTGAATGTTGATAGATCATCCAAAGCGAATCTTGACATATCAAAGAACACTTGTTTTTGCCTGTTTTTTAGGCGTTTTATACACAGTAGGGGCATTTTAGTTCAAGTGCAATGGTCCACCAAATTATTTGTATATTAATTGATCATATCCCACGTGAAGTGGGAGGATAAGAAATGTTGGGCTGGCTGGCACTGGCAATTTCCTGTGTTGTTACGATCACAGTAATTTGTTTTAGCTCTCGTGTGAAAAAATGAGAAGCTGCGTTATCAGCTGTCTTGAGATTTATCATCCAAGTGACCTGGACCAAACTCCATTCCTCAATCCTATGGGCAATTCATGAAATGGCAGCAGCCCAATGTAAGATAAAGTCATAGAGACCAATATGTTTTAGACAATTCTACTATTTTTGCATTTGGGTAAATATGAGGGCCTGCATCAGCTTTTAGCCCGATCTCGACTATGTTTGGCACAAAAAATTTCTTTGGTATTCATTCTATATTTTATGGTGAGTATTGCAAGTCGTTAGATAATTAAAAAGTAGTAAAGTTTCTCTATTTTTTAGTCACTTTAATTACTATTATGCCTACTCTACGTAGGACTTACAGAATGAATAATCAAAACTTAAAACGCGTTATAATATAAGAACCAGTCCTAGACATGTGATCCCATTAACGATTCTTACAATACTAGCTGATTGACGATCGGGGAAAATTCTTACAATACTAGCTGATTGAGTGTAGCAGCAGCGGCTATACCACTCTTTCTGGCCACCGCAGCCACCACTCTTTCTGCATCTTCTCTCGTCACTGCCTTATCCTCCCGAAGCCTATCCGTAGCATCCTATGCATTAAAATCGACAGTTAAATTTACATGAACATTAATAAAATCAATGGACAAGCTGTCGTGATGATTCAACGAAAGAGCTACCGCCAAAATTTCTCCAAGCTTGGTTTTATCTTCGTCTCTGAGTCTGACCAAGCACTATGTTTTCGTCTACTTGCATGGCAGCTGCATCTCTCCGTGCGACGGGCTTTGATGCTAACTCAACTGATACGTTGAAGACATCACCACATTTGATGCCCTCTTGGTCTCCTCCTCCTTTATTTGTGTGGTCTTCTTGGCTGTTCTTGACTCATTTTTTTCTCTTAATTTTCTCTCTTTTTTTTTTTTTTTTGGTTGGGCTTTATAAGAAAACATGTGAACTTATATATGAAATGTGGGTGTTGATACTTCGATTACAAGTGTTATGGGTAGAAAGGAAACATTTCAAAATTTGTGATACAATAATACAGGTGGTGGCGATTGGCAGTTGATTGGCATGCACCTTACTATCTTTCTCATTTAGTATACTTAGGGCTGTAAACGGGTCGGATCTAGTAAATTCAGACCGAATCCGATTAATTTAAACAGATCCAGATCCGGACGGGTCTACAAAAGTAGATCCATATCTGGATTCATCGGGTTTTTTCGGATCGGGATTTGGGTCCGGATCTTAATAATTTTTTAAAAAATTATATGTAAAACTATTACAACTTATCGATTTTTGTTTTTTTAATTATACAAAATCATTGAGTTCGTAATTAATATTTATGCATTTATTTTATATTAAATATAATTATATTGGGCAATTTACACAACATATATGTATATATATATATATAAAATAACACTAATATATAATAATTTTATTATATATTAAATATTTTAATTAGATCCGTGTCTTAATCGGATCGAAACACCAAGATCTAGATCCGACCCGTTTATTATAATAGCTAAAAAAAAAAGAAATAACTACCATCAAGTAACTAAAAAAAAAGAAAAAAAAAAGATTTAAAACTACTTAATTCTTTAATTACTTACAAAAAATTATCTCTTAAATAATTTAAAAAATCTTTCTAATTTAACAATACTGAATTTTTTAATTAAAGTTATATTTATAATTTTTTTTAAATGACACACATAGAGTGTACCAAAATCACTAGTATATATAAAAAGAGAGTCATATTTGGTATAGTGGTCTGTCTCTTTGGATTCTTAATTAGTTAATTTTAAATTTTAAAAAATAACCACCATTAAGTTAAAAAAAGAAAAGAAGAAGAAATAACTACTATCAAGTAATTAAAAAATAGAAAAAAAGATTTAAAACTACCCAATTCTTTAATTACTTTCAAAAAATTATCTCTTAAATTTATTTTTAAAAAATTTCTAATTTAACAATACTGAATTAAAGTTATATTTATAATTTTTTTTTAAATAGCACCCACGCTTGATTTGTAGGAATGGGTTGAAATATAAAGGTCATTCCAAGAATAATCAGTTTCTACTCAGAATAGACAGAAATGCTTATTTTTACTTCAATGTTTGGCAGTTTAAGTCAGAATGGAATATGTGTTTTATTTTATATTTAGTATAATTTTTTAGATGTTAAAATACAATGGATTTTAAATAAATAAATAAAAACTTTTCTTGTTTTTGTTTTTATTCGTGAACTATTTTTATAATTAAGAAAATCTTTCAGTATTTTGTATTAAAACTAAAAAATTAATTTTTTTTTACATTTGAATAATTATATGTACAACTTAATTATTTGAATTTAAAATTTTTAATTATTTAAATGCAAATAAAAATTTAATATAATTTTGTAACTAGTTTTAATATTATATTGTATAATCTAACTACTTTATCTTTATGATAAAAAATTATAAATAATTATATTATGCATTCAAATAATTATATTGTACAGTTTAACAATTTATTGAATGAAAAAAAATTTAAAAAATTCATATTAAATTTATTTACATTCAAATAATTAAATTATATAATACCTCATTTATTTATAAAGCAATAAGATTACAACTATGTAACTAAAAATTGAAAAAAATTTGAAAAAAAAAATTAGATAAATTTGATATCATATAAATTTCTCTTTTTAAATTGAAGTTGAAAAAGGCTTTATTCAAGATTTTTTTAGAGATGACTTTCTAAAATATAGTGGGAATGAGATTTTCTTGTAAAATGACATTTTCAATTTAAATTTTTTATATGGAATATGAAATAGAAAGAATAAGTCGAAAAGGATCTTTCCGTTTTAACTCATTTTTACATAACCGACGTGAGGTAAAAATGTGTCAAAATCACTAGTGCTAATTAAAGGCTATGCCAAGGCTAAAAAAGAGGAGGATTTAGGTGGATAGAAATCAGCCGCTTGGAACAAAGAGGCCATCGTTTGACTTTGAGATGGCACATAGCAGTATTTCAGAAAATTTTTGTATTGATTGAGATATATAATATCTTCGTATATTTTGTAATACGTGTTTATTTATATTTGAGATGGCACATAGCAGTATTTCAGAAAATTTTTGTATTGATTGAGATATATAATATCATCGTATATTTTGTAATATATGTTTATTTATATTTTTTAATTTATAGATGAAATATTATAATTTGTATTTTTTAAAATAAATTAAAAAATATGAATAAATATTATAATTTGTATTTTTAAAAACAAATTAAAAAATATAAATTACAAAAATATACAATAAAATCATATACTTTAATTAATACAAAAATTTTCCATAATCAAGATTAATTTGCATTGTCATGGATGATGTAGCTGCTCAGCAGACAAGCAAGCTGATATTTAACTCAAGCCAACTCGATCGTTTAATTTCATTTATAAATTTTATAATGTGGATTAAACTTTAAAGAATTTATGAAATTAGTTGATGTAAAAAAAAATTTAAAATTTAATTTTAACTACAGAATCTACAGGTGAAACAAAAAATCAGATCTATTTAACTATTTTCCTTAACTCAATGGGTCGGTGCCTCGATGGAACAAGGCATCAAAACACAAAAAATGTGAATTTTATAAACCGTATGCAAAGCCTACACTTTTTTGTCTTTCTGCATACACTTTAGTAGTACGTATTTCAAAATAATAAAATAAAAAAAAAAAAAAAACCAATGACTCTCACTTGTCTTTTTCTTTCATCAAAATATTTTCCGACAACACATCCAATTTTCCTCTATCTGAAAATAACTAATGGAGTTATTGAGGTATTTTGCAAAACTGTTGAGTTTAAATTATTTTTTTAAATAGTACAAAAATAACTCTAAATTTTAAATATTGATTTTTATAACTTCATCAATTATAAAGTATTAAAGTTACTTTTGGTGTTCAATTTTTACACATTCATTTTCTACCATTTATTTTCTTTTCATTATATGTCTTATATAATAATATAATCATCGTTAATTCATTATGTGTACTTTACAATTCTGTATAGAAAATAGATTTTTGCATGTAAATATTTTCCAGCCTACCAAACAGACCTTTGCAAGAAATAATTTTTATTCTTCAACCGTTAATTAATTGTATTAAAACCGGAAAATTATTGCGTTAATTTAGGCTCTCAATCAGTTTCCAGGACTGAAAATAATTCTTTTTCTTTGGAAATGACTGTAAATTCTCACGGCAGGTAGCTTCAGTAATCTGACGATCATATCTGTTCAGCGTAGACTAAAAACTACGAGTGATGTGACAAAAGTAAAAGATCTAATCAGAAACTAGAATATGTGCTTAACCAAGTTGTAAAGGAAACACTACGCAATAGTACACGTAACTTTTTGGTAGATTTGAGGGGGTCCAGATACATGAACTGTAAAAGTGAAAAATGAAAAATTTTCTCATCCTTTCCTCGAGATAAAGGTTGAATGTTTTCTTCCTTACTTTAGGATAAAACTGAGCAGGATTTACAGTTTGAAAAATTAACCAAGATATAGGTGTTTCATGGTCCATCTTTCAAAACCAAGAAACAGCAATTAGAGTCCCATTTTGTTTGCCTCTTGCCACTTTTAGTCGTGGAGAGGACCTCACACTAATCCTGTCTTTTTCTCAACATACAAAGGGCATAGGCAGCCACCACATACAATGCATCAGCAGATACCAAAGAAAAGCAAAGAACAAATTCAAGACCCCGCTCCATAACAGTATAAAGTGAGTAAGAAAGAATATACAAGCTAACAATCACGGGACCAACATTTATTTCAGAAGAAACCTAAAAATTAAGAATCATACATATACAAGAAGAAAAAGAAGATGATAGAAAACGAACAAGAGCCTTATAGTTGTGGCAGAAAGTATCAAGGGATAAGCAACCCAGTTGTTTTTGAGGTCCAGTTAACAAGAAGAACTAAATCCGAAACAAACAAGCCCACGAAGGAAAGTCAGCTTAACTCTCCTCAAAGGTCTGAATTTATAATTTGGTTCTAGTAGTAAGTAGTAAGTAGTAAGAGTATTAATCCTGTTCCTAAGTTGCACCCAGCAAAGGAATAAAAATGTCAAGAAACTATATCCGCAGAACATGAACACTATACTTAGGCCGGGCAACTGTCACAATAACGAGTCGTCACCATAACAACCACTCACACGGTCAAACATAGAAATAAAATAAGGGGCAAGGAGAGAGATAAAGGCACACGAGAGTTTGGAGACAGATTCAGAGATAGGAGTACACATGAAGACAGCCAAAATCAAGACTAAAAACAAAAATTTATGTATGCTAATATTTAGACATGAGAGTTTGGAGATGCATTCAAATATACCAGTACACTGTTACATCTGCTAATGTTTCCAAACGCTGCTAGAAACGTCGCAATAACAGAACCTACAGTAAGGATGAATGGAGAAGGTTTTCCAGCTGCAACAAGATGCTCAGCAGAAGACAAATAGTAGTGTTATCAACGATGCCGATGCTCCTCTCACAATTGCTGGTTTTCCCCCAAAATTGAATGAAAGGGTTAACTTCATTTTCTCCCATTAACTTCTCACTACCTCCTTAATCTTTTAATCGTATCCATTTGCCCTTCACTTTCTAATTTCTCTAAATAAGTGCAATCAGACCTTTTCTTTTCTATTTTTGTTTTTTGGTAAAACTTACAAAATCTTGTCAAAGAATCATGTAACATGTATATTTCCAATTCTAAAGACATGTCCATCTCTGATTTGATTGCAAAATGTAACTGGATCTGTTTGGTAAGACTAAATTTGTTGAAACTAATTGTGTTCTGCCCCCAGTAAGTTCAAGTGGTGGATTGGTCAAGTACAGCAAAATTCAGTGGAGTAGTTTAATTATCCAATGTTGAAACTGAGTCAACCTCAGAGTCCAGAAATGAATGCTAATGTTATAAGAGAACATGAACACCTTCACCAAGAACTTAAAAATGAGCCAATAGATGTTCCTACTTCCTAATATCATGCTAGTTTTTTCCTCTTTAATTTTCAATTACTTCTATTTTCATTTCCCACCCTCTAAATTTCCAGTGCACATTCCAGCAGGAACTAAGGAATGAAGGTTACATTCTTCAAGCAAAACATAACCATCATATGTCCGTAACAGCTCAGTGCACACATAACATAAGAAAAAAAATTTGTAGATGAGAGCGCCCTATCAACAAGCAGGGAAAGTGATAAAGAAAGAAAGAGGCTCCAAGTAAATCATCTCCAAGTTGAAAGCATCTACAGTTCAATTATTGAGGTAATAGGCTGAACCCACTGCATCTTTTCTTTGGTCATTCTGTGAAATTTTATTTAACACAAGAAAACCAACCTTACAATCTGTTACATCACAAGCTTTTGAATGAATCAGAATTTGGAAGAAAAAATGCAATCAGTCTCGATAAAGACAGCATGGAGATGACGGAATTATATGCCCAAGCCTATGTGACAACTAGAAGATGTCCATTCCATTAAAGCAATCTATAATGAGCAACCAAAGCAATCCTAATCCGATTATACATTGTTCATACCCTGCAATCCAAACTACACAGGGGCCATATTCTATACAAAATTACGATGAAACTGGGAAAATCTTTTTCTTCACAGATTATTTTGATGATCAAATTGTGTTAACAATTGATCAGCCATTCCAAGATATAAAACGACACAAAGTTTTCTGACCATTATATTCCTCACGCCACTCGGACTTCAACAAGCTTTACCCATTAATAACAAAACATATACCACTACTTACCACCCCCGCCCAAAAAAAAAAAACCACAACCTTGATACTTTAAGCCTAATTTCAAGAAGACAATCATAAACATATCATAATTCAAGAAAAGCCAAAAACTGAACTGAACGAGCAGAATAAAGCAGAGCTATGCAACATATAATCTTATGGCAAACTTTCATTTTAAGTCATAGATCATAGCATCCTGATTTAAGTTCCAACATAGAGCATCCATCCAGATTGATTTCTGCAGAACGGCCTTAAATACAACAAAGTTTTTTTTTTTTTTAACAACCCCATAAGATTATAATTGCTATTGCCTTTTTTTGGTTACAAAAGATGTGTACCAGAAAGGCGTTATATCTTGATACTGTCTCTGCCAAACTATCAAGATGTGTCAGCTTCATCAACATCCTAGCAACGCCTTTTTCACCGTGTATCCAGCTCACCATACACATAAGCCGCGGTTGCTAGCTCCGGCCGAGTCGACGCGGGGAGCCGAAACCTCCACAAATCAAGCTCCAGTTCATCCACAAACGACCCAGCGACGGCGTCGTTTTCTCGAATCAAAATCTTAGTAATACCAGGATAGATCTCGAGGGTGTGGGCCCGGACATCATCGCTGACATCATCAGTGGCAACTACGAATTTGAGGAAATCGGAGGTCTCCTCAATGGACACGTCAGCATCGGAGTGAAAGGGCAGTCACTCAAGAACCTTAGCAAAGATATGAGGGAGCTTCCGAAGCTTCTTTTGCCTGCAAGCTCCTCCTAAAGCTGCGTTTGCTTGAGAAAGAGTTGATGCGATGTCGTATCGCAAAGTTATGTTCCTCTTCCTCGGCACTGGATGAACTTTCATGATCTCTCTCGCAACCAACAAAAACCCAAGTGAAAATTTTCGATTAAATTAAAATATATAAACAATTAAAGAATCGAGAGAGTTGGATATTTTAATATCTGCTTCCTTTTAGAGAGGAAGAGAGAATTGCTGAGAAATTATTATTGCAGAATACGAAGAAAGAAGAAGAAGATACGGTTTTGTTTGTCGTCTGGTACTTTGAGGAAGAAGAGTTTACTTAACTGTATATATTATAGTGAAAATGATCATCATAATCACTTACATTTTATATGTGTATTTTTTTATACTTTTATATTTAAAATAATGTATTTTAGTTTTTTATAGATTTAAAATATATTATCTAGATGATCATTTACTTTATATAATTACGGATATATTTTAATTTAAAATATTTATATATATATATATATATTGAATGTAATATATTTAAGAATATAATTGACAAAGTATAACATTAAACACTAAGTTATTCTAAAAAAAGAAAAAAAATTAGAACTATTAGAATAGATATAGCAAAGCAAAAACAGGAAGAGAAGGAATAATAGTTATCCCAAAGAGAAGAGAATTAGAGGCATTAGAGCCTTTAGAGTAGGGATGGCAAAGCAAAAACGGGAAGAAAATGAATAGCAATGGTGATAGCATCGGTAAGAATTTTGGAGTGTTGGTGGAAAAGATTTTAATAATTTTGTTTAGTATTTAAAATTTATATGTTATCAATTTTATTAATGAAAAATATAACATAAGATATATATATATATATATATATATGAGTATTTTAAACTAAAATATGTATGTAATTGTGTTAATGGACTAAAATAGTATGTTTTAAATTTATAAGAAATTAAAATATATTATTTTTAATAATGAAGAGAGTTAAAAAATATATAAATGTGAAATATGAAAAACTATGAGCTTGATTTTTCTAGATTATATCCAGATTATTCTATAATTATCCCGAGATAGTTAATTAGCAATTATGTGGTTTTGGGTATAATCGCCCTTAAATGGTTGATGGTGCTGCACCGCCTCGAAATTTATGTAAGCATTAGTTAGGTCAATTTGGATGCTCTGCTTAATGACTTTCTATTAGTTTGACTTTGTGAATTATTTGATACTCACTGGTTATATAGAATTGAAATTTTAGAGTATTCAATGACTGAAAAATAATAGATTTAATATTTTAATGACTATTATGCACACTAAATAATTAAATTTATTACTTTTAGTGTTAAGGAATGAGTTGAATAAGGAGATATTTGGTTCGCATTCAGCAATTAGAATCGGAATGATTCAATCATAAATTCCGTTGTCGGTATAGGTTTATGTCATTTTTCTTTACTTGAGTGGTTTAAATAAGGAATGAATTTCATGATTAATATTTTAATGAGTTGATCAATTTGAAATTCAAGTGACAAATGGACAATAAAAATGAATATTTTTTAACACTTTTATTTCCATAAAATGATTCGTATAGTGATTAACCAAATAATATTTGTGAGTAACATTAATCTTGATTCCCATTATTTTTCCATATCATACCCATAAACCAAACACTTCTTAATTTTTATTTTAGGTAGGTAATTATTTAGATTAGATTACTTAAAAAGGGAAGAAATTAGAAAATAGGAGGATATTTTTAAAAAAAATTTTAAAGATTTTGTTATAATATTTTAGGATTTTTCTAAAATGCATGATTATTTAGTTTGAGTTTGGGAGTTGAGATTAAGTGAGAAAAGAAGTGAAAGTGAAATATTTTTTTTGTTTGGAAATTTTGACTTTTGAGTAAGTAGAAAATGAAAGATTTGGAGAAAATAGGAAAATTAAAATTTTCAAAAAATTTTCCTTCCAAATATGGAGTGAAATAGAAAGAGAATGAGGTTTCCTTTTACAAAATTTTTCGTAATACCACTTTTACCCTCTAAACACATATCAAAATATTTAAATAGAAAAATAAACTTGTAAAAATCATATATCACTATTTTTTTTTTCCCCAAACAACATAAAAGGATTTTATAATCTTTCTCTTCTCTTTTCTTTTGTAATTTATAATGTCTTTTTTTTTTTCCTCCTAAACTCTCAAACTCAATCTAAGAACATATATATATATATATATAGACACATACACGTGATTCTGCCATTAGTTGATTATTAACCAATATATACTTGCCAAAGAATGAGTCTAAAACCTTACATACATGAATTCTTTCCAAATTGCAAATGAAATCTTGTTGAAGATTGTAGTGACTTTTCATGAATTCTTTCCAAATTCCTAAATAGAGTTTTTTTGCTCC